>OY282642.1:124705713-124838213 GCA_958299015.1 Tetanocera ferruginea | reverse complement strand
GCCAGTATGATGCCAACTGAAAAAATTATTTGAAATTCAAAATGATAACTATTGTTGAGATAGCCTTTATAATTTTATATATTCTAAAGTTGTTAACATCGAAATGGAGACCAAACCATGTTAGTTATATGATTTATCCAATTTTATATTTGTTATAAGTTGCCAACTTATTAAACAGACATTGTTTCGTTTAAGTTCAATCTTTTTGGAGCACAGATTAAGATCCAACGCAGCTTTTATATCGTATTACTTTTTGCGCTCTAAAGAATTAGAAACGACCAAAAGTCAAATTAAAATTCGAAATTTTTCGAAAAATAACAACAAACAATTTCTGACAAATGCAATTCACGAATGAATTAATTTAAAACGGTGTTTTAATTTTGTTTGTTTCCGATCATTATTCACAGGTGCGGCCACGCACTTTTCGGCAGATGAACATTGTTGCCATAAAAAGGACACTTTACAGTAGAACTTATCAAAGTAATGTAAAAAGCGATGCAATTGAGTGGATTTTGTTTGTTTTTCTTTTGCATAAAAGCAATAAAAACATAGCCTTGTGTTGGCTGAAGCCTGCCAAACAAGGATTATAGCTTTCAAGTTTCTACAACAGCGAAGTAGTTAAATAAAATAAATTTGATTAAAATATTTAGCCAGACACAGATTTCAATGTCTTTCAATTTACGCTAAGGATATTCACGGAAGTCATGAGGCTGCTTTAAGAAAAGCAGCCTTAGAGTTAAGCGGGCTGCAAGGTTATCGTACACCTGGCAACGTGAATATTATGTTGGTTTATTAATGGATAACAAGTGGAGAACGTTAAAGAAGGACATTGTGGCGGCGGCATGACTTGAAGAGTGCTAATATGAACAAAGCTTTATTTAATTAAAGCTTTTTCATATGATTGATGAACGTTGAAGAGTCTATTTAATTTATTTTAATATATTTCGGGACATGAATGCGTGTCACTTTTCAAAATGATTGATGACCAAGCAGGTGAAATTCTTTCCGGACTAAATTTTTAAGATCATGAAATTACGATTTTTTTTTTTTTGTGTTTTCTTGAACGTTACGTTAATATAATAATGTGCCTTTTAAATGCTGCTTCTCTGTGAATTTGAGCTTGAGACAATATATGCAATAGAAAAAAAAAATTTTAGTAATAAGGGAATATTGATATTTAAAATAAACATTTTAAAAATTACTTTTTATTCTTCTAGTTCTTCTAAAATGTTCATTTTATAATATCAAACGAACTTAAACGGTTAAACGTTTTAAAGTTTAGCACGTTTCCTGCATTTCGTGCAAGGAAACGTTTTCACAGTTGTTTATGCCTAAACCCTAATTAATAATATTTCTAACTACTTAACTAACTACTTAAGTAATAATATTTCTAACTACTTAATTAAGTACTTAAGTTAAACAAATGTGCTACTACCTTTTTGTGTGCACTGCCATATCGACTGATGTAAGCCTCTTGATGTAAAATCGCTTACTTCAAGCGAATCACTGCTTCTTCGTTTTTTTTCCGAACGAAGAGATCGCTTCTGATTTTACATATCATCCAGGCAGCACATATAAATTGTTCCTTCGGAATATTAAAATCCTGTAAAAAGTAAGCAATTAAGAATAAACTCTAAAATACAAAATACCAATTATATCATTGTGATTTTTACTTACAATATTTCTTTGTTTTATATTTCCTGCGTATAAAATTCTGTGAGCACGTATTGCACCAGAAGTTTATACACATAGGCTCACCATTTTGTTTCCGTCCAGCGCTCCAGCAACTTATTTGCATCGAAATCAATTCCATACATAGCGAATTATTCATGGTCCAATCGAGCCTGAAAGGATAGCCTGAAAGGAAATTTAAAAACGAGAAGATCCACATTGAAGAATATTTAAATCTACATATCATCAAAAACCTACCTGCTTCCAGCGAGAAAGAAAAAAAAAAGGTGCGTTGAATTTCTTCAATACTTACGTCTCAGTGCTTGTGTTGTGTAATTTTTGCGCAAAAAATTTTAAAGCAAAAAACGCCAAAGTTAATTAAAGAAAATTAAAAATTTTATATACATATATAATATATAAAATAAAAATCGCGGCGGCCATAATACAAGGCATTCGTAAAACTTCGCGAGTTTTGTTTTTTTTGTAATCATTACAAATTTTATTAATAGCGCTCGGAGTGTTAAACATTATTAAAATTAACTTTTTCGAGCGACTTTTACTTATAGCGATTTTGTTATTTATTAAATTTTCCACAAAGAAGCTAAAATTGCGAAAACCCAAGTTCCGAGTGCTTGCATTTTGCGGTCCGTCCATCCGATACAAAAAAAAAAAAAAAATATAAATAACACATCGCGCATTCTTTTCTGAGATTTTTTATTATATTTTTGCCACTCGCGTTGTACAATTTTTACAATTCTTTTTTTATTAGAAACAAGTAGTCTTATATTATTAAATTTAATTACAATTTTCACCTAACCTACGTTGGCAATTGTTTTTTTTTAGTGCAAATCACAACAGGCAAAGTAAACAAACTTTGCCGTCCGTCCGTCGACAAATTTTATTACGCGAGCTGTTTTAATAAGCAAAAATATTGCTATACGCACTACAAAAACTAAGAAAACACATACCGACACAACAACATTAAGCACAAACACTTTTTTCAATTTTTGTATTCATCGTGAATTTATTCACCATTATTAATTTTTAATTATTTTTATATCTATTAACGAACTAAACTTGTTTATTATTCGCGTACGGTTGTTTTTTTTTTCATTATTATTATTTACACTTTGGCCAGAAACAGCCTTCCAAACAGGGCTGCCTTACTATCGGAATACAACATATGTTAATAGTGGGCACTCTCACACGTTCGATTTTTTTTTGTCTTGACATAAGTTTACATGTCTTGACATTTTGCGTAAATTTGTAGTTTTTACGTAATAATCGCCATTCATAGTAATTTTAAATCAGTTAAAGTAATTTTTAATAACTTTTGATTACTAAAATTTTGGAAAATAAATAAATATTTTTATTATTAAAAAACGTCAAAGTGACTTTTTAATTCAAACTTTGGCGGTGTTTTGTGTAATTTTTTGACATTTTACGTCAAGTTACATAAAAATAAAACCAAGTCGTCAATTGTTTGTACATACAAAAAAAAAAAAAAAAAAAAAAACAAACTTTTTAGAAATTTTGAAGCTTGGATTAAAAAAAAAAAAAAAAAAAAAAAATTTTTTTTTTACAAACGTCAACTCGACCAGTGTGAATCGAATCTACCACTGGTGTATCTCTTTTCGCATTCGTGGTTAACATATTTAACCAATATTTAACAGATTTATTTCTAATCGTTATAACGCAATATATTTGATTGTTTATAACTTTTGAAGTTTTTTCTTTCTCTCTCGTTCCTTTAGTTTTTGTTCTACATTTCTGAGATAGTATTTTCGACTCCGTCGTCTATCTCAAGAAGTGGGTTTTTAAACTTTTTCAACTTTTTTTTGGAAAGTTTTTGTGGTTTTTTTTTTCTTTTTCATCGATTTTTATAACAGCCTAGATAAAGCTTTATATAATGGCAAAATTAAATTCTTTTATGCGTCAAACTGATCAAATTTTTGACATGGAGGCAGATTTTAATGAAATTCCTCAAAATGAGCACACGGTTTTTTCGCTCAAAATTCAAGAGGATGAATTAAAATCAATTTGGGCGAGTGTGAAAGCCTCTTATGAATCATGCATTCTCAAATTGACAGCGTCCAACAATGACGATGACGAAAATGTAAGTGTCGTAAAAGTTAGATATCGAACCTGCTATCAAGCCTTTGTCCGCTGTCTATCAAAAATGACCGAAATGTCCGATCAGTTGTCCGCCGCCAGAAGGGTGAAGGAGTTTCCGACTCCTTCTTCAAATGAGGCCCATTTGTCTGGCCATAATATAAGCCTGCCACCCTGCGACACTGAACTCTTTTATGGAGATTATTTAACGTGGCCGTCCTTTCGTGACATGTTTTCAGCGATTTATATTTCTAATAATCGTCTGACGCCCGTTGAGAAACTGTTCCATTTAAATCAGAAAACTCGCGGTGAAGCCAAGGAGATTGTCCAGAAATCTCCCTTGACTCATGAAGGTTTTGCGACAGCGTGGGAGAATTTGAAAGACCGTTACGAGAATAAACGTATTCTTGTTAATAGTCAATTGAAAGTTTTATTCAATCTTCCAGCGGTTGTCAGTGAGTCCGGAAGCGATATAAAACAGCTTCAGAGGGACATTAATAATTGCATTTCGGCACTTACAATGCATAAAGTTGATATAAGCAACTGGGATGCAATATTCACATATTTGTGCTCCACAAAATTGCCTGAGAACACGCTCTCCTTATGGGAGCAATCAATTGAGGACAAGGCAGAAATTCCTAAGTGGACGGACCTTGACAAATTCCTCACTAGTCGTTTTCAAACGCTAGAGACGGTGTCTGATTTCAGAGGTGCTATACCAAAAACTTCTAAAGCAAGTGCGCCACCTCAACAACAAAAAAAGATCAGCACCTATCAGGCAAAGGTAACAAATACTAAATGCAAGTTGTGCAAAGGCCAGCAGCATTCATTAAGACTTTGTCAAAAATTCTTGTCGATGAATGTTAATGAACGGTCGTCAACAGTGAGGCGCTTACACTACTGCATTAACTGCCTTTCAAGTAGCCATGTCTCTAAGGATTGTAGGAGCACTTACAGCTGTTCCACATGTTCGCAACGACACCATACGCTGTTGCATAGGACCCAGTCAAGCTCAAATATTCAGCCTGGAGGGGGAGGTCAAAGTACAAGTAAAACAGTACAGTCCACTCACCAATGCCCAGAGCAACCGCAAACATCTGCAAGCGCTCAAGGGAATATCCATTCGTGCTTTGCCTCCAGCAGTAAACGTATTTTACTGGGCACAGCGATGGTTAACATCTGCCATAAGGATTCATACTTCACAGCCAGAGCACTTATTGACTCTGGCTCAGAAGGGTCCTTTATATCTGAAAGGTTGCAGAAACTTATTCAGTTACCTACTCGCCGCGTGAGCGCCCAGGTCTCTGGCCTCAACAATGTAGTCTCTGCAAAGGTGCAAAAAGCATGCAAGTTTGTTCTTGGATCACCTATTGATCCAACGATACAAATCTCTGCAGATGCCCTTATCTTATCAAAGATTACCGGAAATCTTCCTACTTGTTCCGTGGATCCATTGCTTCAACAATCTTTTCCGGAGCTTGTTTTAGCGAATAAGAGATTTTTCTGCAGCGAACAGGTAGATGTTCTAATAGGTGGAGATTTGTATTCGCAAGTCTTACTAGATGGTATCCGCCGTAATGTTTTGGGTTCACTTATTGCCCAAGAGACCATCTTTGGATGGATCTTAACCGGATCTGTTCCATGTGATGGTCAGTCTGCGTCCTCGTCTATGGTGTCCTACTTCAGTGAAGTTTCCCTTGATCGCCAGTTAGCGTCATTTTGGGAACTCGAGGAGGTGCCACAAAAGATGTTTTTAACAGACGCAGAAAGATTTTGCGAAGAAAACTTCGTCAAGACCACACGACGAAATTCAGATGGCCGATATATGGTGACTTTACCATTTAAGCAAAGTTATCCTGAAGAAATTTGTTTGGGCGACTCGCGCTATATCGCAGTGCGTCAATTTCTTCGAAATGAGGCCAGACTTATGAAAAATCCTACAGCAAAAATGGAATATGACAAGGTTCTTAGGGAATACTTGGACCTCGGCCATATGCAAAAGGTTCCTGGCAATTTTGAAAAGGAACAAGCGTCATCTTATTTTCTACCTCATCATGCCGTGATGAAACCCGATAGCACCACTACGAAGGTACGAGTGGTATTCAACGCATCGTGTCCGTCATCAAATGGAGTTAGCCTGAACGATGTTCTCTACGCGGGACCAGTGCTTCAAAGCGACTTAACGGTGCTCATTCTTAAGTGGCGCTTTTTTAGGTTTGTTTTTAATGGAGACATCGAAAAAATGTATCGCCAAATTATCGTGGACGATACCCAGCAGGCTTATCAGCGCATCATCTTCAGAGAGTCGTCACAGAATCCGCTTCAAGAATTCCAGTTAAAGACTGTGACCTTTGGAGTCAATTGTGCTCCATTCTTAGCGATTCGGACACTTCTCCAGCTTGCAGATGATGTGGAGACTACGTTTCCGCTGGCGTCAAGCATACTGCGTAACCATATGTACGTAGATGATGCTTTGGCTGGGGGTCATAGCCTAGCGTCCTCAATTCAAGCACGGAAGGAGCTTGAAAAGGCTGTAGAATCTGCCGGTTTTTGCTTGCGTAAGTGGACGGCGAATTCTGAAGAAGTTCTTCGAGGGATTCCAAAGGGGCATTTGCTCAATGAAGACTTCCTGCAATTCGAAGACAGCAGTCAAGTGAAGACTTTGGGCATCCGCTGGAATGCACGCTTAGACAGTTTTTATTTTGATGTCCGTCCACTCGACCAAGAGGGAAGCTTTTCTAAAAGGGAAGTGCTCTCTACGATAGCAAAACTTTTTGACCCTGCAGGATGGCTGGCCCCAGTAGTTGTTGTAGCAAAGATCTTGATGCAACAAGTTTGGTTAGATGGGATTGACTGGGATGAGCAATTAGTGCCTTCAACACTCCAACGGTGGCAGTCTTTTGTGCAGACTTATTCTCACATCGGCAGTATTCAGATTCCACGTTGGGTTAATTTTTCTCCTGATGCCGATATCCAGTTTCACGGTTTTTGTGATGCGTCTGAAAAGGCATATGGTGCAGCGCTATACGTAAGAGTCAGACATAACCACCAGGTCGACACCCACCTGCTCGTGGCCAAAACTAAGGTAGCGCCAGTTAAAACGGTGTCTCTACCGAGGCTAGAGTTGTGTGGAGCTGTGATTTTAGCTGAAATGGTGGATGCTTTTTTGTCGAAGTTGGAAGCGTACAACCACCAGTTGTTTCTTTGGACTGATTCGACGATAGTGTTGGCGTGGCTGCGTAAACAACCTTGCACTTGGACGACGTTCGTGGCCAACCGTATCACAAAAATCAAAGAAAAAATCAATACTGGAAACTGGAGCCATGTGGACTCCCAGGATAATCCAGCGGATCTTGCCAGCAGAGGAACAGACCCACAAAGTTTGAAAGACAGCACTTTGTGGTGGCAGGGACCAGCGTGGTTGAAGCAGGATCCATCTTTATGGCCAACCAAAGAACACCAGTTCGATACAACGGTGGAATGCAAACCAGTTCAAGCCCATATGGCTTGTGCCGAGAATACGGAAATTTTAAGTCGTTTCTCTTCACTACCTCGTGCTTTGCGGGTTATATCGTACGTGTTACGATTCTTTCGAATGACACATAAGGCGCAGCGAAATAATTTCGTTTTCCAGTCGGTTGCTATAACTCCGCAAGAAATTAAAGACACGACGAAAAGGCTCATTATATGGTGCCAGAAATTGGGTTATTCTTCAGAATACCAAAATTTACAAAAAAAGACTTTAGTTGATGCCAAAAGCTCAATTTTAACGCTTAACCCATTTTTAGACAGCCAAGACATCCTAAGAGTAGGTGGAAGGTTGGCTGGGTCTGAGCATATAACCTACAACGAGCGGCATCCCATTATTTTACCGTATGACTGTCACTTTTCAAAACTGCTTGTGCAGTTTACCCATGAAATTTCCATTCATGGAGGGAACCAACTTGTATTACGACTTATTCGGATGCAATATTGGATTCCTAAGGTAAAAAACATGATTAAGTCTATAATTCACAACTGTAAAGTATGTGTGATCGACCGAAAGCGTCTGCAAACGCAGCTAATGGCATCCTTGCCACCTGAGCGAACTTCCCTTACACGACCTTTTGCGTGCACTGGTGTGGACTTTACGGGTCCATACGACATCAAAAATTATACGGGCAGAGCGTGTCTCATCACGAAAGGCTATATTTGTGTCTTTGTCTGTTTTTCGACAAAGGCCATTCACTTGGAGGCAACCAGTGACTTGAGTACGGTCACTTTCTTAGCGGCATTTTCTCGCTTTGTTTCGCGAAGAGGATGTCCTGAGAAAATGTACTCTGATAACGGAACCAACTTTGTTGGTGCCTCACGAGCCTTCAAAGAAGATTTTAAAGCCTTTCTTAATGAAACAAAGGAAAATGTGGTGTCAAAGTTTGCACACCAAAACTTGTCTTGGCATTTTATCCCAGCTGGTGCTCCCCATATGGGAGGCCTGTGGGAAGCGGGTGTAAAAAGTTTCAAGTTACATTTTCGCAAAATCGCATCAGACATGAAGTATACGTTTGAAGAACTTTCGACATTGCTTTCGCGTATTGAAGCATGTTTAAATTCGCGCCCTATAAGCCCCATGTCAACTGATCCTCATGATCTTGCGCCCTTAACTCCAGCGCATTTTTTGGTTGGCGGACCTTTGCTTTCACCTATTGAACCAAACATATCTGAGAGTCCTATGTCAATTATCAATCGTTGGCAAAAGTTAAAGGCATTGAACCAGAAGTTCTGCCGAATCTGGAAATCAGATTACCTAAAGGAACTGCAAAAGAGACATAAGTGGAAAAATCCAAGTGAGAATTTACAAATTGACGACTTAGTTGTAATCAAAGCAGACAATCTTGCGGCGAATGAATGGCGATTAGGAAGAGTCATAAAAACCTATTTAGGAACCGACGGTCGCGTACGCGTTGCCGATTTACGAACGGAACGAGGGGTCATTAGTAGACCGGTGGTTAAGTTAATTCTCTTACCACAACGTGAAAAGTAGAAGTGTGTTGTCCTTTACGTCCATTTCCGAAATTAGGGAACTAAATAATTTACATCTTTCAGAAATGTCTCTTATGTCGGCCAAACCATCGAGATGCCTAGTGTGCACAGCTCAGCATGCTCTTCGATCCTGCCCGGAATTTTTGCGCGAAAATATCGCTGGGCGCCTGCGAATGGTGTTGCTCTTCCGATACTGCTCGAAGTGCCTCTCCCCAAATCATCGGACCAACGAATGCGCTAGTGACGGCTCCTGCCGCTATTGCCAAGGAGCGCACAATACTTTGCTCCATCTGGGGTCGCGATCACGCGAAGGACCTCGTTTGTCCGAATCGCTTACAGAAAGCTCCGACACAGTCAGACCTAGTTTGTCTCGAACTTCCTGTCGTGACGCCGCCAAAAATTCGAGACGCTCCTCCTCTCACGACGTAGCCAGGCCTCGTTTGTCTCGGTCTTCCCGTCGTGATAAATTTAAAGTATCGAGACGCAACTCCTCTCGTGACGTAGCCAGGCCTCGTTTGCCTCGGTCTCCCCGTCGCGATTTTACGACCGCCGAAAGAGAGGTCGCTGCTAGACCTCGTTTGTCTCAACCAGCAAGCGATGAGAGGAGATTGGCACCTGATGGCGAAGAAAGGATGGATATTGATACCACTATGGCTTCAGCAGCTCAGCATGCGGAAAATTCACGCTCTTTCCGCCCCCCTCTCGGAGCACAAGCGTCAACCCGGCGCTCTTCCAAACGTCAACGACGAGCCAAGCAGCAGCACCACCGACGTCAAGCCAAAAAACCCGCCCATCAGAATCGCTCACATAGTGGTTTTAGAAGCCAGTCCTCGCCCGCTATACCCTGCTTCCAACAGATTATACCGCTTCTACCTACGGCGGTCGTAAAGGTACAGGCGAATGGGCGGTTAAACCTGGTTAGGGCCCTGATAGACCAGAGTGCGGGCATGTCTGAAGTGTCCGACCAGTTAGTGCGCCAGTTGGGGTTGCCCAAGATAAGGTGTGGATCGTCGGAGTTGTGTTCCATAACTCTGCGGACCCTACACGAAAGCGCCTTGTCGATTACGACACAGGCTAGGGTTAAACGCAACTTATCGCGGACAACTCCTAGTTCAACACTGGACGCGTCTATCAGGGCCAATTTTTCTAACTTGGTGCTAGCTGACCCTCATTTCTATAAAGCGGCCCCAGTGAGCATAGTATTAGGGGTAGACGTGTACCCGCGTATAATACAACCGGGTATTATACCCAGCGTTTTGGGAGGCATCGTCACGCAAAACACCATATTCGGATGGGTTCTGTCTGGCACCTGTAGCAGATAATTTGCACACTATATACATAATACATAAAACACATGAATTTAAACCAAATTGAATTGCACTGAGACAAAGAAAGAAGAAAAAATCAACACACTTTTTTATCTTTATTGTATATTTAAGATTTATTTAATGGATTTAAATTTTACTTATTAATACATCATATATAATATTGTTTTTTTGAACTTTACAGTAATACTGCAAGGGGGCCGGTATGTTTATGCCTAAACCCTAATTAATAATATTTCTAACTACTTAACTAACTACTTAAGTAATAATATTTCTAACTACTTAATTAAGTACTTAAGTTAAACAAATGTGCTACTACCTTTTTGTGTGCACTGCCATATCGACTGATGTAAGCCTCTTGATGTAAAATCGCTTACTTCAAGCGAATCACTGCTTCTTCGTTTTTTTTCCGAACGAAGAGATCGCTTCTGATTTTACATATCATCCAGGCAGCACATATAAATTGTTCCTTCGGAATATTAAAATCCTGTAAAAAGTAAGCAATTAAGAATAAACTCTAAAATACAAAATACCAATTATATCATTGTGATTTTTACTTACAATATTTCTTTGTTTTATATTTCCTGCGTATAAAATTCTGTGAGCACGTATTGCACCAGAAGTTTATACACATAGGCTCACCATTTTGTTTCCGTCCAGCGCTCCAGCAACTTATTTGCATCGAAATCAATTCCATACATAGCGAATTATTCAACAGTTTCCATCTATTGTTAATAAAAATGCACTATGCGAAATACTTTCTTTAATAAAAAAATATGTGTGTGGCCGCCACGCACGGTATAAGTGAAACTTTAACCCAAAAAAGTAGAGTTTTTAATTTAATCTTACTAAAAAAGTCTTATTTCATATAAAGTCATTAGAAGATTAAGTTCAATTCAAAAGAGCGAAAGTGCTTATTCTCAATTTCATGCATCATCAAAGAAAGCAAAAAGTAGGAGTAAGACTTCCCATTTAGGCATTTCAAGTGTGTTTTGACCGGCTGCGTAACATGTGGCCTTGCGTTGTCCCCCTAGCGGGGGCCTCGGTAGTCGAGTGGTAAGCGTGCTTGACTATCAACCCAGAGGTTCTGGGTTCGAATCCCATCTAACCATGGTCCTACGCTTTTACCTTTCTTTAAATCTTTCCTCTTTTCTAATCAACTGAAATTCAAAATTCATCAATGTATACGACCTTAAAAGTTGTAGTTGGTTGTAGAGATGTTTGTGGAATGAGATTGCTTGTTAACTCGAATTGACTGAGGTAAAGGCATAACACTTGCCTCAGATTCAAATTCGCATGTTGATATAGCGCTCCGCCACACATTTCTACACTTGTTTCTCTTGATTTCACTTTCTCTCATTCTTATCTATCTCCCCATTTCCGAACCAAGGCAGACTTGACTGAATAGGTTTGACACCTGAAATCCTTGGTTCAAAGCTAAAAAAAAAAAAAATTGTTGCAAAATTACCTTGTTGTGCCTTTGATCGCGCTCTGGACGTTTTTGCTTCTATCCTCAGTTCAAACGGAGCAATTTAGTTCGGTAGAGTTGCTCTGTGATAGTTTTAACTAGTTGTAGCAGCCTTTAGTATACCACAGATCCCCCAAATACAGAGACCAAACACAGGGAAGGACTTTGTCACTGTGAATTGGCTTTGGCATCGATTTTTGTGTATGGCTGGGCGGCCCAGCCCGTATGGTTTATGGCGCTAAGGGTTATCGTAATGCACCCATTTTTCATCATCATCATCAATATAAATTGAGTTCGTCTTGTAAAAAAAGTACTTAAGAATGGAATTCATTAAAGTTTCAATGACCACCTGCGAATGACAACCCGTGTGTGACCTCAGATAATCTTATTGCATCCGATTGGCCATTGAATCATACAGGTTGAAAATTCCAGCGTAAGTTGTCGAGGTTGGAAATTGAAGCATAACGTATCTAGTTGAAAATTCCACCTTCAAAAAGTAAGGTCTAAAACCTTGATGATTAATTCATCTGTTAGCTCGGACTAAAACCATAGTTTGATAATTTTTTTCCTTCGGATTTATAGGGTGTTTCAAACACTTAATTTCAATAAAATTCACCCTAATTCACCTGAACTGACCTAAATTCATCTTTATTTGCCGTAGTTTCATTCGTTTCATCGGTTTTACTACCCAACTCGTTCGCCATATGTTGTATACGTGGCTAAAGAAGTTTCACTTCAAAAACAAATCCTTTCTCAAAAATAAAAATTTTCTTCTCAAAAAACAATATTTATTTCTTATATTAAATTAGATAGAAAAATAAAAATTAGAAAGTTTGACAGCGAATGAAAAATGTTGTAAAAGCAAGTGTTGCTAATTCTGCTTATTATGACGATTGTTTTTTCAAAGAGATTTTTTTATTTAACATAGCTACACAAAGCCACGTTATTTATTGCATAAAACTAATCGTTTTTCAGAAGAAATTTCTGAAATATTTATAAGGAGTCAATTTAAAGAAAATATTTATTAAAATTAAATACATTTTTCACTGTTTTCGGAAAAAATTTACACAATAAAAAAAAACTATTGAACCTGTTATAAAGGAATATTTTTCTGTTAAAGAGAATGTGGCTTTATTGATGAGAAAATATTTCGCTTTTTTGAGGAATCTTTTAATCATTTTTAAAAAATTTTTGGTATTACATTTAAAGAAGAGCCTTCTCTGGAAGAAAGTCTTTACCATTTTTCTCTAAATATGATGTATTTTTTATCATATCACTTGGTAACAATATGTACATATCAAGTTTAAAATGTAATGTAAACTACAGCTCTTATAAATATAAACCTCTGAATAATGATTTCTCTATTGTATAGATTTATAGAATTTGGGGTTCTTGTATAGAATTTGGGGTTCTTGTGTAAACTCTTTAAATAGGTTTATATATGAGCTACATATTTCGAACATCAAAACTAAGATGTTTTAAAATTTCGAATATCATTGACCCACGAACATGCCCACAAGGCTTGGCTTGTGTTAATTCTATGTTTAAGCCAATTGAAAATGTTGTAGCTTTTATGTTTTAAGACCGATTTTAAAAATTTTTGTAGTAAAGTTGATAAAAATTTAACATATATCAATCTGGCATTTAACATTTTGTAAACATACTAAAAACCATTGAATAAAAGGAAAAAAAATTAAATTTTTTAATTTCGATATCAATTTTTCCAGTTTTCACGCATTGAATAAATGCTTTAATTTTCCTGCCGAATGTGTTAAGTTCATTTTCCCATGTCAATTATGGTGTTGACAGCGCAGTGGATAGAGCTTCCATTAATAGAATCTGAAGATAGTGAGTTCATCCCAGGAATGTGCATTATTTTTTTTTGTTTTTTTTTTTTTGAGCTTCACCAAACAAAAAGTGAAGTGGCTGCTTCTTCGAAACAGCTGAAATAGCCAAAAAGCAGCAACAAAACTGCACTCTGTTCTTTATCAATGCAGTTTGTAGACTATTTCTTGTCACTGAACAAGAACCGGTTTGATATATTTCTCATTTAGTTTTTGAAAAAGTGCGAAAGTGTGAAGCGGAAGATCTTGCACGGAATTTTCTCAGTGTTGGACTCGCATTCTGAATGTGGACATATCAGCCAGCGATCGTGGTGGCGTGGGTTCGAGTCCCACGACCGACAGTTATTTGTTGAATCGATTTTTTATTATTTCTATCAATTTGAATAATTGTTTATATTTTTCAATTTATTTCCTTATTTTTTCTGTTTCTTTTTATGAATAAAAAGCGTCATTGGATGAACACAAGAAATTATATAGCTACATATTTATACTTCAATCAAATTAAGCTTTCAAACATAAAAATAAATAAAAACTAATAAGACAATAATTTGAAAAATATCAACAAGAATAAAAATTGATAAAAATAATAAAAATTGCTAAAAATAAGTACCGACCGTAAGATTCGAACCCAGATCGCCACTATCTTTACTGGGAAAATTCATTTATTGGCAAACATTTTTTTTTTGTCGATTAAATAGAAAGCAATTATTAAATAATTTGAAAAATATAAACAATAATTAAAATTAATAAAAATTCATGTAAAATAATAAACAAATTATTGCAAAAATAAGTGTCGTTCGTAGGATTCGAACAAAAAAAAATTAATTTTTACCGAAATAAAGAAAAATTATTGCACGGTTGCCATTTTTAAAAATCAAGTTTATTGAAAAATTGTATCTTAAATATTGTTTCTACAAAAAAGTTGGCATTTTCGATGCATAATTACCCCCCAGGATCTGCACTATTGAATATTTTGGAATCCACTCACGGACACGCCTACCTCCCATACAACTCAAAAATTGGAAACTACATAAATAAGCTCATAACTAGCCTACAAAAATAAAATTTGATACGCACATATTTTATATTAAAACATAGATGTTTTCAAACAATGAATGTCATCGACCAACGGACACGCCTACCTCCAATACAACCCCTAAAATTGAAAATTCAATAAATAAGCTTATGTTTAACATAAAAAAACAAAAACAAAAAAAAAAACAAGTAAAGAAAGTCTAAAGTCGGTCTAGGCCGACTATGAAATACCCTAAACCCACTTTTCAAAAACAAAAAAATTTTTATTGTAAATGGGCGTGTCCGTGGGCTAATGAAGCCTATATTTTATATGCATTTAAATGTTGATGAAAAATGTACACATACCAAGTTTAATTCCTGTAGCTCACAGTTAATGCCTTAATTGTGCTTTTGCTATGGAAGGTGGGCGAGTTTTTGGACGGATTACTCCCAATTTTTGAACACACCTTAGTTTTGGTATAAAATACATACATACCAAATTTAATTTCTCTATGACAAACATAACCTTATTTATTGAGTTTTCAGCTTTTTATGTTATACGGGAGGTAGGCGTGTCCTTAGGCAGATGACGTCCATTTTTCAAAACCATCTTTGTCTTGTCATAAAAAACATATGTGCCAAATTTTAGCTCTTTAGGTTAAACACAGGCTTATTTATTGCGTTTTAAATTTTGGGTTGTATGGGAGGTGGGCGTGTCCGTATGCGGATGACGTTAATTTTTCAAAAACATCTTTGTGTTAATATAAAACACATACATACTAAATTTTATTGTTGTAGGCTAATTATAAGCTGAGTTATGCAGTTTTCAATTTTCGCGTTGTATGGGAGGTAGGCGTGTCCGTTAGCGGATGATGTCCATTTTTCAAAATCGTCTTTGGTTTGTTATAAAAAACATATGTGCCAAATTTAAGCTCTGTCGGTTCAACAGAGGCTTATTTATAGCGTTTTCATTTTTTGGGTTGTATGGGAGGTGGGCGTGTGCGTGAGCGGATGACGTCCATTTTTCGAAGACGTCTTTGTGTTGACATAGATTATATACACACCAAATTTTATTATTGTTGGTTAATTATGAGCTGAGTTATGCAGTTTTCAATTTTTGCGTTGTATGGGAGGTAGGCGTGTCCGTGGGCGGATTCCAAAAATATTCAATAGTGCAGATCCTTGGGTGCATGTGACCATGTGTACCAAGTTTCATCCAATTATCTCTACTCCTTCTTCTTATCCTGTGTATACGGACAACACACAGACGGACAGACGGACGGACGGACGGACGGACATGGATAGCTCGACTCAGGTGGTGACGCTGATCAAGAATATATATTCTTTTCCATACCGGACTCGCTTCGTTCTATGCGTTACAAACGTTTGCACAAAGTTAATATACCCTGACCTTTCAGGTTTAGGGTATAAAAACAAATTAGCCATTTCAGCCCTTGAAAGGACTTTGACCGAGCTTCTTATGATCAATTGTGTTGTGTGTGCTATTAAATGTTTGCACACAATTGACCGAGAACTGGACCTACATATTTTATGCCGACTCCGAACGGCTAAATTTCATGTTCTCAAGAAGCTTTATTATAAGCATTGTTTACTCTCTGAGGTTTGCCATTGTCTGCAGAGAGGTGGTGAACGATCAGAAAAATTTTTTATTGAAAATAACTTTTCACCGCGGCTGGGGATCGAACCCGGGCTCCTAGCATGCCAGGCCACACACTAAACCTGCATGCCACGATCACCACAATATGTTTAACATACAGAGATAAAATTTGGTACGTATGTTTTTTATGACAGACCAAAGATGTATTAAAATTTGCTACATATGTTTTTTATAACAGTCCTAAGATGTTTTTTCAAAAATAGACGTCACCCGTTCACGGACACGCTTACCTCCTATACATTGCAATAATTTAAAACTGCATAAATAAGCTTGTGTTTGTCTTACAGTAATAAAATTTGGTACGTTTGCATATTAAAATAAAACAAACATGTTTTTGAAAAATGGGCGTTATCCACTCACGGATACGTCTACCTCCCATACAAACCAAAAAATTTAAAACTCCATAAATAAGCATATGTTAAACCTACAGAGATTAAATTTGGTATGTTTGTGTTTTATAACAGAACTAAGATGTGCTCAAAAATTGGGCGTAATCCATCCACGAACAACCCCACCTCCCATACAACCCACAATAGCGAAAACACTATAAAAGCATTAATATGTGGGTCACAGGAATAAAACTTAGTATGTGAACATTTTTCATCAGAAATAATCAAAATTGAAATGAATATAAAATATGGGCTTCATCCGCCCACGGACTCGCCTATTTTCAATACTCTTACTGTATTTTGAAAAAGTAGGTTTAAGATATTTCATAGTCGGGCTAGACCGACTTTAGACTTTCTTTACTTGTTTTTATATAATTTTATTTTTATATGAAAATCAACGTTCGCTTCAATTTGGTTCACTTGAATTCATTGTTAATTTTTTGGTATCTATGTGTAGTTTGAGCTTCAAAAGTACTTCTTAGCTACGTTGCCAAGTTGTTCATAATATTACAAAAGTTTTTATTCCATTTCTTATTAATATTTTGATCAATTGGAAATTTGAATAAAAATAATATTTTATAAATTTAAATATGACAATTTCAAATATAACTGGCACTAATAGATTGCCAACTTGAATTTCTCTCTTTGTTTTGCTCTGTTTAGCGCTTTATTTAAGGTATTTATGTGAAAAGTTTCTATAGTACAAAAATGCCTTGCTTTAAGTTGTTGAAGTATGCTCGCGAATAATTTAAGCTCTGTTTTGAATGAACTAACTTCTTTGGCTGCAATATAAAAAGCTTATTTGTTATTTATGTCAACTGTTTGGAGAAGGCGTTGGAGAAAGTTGCAGAACAGCGATTTGCATAAAACTTGATTTAATTTAACTAAGCATGCTTAGCCCTAGGTTTTTAATAACTTTTATTTTACAAACTTAAATGTAATCTATTAAAACGCCATTTAAAAGTTTAGCAATAATATTCTAAGTGAATATGCTCAGCTGCTTGCAAAAAGTTTTTATAATATAGAAAATTATTTTCAAAATTTTATTTTAAAGAAGATTTAAATAATTATGTTTTTAAACTGTAACCGGAAATAGCTTTTTGCTATAAGCATTTAATTTTGAAATGCACATATAAAGTTAAGCACATTGTTGGAATTTTGAAAAACTTTTTTTTTAATTCTTAGTCTGACGTAGGAAAAAGACCAACACATGAACTTATCTTTCTAAAGATACTGCAAAATCATTATCTACAGTTGTTCCAGTTTTTATTTGCTTATTCATAGATACATTTAGGTTTGCTAATGTTGTTGCTGGAACTGCTGTTGTTGTTTATTGTTTATATATACATCAATTTATTTGTATGTATATGTATCGACTTCATTGTATACATATCGCTGACGAATTGTTTTGATATCTTTTTATATGTATTATTGTTTTGTTTCTATCATAAATCAAAAATTCATTTTGCGCCATCTTGTGTTCTGCATCAGATATACCCCAGCGCAACAAAGCCATCAACACACTCTTACTTATACAGACGCATACCAGCTCACAATGTACGCCAGTAGACATGTGTGCACATCATTTTAACATCTAGAGGAGGAGCAGCAGCAGCAGCAGCAGTAGCAGCACCTGTCTTTTCCCTTATTGTCGATAATAAAATCAAATTTCCACCCAAGGCCATCATCCAAAGCGCAGAAAACGCAATGCCTTAGAGCAGCAGCATTCAAGCAGAATTACTAACTGGCAGTGATTTTATTGGCAGCAGTGATAAATTGTGCAAAGCAAGCGAATCCATTCTAAGCATCTGTTTCTGAACTTAACTTAACTGAACAGATAGAGCTGAGTTCAGTTGAGTTCAGCTGAGTTGATTTGTAAGTAGAAGTTATTTTCTGTGACCGAGCAACGACCCAGGAAAATTCAATCAATATAGTTTTGTAAAGCAATATCTTGTCTCTTAAACGTAGTGTTACAAATATTGTCTTTATTGCAGAAATAAATGAAAACTTAATTCAACTTCCTAACGTTCTGATTTTGGTTTGTAGTGACTAGCTGGAGATTGCTATTGAATATTGTACTTAATAAGTTGAAGTCAATCGAACTAAAAAGGTGAACTGGTAAGAGATAATTGTCGTTTAAATCAGTGATAAAGCCTTTAGATACCTCAAAAATTGCTTGTAGATGCAGATATTAATTTGTAGACACAAATGAATATGTAGAAATCTTTTCTTTAGAAAATTCTTATAATTAGAGAGTGTTTTTTTCTGCAAAAATTAGTGTCCGACCGAACGTGAATTTTTGCCGAAGCCGATTCTTCGGCAAAATGGAAATAATCGGCCGAAGGCCGAAGCCGAAGCCGAAGCCGAAGCAGAAACAAATGTTTTCAAGTAAAAAATTATAAAGTTATTCTTTGGTTTTGTTAAGGGCCGATGTTGAATGTGAACCACACCTAAACATCAAGTTTTTTCTGCATTTCATTTGGCATTTCTCAATTTCAGACTAACTCAATTTGAACCATGGAAAGATACATAATCGAGACACGCGTTAAAATTATTCAAGAAATGGCAACAGTGGATGATCAATTTGCGAAGAAAATTATCTTCAGGGATGAGGCACATTTTCACCTCAGTGGATTTGTCAATAAGCAGAATTGCCGCATTTGGGCGAATGATAATCCAAGAGTGATTGTCGAAAAACCATTGCACCCATAAAGGGTGACTGTTTGGTTCGGTTTAAGGGCTGGCGGCATCATCGGGCCGTATTTATACCAAAATGAGGCCGGTCAGGCAGTTACTGTGAATGTTGTTCGCTATCGTGAGATGATAACGGACTTTTTAAGGCCCGCATTAGTAGATATAAATGTGGACAATATGTGGTTTCAACAGGACGGTACCACTTGCCACACAGCTAACGAAACAATGACTCTTTTGCGTGACAAATTAAATGGCCGTGTTATCTCACATGGTAGCGATGTCAATTGGCCGCGAAGATCATGTCATTTAACACCGTTGGATGTCTTTCTTTGGGGTTATTTTAAAGAAAAGGTGTAAGTCAATAAGCCAGCAACAATTCAAGAGCCAAAGGATGAGATAATTCGGCACATTAGCGGCATAGAACCTCAATTATGCCTCAGCGTCATCGAAAATTTGTACCATCGGATGGAGGTGTGCTGCCGAGGTCACGGCAGCCATTTGGCCGATATTTTGTTTAATACATAATTGAACCATACCAATTTTATCATAATAAAAAGAAATGAGAGTAATTTTCTGAATAATTTGTGTTTTATCAAAATCAGCATCGGCCCTTAAAATTTAACCACCTTAAATTACTGAAATCATTAAGGTGACGTAACACCTTCAAAAATTTTTTTATTTTAATGTTTTAAAATGCGTATAAGTTGAATAGAAAATAAGATATCGTTTTGAAAAATTAAAAATATATTTTTTTTTTCTTAAAAACTACTCAAAAAAAATTTTTTTTTATTATTTTAATCAGATTTATTGCTACAGGAATTTGTTTAAAGAATCATTTATTTAAATTGAAATTTAAATATTTTGTTTAACACTTGTCGATGCATGGCATGAACTACGGACAGAAAAATCGGTTCTATAGTTTTTGAGTTTTTGGCCAATATTGTCCAAAAAAACTTGTCAATTTTTGAAAAAACGCCGCCATTTTGTTATTTTTTGACCAAACTTGTTTCTTCTAGTTCATTCCATGGCGGTTTTGATGCTGATAAAAACCCCGTTCTTTGTTTTTTTTCCGATGTTCCAGTGAGTTGTAATCATGCCCGTTATGGTTTTTTGATGCTTTTTTAAAATAATTCCAGTAGCCATATTTGTAGATAAAAAAATCCAAAAAATTAAATCAAATTTTTTTTGTGTGATTTTTTTACTGCAAAATATATATATAATTTTTTAAAATGATATCTTGTTTTTTATTCAACTAAAAGGCATTTTAAAACATTAAATTAAAACTTTTTTGAAAGTCCCCTTAAATTCGAGTTAAACGTAAGAGTTTTTCTGCAAAATTCGGATTTTTCTGTAATCGAATTATTGACGTCAGAATAAAGTAGAAGAAAATTAAATATATTTTCGATCCAGTCGAGAAAAGCTACAGAAATGTAAAACTAACTGAAATCTGGCAGAAAATTTCTAGCGTAAACTCGACTTTTATATTTCAGTCCATAACAAAAGCAAAAACATAACAGTCGGACTCGCTGCATTTATCATTTGAATAAAATTTTCAAGGAATGAACACCAACTCATGAGAGAAAAGAAAAGGAGAGAAACACAAAGTGAACAATGAAAATGTTTCAAATGTTTACTGAATAATTCAAAAAAATTGTTTAGCAAAGCAATAACATTCGGCAAAAATAATCGGCTATTTCGGCCGAAGAAGAAGCCGAAGCCGAAGATCAAAATACAGTACAAACTCGGTAACCGCAACCCTCGATACACGCAATTCCTCGATTTTTGCAACAGAGCGGGACAAAGCATTGTAACCTTTATAAGTGCAACTCGCTAAAAATAGTAACCTCAATAACTGCAACTGACTACGTTTTATATATCTATATGATGGGTTTAAGTTTGTATTTTGTCTTTTGTTCTTTATTTTTTTCTGGATTTTTAAGCTGGACCGTTTTAAAGAAGTTATTTCGTCGAATTGTTTGCTCTTTGGTGCGTTTGCTTTGAGCACAATCGTTAACACAAAAAATTAGTATCTGCTTATACTTCGACTGCCCGGTAGTGTTTTTGATGGAAGGAAATGGCGATCACGAAAACATTGATAAAGCTAACTATTAAACAAAAGTGTGAAACTTTTCATTAAACTAAATGTGGTGTATCGTAAAAAGCACTGTGCAGCCTATATAAGGTGCACAAGGCAACAATCACGAAAATTTAAAAAAAAAAGAAGACAAGATTCTGAAATATGCTGGAAATATGGAAGCTGGGCCAAAAAAATGGCAAACTCTAAAATCCTGTGAATATCCAAAAATGGAAAAAGCTCTCTACAAATGGTTTTTAAAACAAAGAAAGCAAAACGTTCTTTTTTCCGTCGATATCATTAAATCAAAAGCTCGCAAGTTGCGCCGAATGAATTTTTCCAAAAAGATGATCTTCATGAATAGATGAACGAAAGTTTTGCAGACAAAGAAGAACATAATGAAATCATAGATATTGAAAGTACAGATAACAGTGATTCTGAACTTATCCCAGTACCTCAAATAAAAGGTTCAGTTGCTGTGCAGTCGTTTCACACGTGTATTCAGTGGTCTGAAAGAAATGGTATTCAATAAAAATACATTCTTATTCTTAAGGAACTTCAAGTGATTGCTGTTGTACAAACTGTAACTTATACAAAGTACAAACAAAAACAAAAGATATTTTCAAACATATATAATATATTAAAACTGAATCAGTTAATTATCTTATTATAATGAATTGAATAATTTCAATACTGTAAATTTTATTTAGCATTTTGCTTAAAACTTCATAAAACTCGCTCTATATATAATTGTTCTCGCTTTATGTTTTCCTTGATGGGTGCAACAACCTCAATAAATGAAACAGCCTCGGTTTTTATTAGTTGCGTTTACCGAGTTCATACTGTATAGGCCGATTATGCCGATTACCGAAGCCGAAGCCGAATAATCGGTTGGACACTAGCAAAAATACATGCAAGAAATTGCAGAATATGCCAAAAAAAAAAAATGAAATAAAAATTAAAAAATTTGACAAAATTGTTGAAAATTTCTTTTTGGTTTTTGAGAATGTTTGTTTTATAATATGTCGGGCTTATACACTGAGAAAACTTCATTTCAAAAGTAGCAGAAACTTGCTACTTTTGCGGAGCGAAGATTTTTGCTACACGTTTTGCTGAAACTTAACGACAAAAATGCCGTTAGTTTAATTATATATTTATATATAAAATAGTAAAATTCTGCGTTTGCATTGCTTAAGATATGTGCAACAATAATTTCTCATTTATAGAGAAATTTTATTGAAAATGAAAAACTTTTCTTATATTTTGATAAAAAATTTACTATGAGAAGTATTTTCTTCAATAAAAACAAATATTTCCTCAAAAAAAAAGTATTTTTCTCTAAAAATGATATATTTTTCTATTTCATGGTAGCTTTTTATCATTTTTAGAGAATTTTTAGTATCGCAATTAGAGAATAGCATTCTCTGGAGCAAAGTCTATACCATTTTTCTCTAAATATGATGCCTTTTTTATCATATTCCGAGACACTTTTTTCTGAGTGTATGGAAAAATTTCAAGGTATCATGAGCGGAGGCTTTTTCTGACCATTGAATTTTCGAATATTAATCATCAACTACTTGAGAAGATGCTGTGAGAAGATGGCTTAATCAACTCTGGTGATGATGCAGATCAAGAATATATACACTTTTCTATACCTGCCACGCCCCCTTGTGAGCGTTACACACGTCGTGACAAAACGAATATCCCCCCTTGCGCAGTACGCGTGGGGATATAAAAATATCTTCAAACATTCCGACATCGATGATTTTGAATAATAGAGACTGTTCCAGAAATAACTATACTTTTTTTTTTATTGTAAAAAAAAACAATGATGTTTTTGTAAAAATTCTTTCAGTTTATTATTTAGTGAACAGTACAAAATAAATGAAAATTTTATTTACACTGAAAAAATACACTTAAAAAAAATTATTCACTTTTTGCCAAAAGGGTTTTTTACCGACCTTTCGTTGACCTTAGTGTATGCCCGACGCCATTTACGTCGAAATTTTTCGATGTTTTTCGCAGTTTGCTTGGTCTTCTTAAGATTTATTTTCATTAAAGCTCAATATATTTCGATTGGACGAAGTTCGGGGCAATTCAGAGGATTGGCTTCTCTTGGTACCACATTGACATTATTGGCTTGGTACCAATCCATCGTTCTCTGGCCATAGTGACATGTTGCTAGGTCAGGCCAAAATAGTACTGACGTATAAAAGGCAGGAAACGCCGCTTCAGACACTCTCTGATGTAAATTTCGGTATTGTTTGTGCGATCTGTCACAAATTCCTTACTTCGAAGGCTTCTGTAGTGTACAAACAAACATAAATGTTTAAATTAAATACTTCAATTTTTTTATACCTTGTTTTTAAATTTTTAAATTTTTATGTTTTCAAATTTCTAAGACTCAAAAAAAAAAAAAACTATTGAATTTACTTCAAATTTTTTCTTCTTCATGATTGTACATGATAAATTATAATTGTATAAAATATTAATTAATAAAAATTTATAAAAATAATATAAGCTCAATTGTAACAAAAATAAAACAGTGAATACAAAGAAATTGTGCACATATAAATTATTGTGCACCAAAAATTGGCGATCCTGTCAGCAGGAATCATCAACTGATTACTACAAGAGCAGTCATCAACTGATTATTACCAGGAGTTACAAGATTTATCTTGTACACTCGCAACATCACTCTCCGGCGCTTTGCAACCCAACATAAATGATATAAGTTACTCTACAAAATCGAGCACAATCTGAGCAGCCGACTGGATCCTTACCTCTACCATGAGTGACAACAACGCAACACAACTGGTTACAATTGTGCCTAAGAATTTCAACAACAATACCAGCAATAGAAATACAACATGAAAGCCTCAACAAAAATAACAACTTCAACAACAGCGCATATCTACCACGACCAGCCCTAACATCTATAAGATAAGTTCTTATTTTTATCATAATTAATCTATTATTCAATTTTTATTACTTTATATTACTGTTTATTTATTATCATTATTATAAATTATTAACATGACACTTTTTAATATTTATTCAATATTTCAAACATTAATTTAAATTATTCAACAAATAATATTGTAAACTCCTCTCCAATTAAACACACTTTTTAGAATAGTTTCAAATTGTATTAACTAGATCATTCACTAGAAACAATCCATTACAAATAAATACATTACCAATTAATACCGACCCTCATACAACTGAAGACAGCACCAACATTTCTCAAACACCTCCATCTAGCGTTTCTCCAATTAATACATCAACTCCAAATCACAACACTACCCACATACTTTCATCTAATACAACAACACCAAATCAAAACACAACAATCGAGAACAACTTTTCAAAATCAAAACACTCATAACCCTCATACATCAATCTGACTCAATTCCATAAAATTACCATCATTTTGGCTCGAATATCCTCATGCTTGGTTTTTACAAGCAGAAGTACAATTAACTTTACATATAAGCACAAATGACGAGACTCAACATCTTGAACATTTAAAAATTATTTTTAATCACAACAACAACAATATGGACTTAACCTTAAATCCTCGAAATGCATATTCTGTGTACAGCCCTCTAAAGAAAGAGTTAATCTCATCACAAATTTCGAAAGCCCAGCTTCCATAAATAAACTACAAAAATTTATTGGAATGGTTAATTATTACCATCATTACATTCCGATGTTAGCTGCAGAACTTAGTTATCTGCACGACATGTTAACATCTGCATCTAAATGTAAATCCAAACAGTTGAATTGGACTGAGAAATCAATCACTGCTTTCCAGAAAGTTCGAGCACTTTTTGCCAAAAATACTCTTCTCACTCATTTTAATAAATATGCGCAATTATCTTTCGCATGAATCAAATGTCGCCATTGGAGCTGTTCTACAACAATCCTTAAAAGATAGATGGGAACCTCTAGCATATTTTTCTCAAAAACTTAGTCCAACAGAAATACAATATTCTACTTTCGACACAGAACTTTTAGGAATTTATCGTGCATATACTTATGACTAGACCTCGGATTTTGCATACTTTCATATTTTTAATCAGATTGATACCAAACTTTTTATCTAGACGTTTTATCGTTCAAATAGAACAAATTGTAAAGCATATCGAAAATATGCAAAATATATGCAAAAAATATGCAAAAAAATATATGCAACATATGCAAAAAATATGCAAAATATATGCAAACGAATTTCATCAAAATATTAAATTCCAATCGTTAAATATTAGACTGCGAGCAATGCAGAAGAATATATAATATATATGTACCACTTTACATTGCTTGCCCTTTCCAACGCTTTACCATCGCTTTGGTAAATGAAGAAAAAAAAGAAATTTATTTTTGGTCGACAAAACAACTAAAATGGGCTCACAGCGACGATATGCATTTACTTCAGTTTGGTAAAGAAAAAAATTCTAAATTTGCATTTTAGGTTCTTGAAACACCGAACCCAGAAGATGCTGAATCTATAAAGCAAGCAATAAAGCTGATAAAAAAAACCCACCTATATCGGGATTTTATATATATTAAATCAAATTTTGAGAGAGTTGCCGAAAAATTAACTTCCTTGGAAGCGAAGGGGTACCACTAGCTAAAAATAGAGTTCACAACATAACTGGTGATTTTAGACTTGTTTTAAAAAAGATATTTTAAGCCATTTTGAAAATAAATCCACATTTTAATATCATTTCAAAAATAAATTATATTTTAAATCTCAAAGATGAAGATGTGTTCTGGACTTGAAACCGTCACAAATGTAAAAATCATTCAATAAAAATTTGCTCCAATTATTTCCTGTGACGTTGAGAGAAGCTTTTCCGCTTACAAAATGGTTTTTGGAAGAAAACGCCAAAGCCTCTTAATTAATAATTTAGAGAAAATTATGGTTATGTTTTGTAATACCAATTATATCTCTGAAAACATTTTCAATCGCCTGAGAATCTCCAGCGAATCGCTTAGAAGATGAAACAATCGCCGGCGAGCTCTTCTGAGAGTCTTCCGGGTATCGCCGAATGTAAGCAGCTGAGGCCATAAAAGCGATTCGCCGGGAAGATTGGCCGACGAATCGCCGAGATGAGGCTTAGGCGATTCGCTAGCAAGAGTCATGAACGATTCGCCGAGAGGAGTCTTAAGCGATTCGCCGGGAAGATTCGCCAACGCATCGCCGAGAAGAGTATTAAGCGATTCGACAGGAATTTGCTCACGAATCGGCAGAAAGAGTCTAAAGTGATTCGCTGACAAGACATGTCAAGTGGCCAAGACATCACTTTTAGAGGTCATCAGCGATTTGTTGCAAAGTTGTTGAACGTTTCAATTTGTTGCAAGTTTGAACTAGCAGTTCCATGAAGTTGCTTAGAAGTTAAAATTTCTGAATAATTTAAATGATTTTTCAGAGCCTGCTTCATATTTCAATGATAGATTTTGAAAGCTTTTTAAATAGCCATATTCGAACCATCGCCGGAATGAGCGAAGGAAGATTTTGAAGATTTTTTGAATCGCGCATTCATCCCTTGGGCGATCGAAAAGCGATCCATCTTCCAACGATAGCCGGAATTAACGTCAGGAAGGTTTTGAATACTTTTTGTCAATCGCGCATTCATCGTTTAGGCGATCGAAAAGCGATGCATCTTCCAACGATTGCCGGAAAGAGCGAAGAGAGATTTTGAAATTCTATCCGTATTCGTACATTTAGTTAGCAATAATATTTTGATGAGTTTTCTTTTTTAATACTTCGTAGGGTATCCTTGCTGCTTCTAATTTTGTCGTTAAACTTGATGAAATTTTGTTCCATTCAGCACATAAACAACTTTCAAGGTCCTAAATGTTTCTTATGTCATAATAGCGAAGATTCATCTTTAATATCGACCATAGGTTTTCAGTTGGGTTAATATCTGGACTTTGGGGTGGAGTTTTTAAATAATTCCGGCAGTTATAAAGGATCCAACTTCTGGTAATGCAGGTCATATGTTTAGGATCGTTGTCCTGGTGGAATATGAAATCATCCTTATGGCCCAGTTTTATGGCACTTGGCAATAATTCCTTTATCAAAAGATTAAGAACATTTCTGCAGCCATAATACCTTTGATAAAGTGCAGTCTACCTACTCCTGCGGCGCCAAAACATCCCCATACCATTAAAGAACCGCCACCATGTTTAAATGATGGCAAGAGGTTATGTCTTGAAAAGCTGACATTGCGTTCTCGCCATATTTTGATGCGCCCATCAGACACTTTCACATTGAATTTGTATTCGTCTGAGAAAATAACTAATCTCCAAAACTCTATCGTTCGTGATTTTTGTACTTTTTAGCAAAAAGAATGCGCTTTCTTTTATTTACTTCACTTACAAAGGGTTTCCGAACCGCAATTCTGCTTTGAAAATTTAATTCCCAGACGTCTTTCAAGCTTACCAGCAAGTTTCGCACAACTTACCAGAGTATTTTTTAGAATTTGTCGAAGCAAAAAAGACAATTAATCTTCTATTAAGTTAACATCTGTTCTGATTCCGTCGTTTTTTCTTGAATTCACCACTTTTCTTGTATTCATTAACGATGTATTGGATAGTTGACCGGCTTCTTTTAAATATTTTTGCAATATCTTGCAAAGATTTGCCTTCGCAATGCAAATCTATAATCACTTTTTTTATGTCATTTGAAATTTCACTTGATTTTTGCTACCCATAGCTTTCATTTCCAGCAAAAAACACTTTTAACGATATCAACGAAGAACGAAAGTCAACTGATCGTGTTCTGCGGCAATTACTGCGTCCCAACTTTAGAGCAATTTTCCAAAGTAACGGTAAAATTCCTTACAGTGGAGCCAAAAACATTGCAATCTGCTTGTACGAATACGGATTTGGTTTTTATTTTAAATGAATTTCCGTTTCTTTCTTTAAATGAATTATTAAATATGTATAGTTTTAATACATTTACTTTATTATCATAATTACTAATAAAATTAATAACAATCTTTAGCCTGCTGCTATAAGGCTACTCATAATATTAAATTTTCTTTCTAAATAGGGTATGTAAGAATACGGATTTTTCATACTGTATTTCTTTGGAAATTTGGTATGTTTTTCGGTGGTAAATTAAGAGGATGCTCCACCCCTTCTAACCGCAGTATAATATCCGTGTCCAGGTAACTGCTTGAAATCCGCTTTGCAGTACGTTTCATCGTCCATGATCATGCAATCAAATTTGGGCAGGTCATCGCGATACAGTTTTCGAGCCCTCCTCTTGGATTCTTCATCCTTTTCTTCTGACATATCACGTACTTTTTGTACTTTATAGCTTCTTAGGTTGTACAATTTTTTAATCCGTTGAACACGATGTTCTAGCTTCTGCTGCCATATCACGAACCGAAGTGCCTGAATTCTGAGTAAACAGCCGCTTAACGTTCTGGGCCACCGCTTGGTTCGCTTGATCACTTTTTCTCCCTGAGCCTGGCGTTTTTTTATAAGGTTGTAAACTGTTTGTATCGTTTTATGGTATGGTTTGTATTGTTTTCGCACACGCCAACTTCCTTAGCGATATTTTTGTACGTGGTGTTTGGATTTTCCAGGTATTAGCAAATAAGTGCTTTCCGCTTTTCTTCTTGTTGAGGCGACATCTTTTCAGTAGCTCTTTTATTTTAGTAATGAGTAATTTTTAATTTGTATTATCTATACTTTATTAAGGTACCAAACATGTTGCTATAGAGGTAACACTTTTTTATAAATAGCCCAAAAACAAAAGGACAGTTATTTCTGGGACGGTCTTTATTGTATCGTACACAATTCTGCTAATATTTTTGCAGAGTTTTTGTTTCAAACTATAAACCTATTTATAATTTCATTACTGATGCTCATACGATTCGGTAACTGCTATTGGTTTTGGGTCTCTCTCTCTCTTTGGTGGAAGACGATGATATTAATGGGATTCTTAGGCTTAAATCTTAATTTAAATTTTATGCCGATGTTTTAGCATATCGCTAAATGTTAATTTTAACAACTCATTAAGGTATGGCATTTTTATCGATTGTTAGAAAGTTGCATTTGTGACTTAAGTACACAACGGCTTACAACGGTTTCTAAACTGTTCGAAACGATTGTTTAAGATAAACGGTTTCTTTCAGTCAAGACTTTTTTTTTCTTTTTCAGCAGGGATTCATGCCTAGTCATTAAATTTTCTCCAACCTGTTTATTTCGGACTATTGCACATCATCATCGCTTGTAGAAGGATGTCAGTCAATCTTCGCCATCTTACATAAAACTTTACAAAGTTAGTGTCTGAACCATTAGCGTAACCAAAGGGGGATTTCGGGGTTTAAACCCCCCCGCCCCACCAAAATTATTGTAGTACCAAGCAAAATAGCATCCTATCAAATTGATTTACAAATAAAGTAATCACACGTCTTATCAAATCAGTGAAACCCCCAAATGTAAATTTCAATTAAATTCTCGTTGAATCGTAATATCTGGGTGTTGTTAAATTTTTGTTAAGTTCTGATTCTGTCCACTATTAGGGGTTATCGACAATACTTTGATTTAAGTTGTCTTTTAAATTTTTAGCATGGAACCCACTTAGGCGGCTGAAATATTTGGGAAAAACTAAAGTTTTGTAATACAAAATAATAAAGCCTGAATTTGAGGACAATCTGATGAATCGCCACCGAAATAATTAAGGAAATTCCCTCTACAATTTTCATGTTTCATCCTGTTTCTGTCTTAATTTTTTTTAAACGCAAACTAACTCAAACTCGGCAGGAATTAAGTTTATAGTGAAGTTATTTGATTCAGTAAAAAAATTATTCCGATTGACTTCCGAAACTAGAGAAAAAAGAATTCACAATTCATAATTTTCTATTATACTTTTTCGAATCTGCTTCATTAAAAATTTCTCTAAATTTCCAAATATTATCTGATTTTATGATATAAAGGCTTATAAGAAAAAAATGTGTTGGTTTGATTTTTCTTCTGTTCACTCGTTTTTATTTAGTGATATATTAAAGTTATGCCAACAAACAGGAATACTGATTGCCGAAATGCTGAATTCTATCGGAATAATATGTTTTCAAAGATATGTCTTCACGACAATTTTCCAAAGAGGGATTTTATCATGTGGCTTCACTGGATAGTTGATTCCCACAAAGAATTTGGGTTAGTTGTAAAGCATAGTACTCTGTTCGGCTTCACGTGAAATTCCCCTCAAATCTCCGTACAAAAAATGACAGCTGTGAAACAAGCGTGAACATTTCACAACTTTTTCGTAAAAGCTGTACTTTGCTTCGCTGCGGAAAATCTAGTACTTTATTCTCCAACATGCATCTAGCAACATTTTTTTCACGGCAATTTAATTGAACGGACCATTTATTTTGCCGTGAAAAGTGACAATTGCCATTTCATTTAAGAAAAAAGTTCAAGCAAAATAACAATGTTTCTAATTGAAATTATATTTTTGTACTATTTCTAAAGTTTTGCAATTAAAAATTGCAGTTGTTGGAAATTTTAATACGGATGCACCTTTTCGCGGTGTTGGCGGTCGCAAAACTTCACAGCTTGCAGACTGCCATAAACTAATGACTTGTTCTGCTCCACAATAAAGGACATGCATTCTTGTATTGATATTTATTTTGTATTTATATAATCACAAATATGAAAATTAAAGAACTTAATGATTTTCTGTTTTTCTCTCTAATAAATTGTGGCTGTTTATTTTCATCTTGTCGCAAATTCGCAAGCTGATCATTAGCTGTTCTTTCGCAACAAAATATCTGTCAAAATTTTCACGCAACAAATAAATGGATGTTGCCAGCGAAATTTCACGCGAACGAGCATAGTACTAGGCTTAAGCGTTCAAAAAATTACGACATAAAATAACGAGTTTGAAGGAAATTTCTACGGTTATGTAGGTGGTGAGTGATGGCATGAGTTAAAAAATTTATTTTTGTGCAGGGAGAGATCAAATTTTGACAACGGACAAGATTACGTAATTCCATATTGACTAAAATATTTCAGTTGATATAAAGGACGATTTTTGAAGCTTTTAGTTTTTAAAAATAAACGAATTTTTGTAATAGTTAGTAAAATATTTATTTGAAAATGTTCTTATTGAAATCTTTTTGAAACCACATATCAAATAAGTCCAACTTTTCAAATTTGAGGATAAAAAAAAGTCGGTGACCTTGGCCGTAAAAGTTTGATTTTTATTATTTTTGTAAAAGAACGGTTCAATGATGTCGCCGGCCCACAAACCGCACAAAACAGTGCATATTTGTGGGTGCATTAGCAGCCAACTGCCTCTGGCTGCCCTTCAGACCAAATTTGGCAATTCTGTTTGTTGACGTAACCACGTAATTATTGATCCAAAAATAACTTTTGTCAGTGAAGACAATTTTTGAATAAAAAACTGTATCTTCATCAAATTTTTCTAAGGTACATTCACCAAACAAACGACGTTGTAGTAAGTCACCGGTCACGGCTTAAGTTCTTGCACCATCTGTACGCACTTTTTTTAGTTTCATACTAAGGTCCTTATGTAAAATGTTCCAGGTGGTCAAATAACACAAGCCCAATTGTTGAGAATGGCTGCGAATTGCAAATCGTTATTTTCATTGACACTGACCGATTCAGCAGCAATATTCTCCCGGTACTTGGCAGGCTCCGCCTATGGGTTGGTAGATTTATGTTTAATAAAGTGAAGCTGGTGCGAAATTTGATCACGATACCTTGAATGACCTGTTCGGTGGGTCGATTATGACAACCATTAAATTGCCGTAATGATCGAATTTCTCTCAGTGTACGACTTTTAATAATAAAATAAAATGATTTGCAAGAGCTGTTAGTCTATTCATGGTGAAATATAAAACTTTACTCAGCATTTTTGGCTTTGCCACCAATCACGCGTGAGGTGTCAAAAAATAACACTGAAAAAACGAATAGCAAAAAATTACCCTTTATTAAGAAAACAAAATAAATAAACATATTTGTTTGACCATTGTTGAAACTTATTGCTGTGATATGAAGTCTTTGAAAAAAATAAATATGTGGCTTGCCCTACCTGAAGATTGAACAAGGAAACATTCAGCGCAATCATGAAACATTTTCTCCCGGGAGTTGCTAATGGGAGTTTCTGGTTTTAGGACAGCAGAAAAGATATCTCATTTTTTTATTTTACACCCATGAATATCGGCGGTTGACGAACAAAATTGCATTAAAAATTTCCAATAAGTATTTTAACTTTATCTTAAAAACGGAAACTCCCATTTACAACTCCCGGGAAAAAATTGTTCATGATTGGGCTGATTAGTGCAGATATAGGACGCATTAACCGCTACATCACATCCGCTATAATAACGTTAAATTGTTTTCAGATATGAGCTCGACATTTGACAAAACCCCCCCAAAAAAAATTTCTGGTTGCGCACCTGGTCTGAACGTATTATTTTAAATTTAAATATTCAATTAATTTTCTATTTTCTCAATATTGAGCCTTAGTATAACATTATTTAGAAAATAATTCTTGAATTGTATAATCTTGATTTTATATCTTGAAAATGTATGAAACATATGCATATAATAAGAGCATTGCTTGCGAACCAACGGATTTCGGGTTCAAACTTCATACCGGGTAAAAGTTTTTTTCAATCCTTTTTTTTTCAGAGCTGTCCTCTCTGCAATTTAAATAATGCCATGTAAAGCTTCTTCCGTTCGAAGTCAGAATAAAACATGTAGGTCTAGTTTTCGGTCAATTGTGTGCAAAAATTTAATAATTGATCAAAAGAAGCTCGATCAACTTATCTTTAAATATAAAACAAAAAAAATGTTTTCCAAAAAAAACTACGAAGTTCTGAATTATGTTTAAAAAATTAATTATTCTTGATTATTTTACAATGTCAACTGTTTCTATTCTTGTCCAAATGTGAAGTTCAGCATAAAAACACGTTGAATAAGTCCAAATAATGAGCATACCGTGATATAAATAAATATTCGAACCCATCCCCCACACCCCAGAGCAAAAGTCAATATTAGTCATTTTTCTAATGTGCAACTCAACTTACACTGCACGGCAGTAACAATAATTAACTGCAACTCAACTTCCAGTAGGAAAAGCTATCAACGTTTTTTTCTTGAGCTTTAGTTTTATTTCATTCTTTATCTTAATGAAAATAAAAGCTAACGCAATAAACAGTTAATTAGAAATATTCAAGGAAAAGACACACATGCTACTCAATTGATTACTGATGGTCTTTCATTATTTCACCAACACAAACACAGTGCTTCAACTTCCGCTTGACAGATAAGAGCTCATATTTATATTATTATTTCATATTCTTTATGAAAATATGTATAAATTAGCATTATTGACACAAATACAATGCAAAAATTTTATTTGCACACACACACATACATATATAAAGGTTTCACTGCACGTGTTTTCATTCATATAGCTATGTTTGAACGTTGCCACAAAAATAATAAAAGAAAATAAAAATATTAATTTTCTATTTGACGGAAAACGTGCACACAAAAGAAACTAAAAAAGAATAATAGGAAATACACAAAGAATACACCAAATTTGTCATCGTTTCGCAATTTTTCTTTTATAACTCAATTGGGATTTCCGCTTACATACTATTGCCAATTTTTTTTTGACATTTTCATAATTCTTGTTTGTCACACTGTGTCATCAATAACAAGAAATTGCTTAAATGTCTGCAGAATATGAATTAGAAAATGAAGTTGAAGAACTGCTTTCAATGCTAATAATAATAATAATAGATGGGTAAAATGAAAATATTGCTAAATCAATGGCAATCAAATAAATATCATAAACGATGTCTATAATTGTGTGAATATGAAAGATAAAGAAGACGAAATAAAAATTAATTAGGACTAACATAATAATGGGGTACGTAATGAACATACAACTATGCTAGATTAAGTAAGGACATAATAATGTTCTCTTATAAGACACTCCAACTTTTATTTAATTCAGTCATAAATGCATGAAATAGTCATACTGATAAGAATAATCTTGAATTTCCTTAAAATTTTGATATCATATTCGTAAATATCTAAATTATGAATATGATTAAAAAAATATTATTCGTTACAAAATACAAAATACAAAATACAAAATACAAAATACAAAATACAAAATACAAAATACAAAATACAAAATACAAAATACAAAATACAAAATACAAAATACAAAATACAAAATACAAAATACAAAATACAAAATATACAAAATGTTGGAACCTAGATGGACACGTGATAAAGAAGTAAACAAAAAGCGCAACAACAAAATCTTTGCAGAATAAATGCAGTCAATTTTTGAAATTTTGCAACTAGCAAAAGAGTAGAAAAACACTACTTGACAAGTGAAAAGCTTTTTGGGTAATTCCGTTTTGGTTTTACTGCAGTTAAGCTTATTAACTTATCAAAGTTAGTGGACTGCATAAACCACAGAGACTACTGATGAGTCGGAGTAGCGTCCGACGAAACCATGGTCTAGTCTGCTCGGTTTGTTCTGCAAAGAACATTGTTGTTGTAGCAACCTGTTTGGCTTCAATAAATTATTTGGCATCAAGCTCTAAAAATAATTCTTAAAAAATATGTTTTTTAAGAATTATAAAACTAATATATTATTCGTAATATTTAGCTTACAAATTTGTAGCAATAATTACTTTTTAATAAGAGTTTTCTGAAGTACAACTTATATGAACAAGAAATTATTGGCCGTAGTATTTTGCCCGTTCAAACTTTCAGTCAAAACCAAAATTGTTTGCCATATTTGTTGCTCCTCTATAGTCACATTTTCATGGCAGTTGAAAAATATAGGAATAAGCTCTTGCCAACGATTTAATAAATAACGAATAGGGCCAAATTTATCGGTACTTCCTATTCATCTTCGGTTCGCATACAATTTTATTTTTGCCAACATACGAAGAGACAATAGAGCTTGTTGCAGTGACATGTTGTTCAAAGTCTTGCTCACTTTTTTACTCTGACTTAATTCTACGGGAGTTTTCTAGATTGTACATGATTACAACTTCAACGTTGTATTATGCAATTGTGCGTCCTCACTTGGAGTAGGCAAGTCAAGTCTGCTCTCCAAGTTATAATGTACATGTTGAAAAAATAGAGAGGATCCAAAAACGTTTTGTTCGGTTTGCTCTAAAGGGCTTAAGTGGAACTGACATTTTAATGCAGTAACTAAGTGAGAGAAGGAAGTCTGCAGATATCGTATATTTACACCAACTCATGACCGGTGTTTTCGATTCTCCGGATATTCTTTTTCTCAATTATTTTAACTCAAACCGTAGAAGCAGTAGAAACGCTAACACTTTAATTTCTTTACCTTTTATTAAAACGAACTATATGTTAACTATTCCTTTAGACCGTATGAGTACCTTTGTTAACAATTCTAACGTTTTTGATGTTAAATTGTCAAAAGATCAACTCAAAAGTAGACTAAAAGCTATTCTGTGATAAGATCTATGTGGGCACTTTGTTTTGAGCCACTTGTATCCACACCATTATATATTTGATGATATGGGTTTTGGCTTAAAATAAGTAAATGCTGAGAAACTGCGAAAAAGCTGTAGTCTATTGTTATTAAACAAAAAAAAAACAAATTGACCATTTCAGCCCTTGAAAGGACTTTGACCGAGCTTCTTAGGATCGATTGTGTTGTGTATGTTATTAAATTTTTGCATACAATTGACCGAGAACTGGACCTACGTGTTTTATGCCGACTCCGAACGGCTCATGTTCTCGAGAAGCTTTCCATGGCATTGTTTACTCTCTGGGGTTTGCCATTGTCTGCAGAGAGGTGGTGACCGATCAGAAAAATTTTTTATTGAAAAACTTTTCGCCACGGCTGGGGATCGAACCCGGGCTCCGAGCATGCTAAGCCACACACTTAACCTGCATGCCACGGTCTCCACAGTCTATTGTTATTGCATGTTTTAAAAACAAATTATTTGGTATCGATATTGAAAGTGTTGCAGTAATCCTGCTGTCAAATTAAAAATGAAAAAGAAAAAATTTTTTTACAAATTTATACTGCATCAAACCTTTTTGAGTTAGAAAACCTACTTGTTGCAATTTTTAGGTATGTCAATTCTTAACAATTTGCATCCACAAACCAAGAAATGCGGCCATAAAATTTGTTTTTTGCTAATTTTTTACTCCGTCATATTGATTTTTCTCTGATTTTTGGTCGTCATATTGGGCCGCCATTTTTAAATTTTCCATAAATATAATGAAAATATTATGCTCAAGATCACTTAAATCCATCAGCATGCTTAAAAATGAAAGTCCCAATGTATTTCCAATATCCAAAATTTTAATTGACCAGAAAGAAAAAAACTTTATATATTAATGCAGAAGTTAAAAAAATATGCGTATTTCATTTTTATTTTGAAACAAAAAAAAAACGTAGATAAAGTATTTAGGAAATGCTCTTTGTTTCAGGCAAAATTTTCAAAAGTTGTTTGTTTTTTATTGTTTTTGACTTGACTATGTTTAAAATTATTATATTTTGAGAGTCATTAAGTACGTGAAATTGGAAAAGAATTGAAAAAATTCTATCACGAAAAGATCTGTAGAAATGCTATCTCTTTAAAAAAATTGGTAAATTTTAAGTTTTGCAATCATTACTTTAACATAAAACTGCGCTAAATTGGTGATGTCAGAGACAACAAGGACAATGACACGAGTTTGTTGAGTTGAAATTATTGATTGATTTAGCTGTCAATTGCATAATATCGTTAGTGTCGTGGTTGCTGTTAGTTCACGCACACTTCATAGTGTTACAATTGGCGCGAACAAACCTTATATCTGCCACTGCATGTCTTTACTATTATATAAAATTAATGTGAACATTTTTAAGGTAAACTCGGAAACTACTGCTAAAATTTGTTGTAATTAATAAAAGCAGAAATGTTTTCGTTTGGAATACTACCTATATATTGTATCAAGGGCATGAAACTAACCATCTTCAGCATGTTAATAATGTTTTGACGTAGAATTACGTCTTACAGCGCGATTTGTCGTTTTACAAACTTTTTTCAAGGGCATGAAACGTTTTTGAGCAATACTTTAGGGTATACCACAGCCTTTAATACTATTTGTTCAAATATAATATAAATGCTACAATATCAGATATATCGTGAGCTTAACGAATATCTAATTTTGGAGTGTATCACTATTATATTAAAGTTCCAAAATAGCAAAATCTAAAAAGAAAAATTTATATTTTTATATAAAAAATCAATTAGCTGTTTATGTGCTTAGGTTGTACCTGCTGCTGTCGGTGTTTTTGTTTAGTTCCTTTTGCTTGTGTTTCCTTTTAATATGCTTAATTAAACTTTTTCTGTGTTTTGGTCTCTATAAGAAGTCCATAACTTGAGTGTTATTACTGTTTTTATTAATCTTCGGTAGATTAATACAAAAAAATGTGGATAATAGTCAAAACAATCGGAGCTAAGAGGCAAAGTTGAAAATGTTACTACTTTAACGGAATTCTACTTCTACACAAGATACTATAGAAACTGTTTCTTTTTATATAGTCTTTCGATCAATCTCTCTTCATCTTTGACATGATAAAAAAATAATTTCAAAATGTTTACTTAAATATTCGAATCGGAAAAGAAGTAAGTTTCTTGATTTGATTAAAGCATATTTTATTGATGGATGCTGCATAAAGATTACACATTTCGTCTGAAAAAATTTGACTGTTACATAATCTCTTCAAAAATACAAATAATGTGTAAACATTTGAACGCTGTTATTATTGCAAAATTTGTCTGTTATTATCAAAATTTATTTTTGATAAATAGAAAAATCCGTGGCGACGCTGCGGAACACCGAAGCCTGCTATTGTTGTATAAACATGCACAATTGTTTGCCAAACTACAATCAGAGAAAATGACTCTCCTTAATGGAAGATGAACGGCCCAAATAATGAATGACTTTATTCTTGGTTAAAACCTTTAACCAAACTTGAACTTTCTTTAATACACAAACTCGATTTTATTCTTGATTTTGTAATATTCATTTATAGCTCATAACTCCCACTTTATAATTAAGAAATTCATACCTGGCCTTTTCCTACAGGGATGCATCCATATACTAATGATATATGCTTTATTTTGTTTTTATGTCATTCATAGCAATGTATGAAAATTATAACTACAACAACTATGCGATCTGTTAGCATTTGTTGGTGCTGCAACTACGCTCAAATTATTTAGTTAAATTGTTTCTTTTGAGTTTATATGTATGTGTGTGAAAGTGTCACAGTGCAGGCGCGCACCCAGAAAAAAGTTTTGGGGGATTTATGTTTTAATTTTCTGACTCATTTAAATTTGTTGTTCTTTAAATAATATTAAGAGAACAATGTCTATTTTTCTTTTATCTTGGACCATTGCACTTGAAATGTTCGTAATATTATTTTCTAGACCCCTTGGCAGAGGTAGACCACATATTAACCCAGTCTACCCAGTTTTATTAACCCATTTCTGTCTGGAACCAGATCCGCTCACACGATTTTGATAAAATTTCATACACGATTGTATGACGAATTGATTCAAAATGATCAAAACCAAACATTCAGCTCCATACCTCAATGCATTGCTGAGATATTCATTGGGTATTTTTCAACCCATTAGGCCATCGTGATAACTTTTCTTCGAATTTTTTTAAAATAATTGCAATGCGTATTTTACGACAAAACTGCTAATTGAAATCTGCATTGTAGCATGCAGGTTAAGTGTGTAGCTTAGCATGCTCGGAGCCCGAGTTCGATCCCCAGCCCCAGCAAAAAAATTTTTCTGATTGATCACCACCTCCCTGCAGACAATGGTAAACCTCAGAGAGTAAGAATGTAACTTGTAAAGCTTCTTGAGAACATGAACTTAAGCCGTTCGGAGTCGGCATTAAACATGTAGGTCCAGTTATCGGTCAATTGTGTACAAACATTTAATAACACACACACACAACACAATTGATCATTAGAAGCTTGGTCAAAGGCGTTTAGAGGGCTGAAATGGCCAATTTTGTTGTTTTGTTGTTTGTTACTTTTGGCGGTGGAGGGAAAAATTAAAAGCTGAACGGCTGATTTGGTAGAATAATACTCAAAGCAGTTAATAACTTATTTCTTTCTGATTAATAATGCGATCGATCCAAAGTTGGTGTCGATGAAAGGCAATATAAAAAAACGAAATATTTCTGTTGTGCTTTAAATTATATTCTTTATTTTCTGCTTTCCACTGCCGCTATTTCCACCATCGGAAAATTAATGGTTTTCGTAGTCTGGTTACTCTAGTCAAGTGGCAGAATTTCAAGGATACTAATGGTATTTTTCTATCCAAATGGGTTTTCCAATGGGAAATGTGTTAATTGCATATGTTTTGAGTCTTTGTAGCATCAAGCCTTTTTTATAAGGCCGGCTCACTTTTTTTTTTAAAACTCGTAGGCGCGGAAAGTGTTCTACGAAATATTCTGACCATCTTTTCCCGAAAAACACTAAATTGATTTCGAGCCTCCGGTTTTTCAAAAGAAAGTTTGAATTTGTTTTTTGCTACAAAATGTAAAGAAATTGAAAAAAAAGAACAAAAAAGTATTGTAGTGATGTACAAATTTTAATGGTTTCGAACAGAAATTAAAAATTTTAATTTATTTATAAATTGCACGTGTTTGTTTCATCATGTGTCAACAAAAACTTAAAAAATTTTCAGATTTCATTATAACATTAAAAAATTATTTTGAAAATTTATTGAGAATAGAAGAACAACATTTGAAAGCTAAATTTGCTATTATCGTTTTATTATTTTATTTTGAATTTCGTGGAATCTATTGCATAATTCCATTTGTTAGAAAATATTTTTTTTATGAAAGTGAGTAAAGAAATAACAAAATAAGTAAATTTGATCTACAAATTCCATGCCATATTCAAACAAATTCCTAAAACAATCTTTTCAATTTTATAATCAGATTCTTTTTTTCTTTTTCTACACTCAGGGAAAAATTACAACTTAAAATTAAATAATATCGTATCAATTTTACGTTGTTCCATTTTTAAAAAATCGTCTTTAAATTCACCAAGAAAGCCTTCAAATCAAATATGAAAACATTTTGTTATTCAAAAAGAAGTATAAAAACTTCAAAATAATGATGAATACACTTACTCTTATTTTCAATGAAGTATATCAAATTCGAAAGTAAGTTGAAAAATTACATTGTTTACAGTTGAAGTCGGCAAAAGTGAAACCGAAGTGGAAGACATTTGAAGCTGCATACTTTCATATGTCAAAATAAAATATAAAAATAGTTTTAGCTTTCTGAAATAAAGATCGAAAGCTGGAAAGTAAATTCTGCTTAAGTTCTGCTTAATGTTAAGTGAATGTGTATAAACAAAAGCAGTAAATGCAAATAAAGACGATATTAATAAGTAATTGCTTATATTGGGCTCTGGACTGAATTCTGAGAGAAGTTCTTTTTATAGAGGAAACAAGGCGGCATTTGTTGAATATTTAAGGTACCTACAAGTTATCGCTTGAGCTCGACATAATACAATCTGTTAAGATAATACTTATTTAGAATAATATATTTTAGTATTTCCAAATAATTAATTAGTTAAAGTAATTTATCAAATGTTTTTTATGTGTCAATAAAAGAAAATTTCTGAAAAAAATAATATTGTTTTACTTATTTGTGATATATTGTTTTTATCCATGTGATAACAAAAATTTTGAGGATTTGATTCAAAGTTATTTTCACTTTGATTCATTAATATAACGATTTGGAATCAAAGCTATAGTGCATTTAAAATAAAGATATAAGTATTTGAATTGAATATGATTCCTTTTTGAATTAAATCTAAATCCACGTTGAATTGAAGTGGAATGCTTTTCATTTCAAAGTATTTAAAACTTTAGTTTAAAGTGAAAATAACATCAAACTGAATTTGTGTTTTTCGAAGTGGAAACACTTTGAATTGAATATTTTCGTGTTTGGTGCTAAATTATTCCGAAAAATATTTGAATCGAATTGGTTTTCTTTGATTTTACGTTGGTTTTTAGCTCAGTGTAATAAACTTTTTGTTACTTTTACTTTATTTTGTTTTGCTTATTTTACTATTGTTTTTTTTCTTTTACCTTTTTGAAATTTTGATCAAATATGAAAATAAGATACAATCTTATTCTATTAAACGAGCAATATTTGTATATATATGTGCAATTGCGTTCTCGAAAACAGCTCTAACGATTTGGATGAAATTTACAATATAGATGAAGAGAAAAGCTGTATCTCTGGGAAAAGCTGTTTTTCCGAGTTTTCACGCATTTAATAAATACGTTAATTATCCTGCCGAATATGTTATGTTAAGTTTGCTTATGTTGATATATTGTACAGAAGCTCAGAGAATAGAGCTTCTGTACAATAATATCAAGGTTGTGAGTTCGAATCCCGTCGTGCACATTAATTTTTTTGTTTTTATTTTTAAGCTTCACTCACTAAACAGTGATTTGATATTTTTCACTTATTTTTTTTTATAGAAACGTTTTTAGTACAGTTTTGATACATCAATTTTTGATCAATTTTGATTTTTGATAATCAATTTTTGATTTTTCAAATCTTACAAATAGAGTAATTTACACCAAATCTTAAAATTTGTTTAAGATTTAAAAAGGAAAATATTTTTGTAAGAGTTTCCTATGCTAGAGTTTCCTACGTTTTGAAAAAAAAAAGAAACAGTTTCGATAGTTTGCGAGCTACAGTCAGTTTAACTACTAATTTCAAATTAAAATGAAGATCCCCATTTTTAAAAAATCGTATGGTTACTATATTTTACGCTGAGCACATGTCCTTTCCTCTCGTCTCTGTCTGATATTTAGTTTGCTAGCTACACTTTCTGTTCGATGTATATTTTACAAACTACACTCGCTAGTTAAAAAGAAAAATTAAAATTTTACGCCATCTATTGGGTGAAAGCATAAAAAGAAATATGATCCAACTTGTTTTTTTCATAAGAGTTAAATCTAACCGGATCACAGACCCATTTCGTTAAATTTGACAGATTGACTTCATTGACTGAGTTGAAAAGAGGTTCATGAACTCTGGTTTCAAAATAGTATACTAGAACAGTAGTGCATACATAAACCCAATGCGAACTAATGCTTACAGTGCTGCCAAAGCGAACCAATCAGTTACTATTTTGTGACTTTAATATAATAGTGACAAAATCCAAAATTAGATATTCATTCAGCGCAGGATATATCTGATATTTAAGTATATATATTATCTTTGAACGAAGAGTATTAAAGGCTGTAGGTATACCCTAAAGTATTCGCCAAAAACGTTGCCGCGCTGTAAGACGTTATTCTACGTCAAAAATCTAATTGGCTCACATCTCAAAAAGTGCACTTTTTTGTAATTTTAAGAAACAAATCAATTTTCCAGCAAAATAAAATTAAATGGCCAAATGATATGCTTTTCGTTATATCAATTTTTTTTCTGATATAAATTTCACTTAATCGTTCATAACTTCTATACCGTTTGAGATATTGTTTTAAAATCTGGAGCAAAAATGTTTTTCTTATAAGGTCAAATAATTATTTTGAATATAATAAAGGAATTTTGGATCATAAAATTATAAAAAGCTGCAAACAAATTTTTAGTTTCTTTTTTGTTATTTGCAGTAAGTTTACACTACAGCAAACAATAGCTTAAAATTATACAACTGATATAAAGTACTTCATAATTTTTGTCGTTTTACTTTACAAATTTTATTTGTCTTTAATTTGATTTTAAACTGGAATTCTTTATGAAGAGTATAATAATCTGAGTATTGAATCCTGTGTTTTAAGATCCTTTTTTTTCTTATTAATAGTTTTTATAAGAAGTTTCTTAACTCAAAGTATTTTTACTCAAATCTTTTCATTTTTAATAGTTTTGCCTTATGCATTTTATTTTCATTCATTTGGGGGGTTTTAACCCCCAAAACTCCCCCCTGCATTCACCCCTGTCACAATGTGTGTTAGTAGGGTGTTATACATTGCTACATACATAAATTGTTAATTTACTGAACAGTAACATTACTGTTGTTGCTGTTCGTCTACTTTTGCAATTTCCACTGATGTGCCAACAAATTAACATGCCACAAATGACAACAATGCCTTGGTTACAGGTGCTGATGAGACAGTTTCCAGCAATAAAATTTATGTTAAATTTATCAAAGCACACACAAAAGGCAAACACAGAAAACACTTATTCATATTTGTTCTTATGCCATCTTATATGGTACGATTAACTTTTGTTTAGGCGCGACTCGTTTGAAATTCAAAAGTAAAACTTTTAGACTTACAATTAGTATATAATATTAGATTGCAAAACAATTTGTATAATTAATTTTTATAACTAGGCAAACATTTTTTATAAATAATTTTCCAATAAAAGCCTATTTGTCTTGGAAAGCAAATACATATGTTTAGTTATTGTCAGTGAAATTCTTTGACAATGTTTAGCTAGAAAATATATTGTATCAAATTGTCAAAGTAGTCAGTCCATAATTCAAAATCATCGATTGTTGTTATATATTTGAGAATGCTATAAGATACACATATGTTGTTCTATGTTCAAAGAGTAACATACTATTGAATGCTGCTTTCAGTTTATTGACGCATATTTGTTAAATATTTATGAATATGTTATTGATGCTGTCTTCGAAATATAAACCTATTGTGCAGACATGCATAAAGTTATGCTGCATTAATAAAGCAAATAGCCTTGGCATTGACAGGGCAGTATCTATAAACAGTGCTGTTTTTTAAAGAATATTATTTTATTTTTTTTTCTGTCTCGTAATAAATTTTAGTTGTATAAATATTGTATACGTATGTTATAATATACGTATGTTATCACAAATAATGTTGGAATGTGATGTCGAAAACAAAATGACTCGATCATCCAGGCTACGGATTTAACAAAAAGTCGGAACTTCCAACTGATTTCATACCACCAACTTTAATAATTTTGAATCGGAGTTATATCGAAGATAGAAATACAGCGTCGTTTATGATTTGACGTGACTCAAACACAAGCGCAATTTTCCGTTAAATAATTTTGATTATTAATTTTATAACTTGTAACTTATTTAGTGTCTATTAATTTACTACTGTTAGATTCAGGTAATATTATTAAAATAAAACTTAAAACTTATTATTTCCTGGTTTTGTTTACATACCCAGTGTTTTAAGTATTGATTATTATATTTGGCAATTGACATTTGTCAATAGTGCTCCTTTCAAAAATGTATCTCAAATATTGTCAATTTTTTTTTGTTTTGTTTATATTTAGTTTTATTAAAATTTACTTATATTTTCAAAAACCTAAAAAAATGTTTTCAACTATTTCAAACCATACTTTGAATATCTCTTATATATAACTAGATCAGAATGTTTCCACAAACACAAAAGCATGTATTACTTTTCTTGATGTTATACAAGAAGTGTCAAACTTCGTGACGATTACTGAAATACAAAAATGCTTAATTCATCAAATAATATGTTCAAAAACAATTCATCGTTCACACCGAAATCGTCAAATTCAAATGTGCCCCAAAGTCAACACATTTGATTTGAAGCCCAAGTTCACTCTACGGTATTTGAAGTCAGATAAATTGTCTATTTTTTAAGACAGATATGTTAACTTTAAGCCAGCTGTTACGTTTTCTATTTGCATCTAGGGCTTAATACAAATATTAAAGTAAACTACACACAAATTATGAATTCAAAAGGTTTTGTCATTGAAACAACAACGCAGTAGATACGAATTACTGAAAATAAGTGTATTTAAACTGAGCAACAGAAAATATAATACAACCCGGCTTTAAAATATACCATACCTATTATTTGATAGTAAATTTATTTTTACAAGGAAAAATCATTTATTATTTGTTTTTATATGCAGTTATTAATAAAGATATATTATTTAATAATTATGTAAAGTTTTTACTATCAGCTATTGTTGAAGAAAATCTATTGAGAAATGAAAAAGTTGTGTTTAATGGAACGAAATCACCCAAATTGTGTGATTATCAATTTATGCATTTGGACTTATTTTATTGCCATAAAAAAAAAAATGAGAACTAAAGGGTGTTGTAATAAAATCATATATTTTTCATTTTTATTGTTCTTTTAATAATTTACATTATTTTTACATTATTTATATTGTATATAATTATTATTAATAATTTTTATTGTTGCATTAAATCATTTATATTGTTATTTACATTGTAAATAATTTTTATTTATCATTCAGAAATTCAAAATGATTAGAATTCTTGTTATGTCGTTTATTTAATTCGGGATCGGTTTCTCTGATGAGAAACCAACATTAGTCGCCCATCATTCCTTCGTCCCAAAATCCTTGGTACCGATTCTCAATTGCTTTCATCTGTTGGTGGAATCTTTCCCCATGTTCGTCGCTCTCGTCACCGAGATTCTTCGGAAAAAAATTCAAATGGGAGTGCAGAAAGTGAATTTTCAGAGACATATTTACGCCCATTTTTTTATAGTTCTTGAGCAACTCGTTAACTATTTTCTCGTAAGATTCACTTTAATTGTTCCCGAGGAAGCTAGAAACAGTCGTCCTAAAAGAATCCCACGCCGCATTTTTTTTTTTTATGGCAATAAAATAAGTCCAAATGCATAAATTGATAATCACACAATTTGGGTGATTTCGTTCCATTAAACACAACTTTTTCATTTCTCAATAGATTTTCTTCAACAATAGCTTATTTTTTGGAAAAATAAAGGCTTTTAGTAAAAAATATCAAAAGTAATAAAATATTTTGATTTCTTAACGAAATTTGCAACTATTTTGTCTTTTTTTGGAAATTTTTCTGAAAAATAAAAAAAATCCCCGAAATTTGAATTTATTGCGCCAAAACTAACAACTCGACCAAAAAATGGTGTTAGCATTGTTTGTAAGAAATTTTATTAGCTTTTATTTGATATATTATTTGTTTGATTACTGTTGTTGGTTCTGGAGATATATGCAATTAAGTGGAACAAACTTTTTTTTTCGTTGAAAACCCTACAGTGGGCAATATCTCGAAAACGGAGTGACAGAAAAAAAAAATAATTTTTTTTTTCGGCATTAGCGACCGATTTTACATGAGAAAGGGATAGTGGCATTCAAAGTACATATTGGCTGTAAGCCAGTGTAATTAAGTTACAATTTTTTGACCAGCCAGGACTCGAACCCACTACTCCGCATGACAGTTTAGCACGCTTCCATTGAGTTATTGTGAGATATTTCGTAGATTGAATATTTTTTAATACAAATTTGTGTGTCATAAGAAATGTATTTTTTTTTCTGCAAACGAAGTTTGCAGTTGAACTGTAATGTAAAAATAACTTACGTTAATGACAAATGAATTTAATTTCTTGCAACTAAATAACGCGTTTCCCGCAACTGACCGATTATTCTGACAAACTTTTCAAACGTTTGCAAAAAATCATTTTTAAGCACGACAAACGAAGTTCGTTTGCAGCAAACTGCCGATAAAAGTTGGTTTTCTTTGCGTGCATCAAAACTAAATCGTGGAAGAAAAGAGGGCGTCATTCGCCTACTAACACATCCATCTCCCATACAACACACAATGGTGAAAACTCTAGAAATAGTCTAATATTTAAGCTTCAAAACTGAAATTCGTTATTTATGTATTCTATTTTAAAACTGAGTTGTGTTAAAAAAGTGGGAATCATCTATCGACTAACACGCCTACCTCCCATACAACCCAAAAATTTAAAACTGTATAAAGAGGCTTCTCACAAAGCTACATATATTAAATTCGGTGTTTATTCATTATATATCAAAACTAAGGTGTGTTAAAAAAATTGGCGTCAACCACCCAAGAACACGCCCATCTCCCATACAATCCACAAATTGAAAACTTTACACGGAGAGAAAAAAATGAGTTATTTGAGCAAGCTCATTGCGTTCGTAACTGAAATCAGCCCAAAAAAGCTCAAAACCATCACAAAACATGCTATTCACGTGTATAAAAGTGCAGAAAGTAAATTAAAAAATGTTATTTTCCTGTCCAAGTTGGATGAAATACATTTAATTCTGACAGTTTAAATACAATTTTTAATTTTTTCTGTAATCGTTGCTTGTTTTTTTCAAGATCATATAATATAAAGATGCGCCACGTAGAACATTAAAAAGTAATAAATATTTTTCAGATCAAAACGTAAGCTTTTGTGAGTGCCAAACGAAAAAGCTATAAATTCTTGCTTGAGAGAAAAGTTTTCGACCTTTGAATGAACTTGCTCTCTGCAATGCTCTTTCACTCTACTCCCCTTGCCATTCCACTGAGCATATAATAGAAAGAGGACTCAAATCACATAAAAATGTGTCTCATCGAAATTGTATGCAAATGATCGACAGTTTGTGTGTTGTTGTGGCTACCAGTGCTACGACGCATGCGCATTGTTGTTGCTAGCATCGTTTATATTTGTTTTCTGTGTCCCTTCCCCTTGCAGCAACTACAACGATTGCTACCATATATTTTGTTATTGTAGAGTTGTTGTTGTATGAAACCGGTTATTGTTGTTGTTACACGAAAATCAATGGATAATGAATGAAGCTAGTTTTTGAATTTTGCGATTTCAGCATTTTTTCGTTTTTGATATTATGAATTTTTTTAATTCTAATTTTAAAAATATATTTCCATTAAATTGAATTAAATTAAATTAAATTAAATTTATTAAATTAAATAAAATTATATTAGGTAAAATTAAATTAAATTATATTAAATAAAATAATATTAAATTAAATTAAATTAAATTAAATTAAATTAAATTAAATGAAATGAAAATTTAATTAAATTAACTTAAATTAAATTAAATTAAATTAAATTAAATTAAATTAAATTAAATTAAATTAAATTAAATTAAATTAAATTAAATTAAATTAAATTAAATTAAATTAAATTAAATTAAATTAAATTAAATTAAATTAAATTAAATTAAATTAAATTAAATTAAATTAAATTAAATTAAATTAAATTAAATTAAATTAAACTAAATTAAATTAAATTAAATTAAATTAAATTAAATTAAATTAAATTAAATTAAATTTAATTAAATTAAATTAAATTAAATTAAATTAAATTAAATTAAATTATATTAAATTAAATTAAATTAAATTAAATTAAATTAAATTAAATTAAATTAAATAAAATTAAATTAAATTAAATTAAATTAAATTAAATTAAATTACATAAAATTAAATAAAAATAAATTAAATTAAATCAAATTAAATTAAATTTAATAAAATTAAATTAAATTAAATTAAAATAAATTAAATTAAATTAAATTAAATTTAATTAAATTAAATAAAATTAAATTAAATTAAATTAAATTAAATTAAATTAAATTAAATTAAATTAAATTAAATTAAATTAAATTAAATTAAATTAAATTAAATTAAACTAAATTAAATTAAATTAAATTAAATTAAATTAAATTAAATTAAATTAAATTAAATTAAATTCAATTAAAGTAAATTAAATTAAATTAAATTAAATTAAATTAAATTAAATTAAATTAAATTAAATTAAATTAAAGTAAATTAAATTAAATTAAATTAAATTAAATTAAATTAAATTAAATTAAATTAAATTAAATTAAATTAAATTAAATTAAATTAAGTTAAATTAAATTAAATTTAATTATATTAAATTAAATCAAATAAAATTAAATTAAATTAAATTAAATTAAAATAAATTAAATTAAATTAAATTAAATTTAATTAAATTAAATTAAAATAAATTAAATTAAATAAAAATAAATTAAATTAAATTAAATTGAATTAAATTAAATAAAATTAAATTAAATTAAATTAAATTAAATTAAATTAAATTAAATTAAATTAAATTAAATTAAATTAAATTAAATTAAATTAAATTAAATTAAATTAAATTAAATTATTATAAAATTAAGTTAAATTAAATTAAATTTAATTAAATTAAGTTAAATTAAATTAAATTAAATTAAATTAAATTAAATTAAATTAAATTAAATTAAATTAAATTAAATTAAATTAAATTAAATTAAATTAAATTAAATTAAATTAAATTAAATTAAATTAAATTAAATTAAATTAAATTAAATTAAATTAAATTAAATTAAATTAAATTAAATTAAATTAAATTAAATTAAATTAAATTAAATTAAATTAAATTAAATTAAATAAAATTAAATTAAATTAAATTAAATTAAATTAAATTAAATTAAATTAAATTATATTAAATTAAATTAAATTAAATTAAATTAAATTAAATTAAATTAAATAAAATTAAAGTAAATTAAATTAAATTAAATTAAATTAAATTAAATTAAATTAAATTAAATTTAATTAAATTAAATTAAATTAAATTAAATTAAATTAAATTAAATTAAATTAAATTAAATTAAATTAAATTAAATTAAATTAAATTAAATTAAATTAAATTAAATTAAATTAAATTAAATTAAATTAAATTAAATTAAATTAAATTGAATTAAATTAAATTAATTTAAATTAAATTGAATTGAATTGAATTGAATTAAATTAAATTAAATTGAATAAAATTAAATTAAATTAAATTAAATTAAATTAAATATATTTCATTACTTTATATAAAATTGAATCAAAACAAAATTAAATCAAATTAACTAAGATTAAATTCAATTGACGTTGGACATGACTTTGGCCGTTTTTTAAAATTGACTTTTTTTATAATTTTGTAAGTATTCTTAAAATTCTAAGAAAAAATATAATGAAAAATTCCTACGTGTTCAAAAGTTACAGCCGGATTAGTGAGAGTGCATTTTTAACTTTCACATTTTTTTCTTTTTTCACAAATTTTGAACGCGTTTGTCTCGAAACCATGTTTTTCGGACTGGTTGCGGCACTAGCGGGTTCATTTTTGACGGAATTTTTTTTTTTTTGTATTTTTTTAACTTGATTCGCTTTCGTATGACTCGAGCTTTTGTTTAAATTTTTTTTCGATTTTTATGAATTTTTAAAGTCATCATTTTATTCGAAAAAACACTTTCAAATTTGGAACATCACTAAAATTTGAAAAAAAGTTGTAAAAAAGCTCCTGTCATACGATAACTAATTTTGCTAAGATATAAAAAAAGTCATTTATTTTTCAGATCGGATAATTTTTGCGACTCAGAGCGTTGCAAACAAGGCCCCGTTTCGTTCTCTGGCGCCAGTTGGGAGCTTTATAAAACCATGTTAGAGTGAAAAATATTTTTTTTTCTTGTAATTTGTTCAATTCTCTACAAAAATAAAAATTTTGGATAAGTGTTTGTTTTTGACTGAGTTATGAATTTTTAAAAAAAGGCCTGTTTTTTCTGCCGCGAGTGTCATGTCCCTCCTTAAATTAAAATAAATTTAATGTGCGAATGCGACGCGACGCACTTTGCAAATCAAAATTAAATTTTTAGTGTGATTTTTACATGCAGTAACTTTAACCAAATTTGAATTAAGTTACAATTTTCAGACACTTGCTTAGAACGATCGTGAAGTTCTGCTAACAAATGATGATTTACAAGAACAAGAATTAAAGCAATATAAGAGTTAACCGTTAATCGAGCTTTATTTGATATTTTTTTAATTTTTTATTATTTATTTGTAATTGATAAAAGGATTTTATAAGAAGAGTGCCAACATAACATTAATATAAAAACGAAGAATTGTAAAAAGAAAAGGCCCTTAAAGGCAGCTAAAGGTAAGAAAAACATATTTTCAGTTATCAGGCTAATTTTCTCAGAATAACAACTGAAGTAAATAGTAAAGTCATCTAAAAATTCAAGCATTTTTTTTTATTAATAAAACAAAAAATTATTGGTTTATTGACATTTTCATTTTCGTTCCCGGTAGACCATTCTGTGGAAATGCCCATATATCAATAAATAAATAATAACTAATTAAAAAATAAACAAATCAAATAAAATAGTACCGCAAAAACCCATTTTAGAAATGTCTCTTACAACGTTATTTGCGACTACATTTCAATCAGAGATCATATTATAATAATTAAAGTTAATATAATTGTGAAAAACATATGCCTACAATGTGCGTAGGGTAGATTTGAACAAAACATGCCTTCATTTTTTTTTTTAAACGCAAGGAAATTCAGCTACTTTTTCGTTGTGGCTAAATCGTTTTATGAGATGTTTCGAGCATTAAAACTAAACATATGCTCTCTATTGCTCTCCAATATTATGCTCACATCGTCGTTTACTCGTCTCTCGCTCTCAAAAGCTTTACATCGTTCGCTCGCTGGCTCTCCCAAAGCTTTAAAGTGGATTTATGATAAATCCACATTACATTTTTACTGTGCCATTCGGTTGTATGGCGGTGGCGCATCTTTGTATTATATGATCTTTGGCTTAAGCCACTTTTAGATTTTGTCATCGTTTTCCTTGTACTAAAATATTGTCGTAAGTTGAGATGTAGTTTCCAAAAATTTTTAGATTGGGCGTATTCATTTTATTACTAACAATCCATAAATGGCTTGCATTGGGCACAAATGAGCATATTAATTTTTTGAAAAACAATCCAAAAATTTCTTATATTAGACCCATGTAAGCATAAAATCAAAATCACATACATTATGCACGAATGGGCGTGTTGATTTTTTGATAAACAATCAAATTAGGGCTTTATATCAAGAATATTATGGTTAAGCTACGAATCACTCCCAAAATTAATTGGTTTGGGTTTTTTTTTTCAGCTCAAATTTGTCTTCGTGTATAAAGAGGATTATCTTTAAGCTGCAGGAAATCAATGTATGTATTTCAGACGTCATCAAAATAGTGAAATATTTTAAAATCTCATGCAATAAGTGCTGCAGTTTAAGATTTTTACCCTTACGAATTGGCGGTGGAGTGTTTAAACTTCGGCCATGAAGATATACCTTGCTAGTGTATCATTATTCGTTACATCATTATTCCTCCAAGTCGAAGATATACCTTACTACACGGAGATAAAAATATGCTAAAATCAATCTCAAAAATAAATAAATTCGTAAAATAAATTAGTTCATTTCAGCTCAAAAGCATCTCTAAACATGCTATTCACTAACGCAGTTTAAACATATCAACTTGTGCTTCATATGTTGGGCTCATAAAAAAATGAGCAACCGAAAAACATAATTCGCCGTTGGTTTTTGTTGCTGTTAGTATTATATTTTAAATAAAAATTATATTTTCCTGTCCGAATGAATCAAATATCAAATTTGGACAATGAAAATATAATTTCGAGTTTGCGTCCGGTTATCGTTTTTTTTTTTTTGTTCAGTTCCTTAGATGGCTGAGCCCTTTACATAATGTCATTTTTTGTCTTGTATTATTTAAATTCATAACATTTCACATTCACAATCCATAAATGACAAACATTGGACACAAATGAGAATTTTTTATAATCAATACCAAAACATCATAAATTGGGCCCAAGTGAGCATATTAGTTTTTTGGCGAACAATCCAAAAATCACATACACTATGCACAAATGAGTGTGTACATTTTTTTTATAAACAATCACATTAGAGCATTATGGCTTAGCTCAGAATCACTCCCAAAATAAATTGATTTAGGATTGTTTTCAGCTCAAATTTCTCTCCGTGTAGTTTATCATTATTCATTAATTATATTTCTTAAGTGATCCGAAATTTAATATTGAATTTTATTTCAAATTCTCAATTTCATAACATCTTTAGAAAACTCTTCAAAAAATCACTTTTATAAAAACTTTATAAATAATTTTTCATTTTATTCGTCTGTTTTCACTTTAAAATAAACAAATGAAAATTTTCAGTTTCATCAATTTAATAAAACTAAATACAAATCTTTAACAAAGTCTTAAATAACAATTTAATATTTGAAGTATAGAGTATGTGTCATTTTGTGTGTGAGATTCTTAAATTCCTCAACTTATAAAAGCAATTGGTCGTAAAAGTATGGATCAAGTAAAATCAAGTTAATTGAACTAATATTTTTAACCTCTTCTAAGATCCTTCATTCTTTGAATTAAAGTCATAAATACTAGTTGATTGTTTTGGCAAGAATTTATTGCTCTTTTCCCAAGCAAGAAAGTCAAATCCGTTAGAATAGTATTTTAAGGTTTTAGCTTGCATGAAACATGCCTCGTCGACAAATCAATACAAGCTGCTTTAGGAACTTACTTGCAGCACTCACAGCTGTGCACAACCAAAGTCAATAATAATCCTCGACCACTTAACGTTTCAATTGCAATATTTTACAAGGATTCAACAGAAGTTATCCGATGAGTGACGGCAGTAGTGAAGGTAGCAGAAGAAGGTGAAGACGAAGAAGAAGTGTTAAGACTGAGAATTACGCTGGTTTGCCCAGCTACTTTGTTGCTGGAGCCAAATGGCAGCCAATGTTAAAGCTTGTACAAATTCAACAGGAGCGAATACGAGGAAATACCTGTACAGATAAAAAAAAAATATTTGGCTGAAAAAACTAGAAATATTATATTATTAAATCCGAGCAGAGTTTGTTTATTTGTAGGAGAAGAGAACTGAAAGTGTGAATTTTAGTCTAATTGAAGTTGCATTGAAACTTAATTAATATGTGTTTTAAAAAAAATTAAATTAACTAGTTCTTAATTTTAACCATTTTATTAAATTTTTTTCTCTGTGTACCAAACACAATGGTTGGTCAAGGAGTTGTTTTTTCTCTTATATAAATCGAATATTTTAGATTTTAACAGAATTCGCTGCCAAAGTACAGCATGCTGAACAAAGCAAAAACAATGCATGGGTGAAAATAAAATGCATTGGTGTGCTTGTGTTCATGGAATGGGTGTGCATGTGTGAGTGTATGTGTCTGCTTTTGTATGGATTGTCTACAAATGCATGGTAAACAATTCCAAAGTAAACACATAAAGCTCCAAAAGCCAAAGCAGCTCTAGTGGCCACACAGCGGGTGCCAAGAATGAACACGCAGCTTTATAGCAATGTATGTATGTATGTATGTATGTGTTTTGTGTGTGTGTTAAATAGCCAAAGCATAAAATCTGATAGCTTTCACTAAGCTAGCTTATTTAAGCGCCGATGCGGTAATAAAACGTATGAAAACATAAACAAAAAAAACACAAACACACAGAATATCAACTCGAGTCAGCACGCTGCAACGATGCAGAATAGTTGTTACACTGAAATAAATTGCCAATGATCTTGATAAGTAATGATCTAATTGTACAACATCGAATCACAGAGTTCATCACACTGAGGAAACGAATTGGTTGGTGCAACAAAAAAAAATGGCCAACCGCATTTTTGAAGTTGCTGCAACCTGAAATCTGAAGTTATTTCAGCATTCATTTTGTCAGCCATGAATGCTTTCGATGTTGAAGACTTAATTATTGAAAATCAGAACCAAATCATGCCCTACTCATAACTTAAAATCGAATCGTACAACTTACCATTCTCTTGATATGATAGATAGTTGATTGGTACAACATAAATCTGACTTTGCCACAACTGGGGAAAACGATTACTGCAAATAAGTACACTGAGGAAAAAAGTTATGTAGTCAGTACAAAGACAGCTATGTAAAATCTATGCACTGCTACTTGTATGAGAACGCAACGAGAGCAGTATTTACTGAGTAAAGGGAGCGTGTACTGACTACATATCAATTTATTCACTTTTTAAAATGAATAAAAAATGTATTCAATACATCATGTTATGTGTTGAATACATAGCAGACTTCAATAGATACAAGCAACGTGTACTCAATCAACGTGTTATGTAATTTTTTACAAAAACTTTACTCAATACATAAAATATAGACTCAGTACACGTCCCCCTTATACGATTGAAGTGACACATTTATTCAGTACATAACATATGGACTCAGTACACGTATCTCTTGCACATCGGCACACGATTTTGCTGTTTTATGTCATTTGTTTCTTGATTTTTAAATAACCAACACCTCTAAAGTATGTCGAAAATCAGAGCGTTGTTTATCCACTGTACTCTAGAACAAAAGCGATGATTGGGTAAGAATGGCTGGGTTTCTATAAGTAATTGTCAATTATTTTGTGAAATCTAGTCATTTCTTTATTAAGTTATTTATTGCAAGTGTTGAGAGGGTGATTTACGCACAGACATTATGCATGTACTCATTGAATGAAATTATGTTTTTAAAATATGTAATGAGTAATGATGTATGTACTCATTATATAAATGTATGCACTAAAAATATGTAATGAGTAAATTATGTATGTACTCATTACATAAAATTATGCATTTAAAATATGTAATGAGTAAATAATGTATGTACTCATTGCATAAAATTATGTACTCCAAATATGTATTGAGTAAATTATGTATGTACTGAGTCAATAATCTATGTAATACGTACATAAGATCTTTACTCATTACATAAAATTGTTTGTAACAGCTTGCGATGAGTACAGTGAGTATGTACTCACCACATACATCCATGAATTCACGACACATATTTATGCGTTGAGTACATAAAATTCTTTATTGACTACATAACCACTTAAAAGCATTATGTAGTCAATAGAGATTTGAACATGTACTCAATACATAAAAAATGTAAAATTTTTGTGTGCAGAAAACTATGCGATGAGTACATAAATTTATGTATTGAGTCCATAGGGTTTTCCCTCTGTGTATGCTGATTATTTGGTCATTTATTTCCAGTATTTTCAAAGTCGACTTGAAAAATGAGTCGATTCTGTTACATCAAATATATTCTTAAATGGATGAACGAATATTTCTGGTTTCTACAAAATTTCGATTATTGATTAATTAATTAATGATTATTATGGTCATTTATTTCCAGTATTTTCAAAGTCGACTTGAAAAATGAGTCGATTCTGTTACATCAAATATATTCTTAAATGGATAACGAATATTTCTGGTTTCTACAAAATTTCGATTCTGAATAACGAATTCAGTTTATAACAACCGAAAAATGTTTATAGCAACTATTTTTCGAAACACCCAACCAAAAATTTTGGACCTACAGCTAATCTGTTTTGAGAGTGCAGTGAATATTTAAAGGACTATCATACTCATCATACCTGTGCTCTGTATGGCGCTGATGCATGGGTGGTATCGCAAACAGATGCAGCTGCTCTTGGGGTGTTTGAGAGCAAAGTTCTTCGCAAGATCTTTGGTCCTGTTCGAGTTGGCAACTACTATAGCATCCGAATGAACCACGAACTGTATGAACTCTACGACGAAATTGACTTAGTCCTGCGCATGATAGAATAATAAGGTAGGCTCATATTAATATGGCTGCTCAAATGTTGAGTTTTACACAAACAATGCTGTGAGGTGTTATAAACGTCAAACGAAAAGGCAACAACAACAATTAGAACAACTTAAATTCGAACAGCTGATTTTGACATCTAGCTCACTTCCTCTCCAATATGCGCCTACCTTGTTATTCTATCATGGTCCAGCGTATAACAATTCAGCGACTACGTTGGCTGGGTCATGTCTTTCATATGGATGAAGAAGCTCCAGCGAAAAAGGTATTTGAAGCGAAAGCCGAGAATCGACGACAAAGAGAAAAACCATGCCTTCGATGGATTGACCAGGCCGTGAAAGACCTAACTGCGCTTGGTGAAAGAGATTGGAGACGGCGCGCACGAATAGGCCACCCCAAACGATACTACAAGTCGGATGGACCTGTCATGTCGACCCACATGTAGTACCGTTCGTTTGCTTAAAATGAAGTTGGATAGACATGTCCGATGAAAGCCAAATATTTTTGACTTTTTGCTTAGTCCATCCCACATGTAGTATCGATTGTGTGCGTGTCCATCCAACTTGGTGCATTTTGTCATTCGATAACAATTTCTGAGAGAAGCACATCTCGCGCATAAAGTGACGAATATAATAAATGTTGTATTTTGAAATGAATTTGTTGATATATGTATAAGGAAATCTCACGGATACTTGAAAGAAAAAATAGAAAAGTGTAAAAATAATGTAAGTAAATAAATTTGATCGCTAAATAATAATAAGTGCGATCGATGTTTACTCCATGAAATCTATAAAATAATGAAGTCCATCCGACATGTACGACCGTGTAGGACCAACGACAAAAAGTTCCGTTATCTTGTCGAACTACATGTCCATCCGACTTGTATTATCGTTTGTGGTGGCCTAATTAGAGACGCTGGCGAGAGCTGATAAAGTCGGCCGTAACCCGACAACGGGTTGTCATGGCCACTTAAGTAATTATGTAAGTAAAGTAAGTAGGAGGAAAGGAAATTTTCGTTACTGTAAGATAGAGTAGAACTAGAAATATGTAATAAGAATTTATTTTAATTCTATAAAGTTTTATAAAAAAGCACAATTTTAGTTTTTTTAATCAAGTTAAGAAGTGTTTAAAGCAATCGATATTTGTATAACCATCGATGTATTGCAATCGATATTTCTATAACCATCATGTTCCGAAAACCTGCATGATTTTCACAGTATGATGTATCGAGACGTCAGCTTTTTTGTAAGCAATAGTGTAACTTCGGGTAATGTGATATAGGTATTTTTAAACTTATTATTTTTTGATGTATTTTGCAGCTTTTTACAACTTTGGATCTCTATAACGTAACCCAATTTGGAGCTTTTTCGACACAATGAAAAAAATTCATTTAACTTTCCTTAATGAAATTAAAGTGATATACCACGTTCGGATAATGTTATATACCATATATACCAATATCACCTTACCCGAATAGTGTTAAACAGCAGTATCTATTGTTGTTTTAACTAAATTAAAAAAACACGTGTTATTAAAAAGGAAACATTTTGTTTTAGTGTTATTAATGTTGTTGTTGATACAATTTTATTATTTCAGTGGAATTTACATAAAAAAAAACAAAAATAACAATAAACTAGAAAGCTATATCTTCGACTTGGCCGAAGTAAAAATACCCCCACGGCCGATTCTTAAGGTTGGAAGAATCTTAAATTGGAGAGCTTTTTGGCCTTTTTATAAAGTTTTAATTTTTGGGGTCGTATGGGAGGTGGGTGTGTTAGATTGTGTATGACGCCCATTTTTCTAGCATACCTCAGTTTCGACATAGAATTATAGATTTATAGATTTTTCAATTTTGGGGTTGTATGGGAGGTGGGCGTGTTAATTGGTGGATGACACCCATTTTTATAACACACCTCAGTTTTGACATTAAATACACAAATACCGAGTTTCCATCTTGTAACTTTAATATTAGCCTCTTTATAGATTGTTCAATTTTGGGGTTGTATGGGAGGTGGGCGTGTTAGTGGGTGGATGACGCCCATTTTTCTAACACACCTCATTTTTGACATTGAAAACACAAATACCGAGTTTCCGTCTTGTAACTTTAATATTAGCCTCTTTATAGATATTTCAATTTTGGGGTTGTATGGGAGGTGGGCGTGTTAGTGGGTGGATAACGCCCATTTTTCTATGACATCTTAGTTTTGACATAGAATACACATGTACCAAATTTCAGTATTGTAGCTTTAATATTAGCTTCTTTGCAGAGTTTTCAATTTTGGGGTTGTATGGGAGGTAGGCGTGGTTTTCATCAGATTTAGCCCATTCTCGAACTTAATTTTAGTTTTTAAAAGAAAAGCTTAAATATCGAATTTCATTACGATATCTTCAAAATTACGGCTGTAATCGTGTCGACAGACAGACGGACAGACGGACAGACAAACGGACATGGCTAAATCAACTCAGGTGGTGATGCTGATCAAGAATATATATACTTTTCCATACCTACCACGCCTCCTTTTGGGTGTTAAACACGTCGTGACAAAATTAATATACCCCTTAGTGGGGGTATAAAAATATACGCAGTACGCGTGGGGGTATAAAAATAACACACACTATAAAATTAATGGAATGAATACATATGGTATAAATAGATGGTACATCACATTTACCCAACTTTGACTTTGACAATAGCCGAATTCGGGTTTCAAATTAATAAGGTTATTTTTGTAAAAATACGCTGTAGAAAATCAAAATCTCACCACATTTGTGGCTAACTTTATACAAACTCTAACAAATTTATCTATTTCAGCTTACAATTCTGCTCTATTTATTGTAACTCACTCGCAAAGCGAACTCAGAAAAAAACTAGTAAGGTATATCTTCGACTTGGCCGAAGTTAAAATACCCCCACGGGCGATTCGCAATGGTACAAAATCTTAAATTGTAGCTCTTTTTATATGAGATTTACAAAAATTTTACTATTTTGATGACGTCTAAAATACATTCATATCAAATAGTTTTCCTGTAAAGTAAAGAAAAGCCTTTTCATAAAGTTTTCAATTAGGAGTTGTATGGGAGGTGGGCGTGTTCGTGGGTGGTTTACGCTCATTTTTCTCTCATGTCTTAATTTTTAAATAAAAATAATAATAATCTAATTTTACTTTTATAGCTTCGACACAAGCATCTATATATAGGTTTCAATATTAGGGTTGTATGGGAGGTGGGCGTGTTAGTAGGTGGATGATTCCCATTTTTCTAATACATCTGAGTTTTGTCTCAGACTACACAAATGCCGAATTTAAGTTTTCAAGCTTAAATATTCGCATCTTTATGGAGTTTTAATCATTGGGGTTGTATGGGCGGTAGGCGTGGTTTTCATCCGATTTGGCCCATTCTCGAACATGATCTTAGTTTAAAAAAAAAAAGCTTAAATGTCGAATTTCAGCGCGATAGCGTCAAAATTACGGCTGTAATCGTGTCCACAGACAGACAGACAGACAGACAGACAGACAGACGGACATGGCTAAATCAACTTAGGTGGTGATGCTGAGCAAGAATATATATACTTTGCTGTACCTACCACGCCTCCTTATGGGCGTTACACACGTCGTGACAAAGTTAATATACCCCTAACGCAGTACGCGTGGGGGTATAAAAATGGACTACACCGAAAAAACAATTACACAACAATTATTTAGAGCGAACACATCGAATGAGAGCGCCCATTTAGCTTCAACACGTGTCTTTTTCTAATGCCTTTATTTCACATATTTATACTGGTCAACAATTGTGTATTTAACAAAATATGTAGGTATATCACATTACCCGACCATATCACAAAACCCGAAGTTAGTCTACATTTCTCAAAAAATTTTCAAAAATATCTGTTCATGTCATTCATGTCAGGTATAAAATTGTGCTTTATGATTTTGTGATAACTTACTTCTGAGACAATATAACATGAAAGAAATCGTATTTAAAGCTCTTAACCCCCTGAAGCATAGTTTTGAATTGTAATGTTTCTTGGGTATCCTGTCATACCTTGCTTAAAAAATTTCTTAAATTATTGTTGATAACATGTCTCTCAATTCACTTGGTCATCAACGCAATGGAGGTACACGACCTGATTTCACCAGCTCGAGTATTTCCGGCAGCTCACCTGGCCCATCCCTACAGTATTGACTTAATGCCCAACAGAATGTCGGATTACCGTAATAATTCGTTCTTCAGCCGTACAATAAAATTGTGAAATAATGTGCGAATGTGTTTCCCTACAGTTTTGACCTGTGTAAATTCAAAACAAATTTTCACCGTCAGTTCTTCATTTTTCCAACCTCCAACTATTCTCATCTTTTGAATCAACGCAAGGCTTTTGCATAAATAAAGGGAATTCATCCCTTGGGCGTTGGTTCAAGCTAAAAAAAAAAATTGATATCAACCAACAAAATCTGTCAAAAATACAATTAGAGAAGATATACATTTGTTTAAAAAATATACAAGTTATAAAAATTTTATTTTATTTTCAGTCACCGAATTTGAAGAATCAACAGGTTTCTTCGAGTTGCCAGTTCTTTTTGAGACATTCATGACTCTTGATCTTGTCGCTAGGCATGCTTTCTTGGGAAAATAGAGAATGAATATGAAACAAATTTCTGATACCAATTTTCGAGGCAGTCAAAGCTTACAGAACTCGATCTTGTCTATCAAAGTCGAAGCGGAGAAGAACACAGATTACGATAAAGAAATTGATAATTATTACGATTCTAAAAAACATTTTATTTTTAAATTAATATTAATTATCTTTTTTGAAGTGAAACTTCTTTGGCGGCGAGTGAAATTTCAAGGTCTCTTATTCGTGACGCTAGGCTAACGTTTTCAATTCATATGAAAATTTAAAAAAATTATTGCCGCTGCCAAGAATTGAACCCCGAACATCGACGCTTATGAGTCGGAATCTATACCATTACGCCATGTAGGCACATGAAAATGAGCAAACAAAATGTAATTAAAACTAAACGCGTAACATACTGAAAATAACAAAATTAACATTAACATTAGATTAACATTAACATTACATTATTAACATAACCGTAACATTAATTTTCATCCTACAAGTATGCACGGAAAAAATAGAAAAATAGCTAAAACAGGAGCAGAACGCGTTCGTGAATAAAGAGAGCGAATTAGAGCTCTTAAGAATGAAGCCGAAGCCGCAGCTGGGTCTGCAACTAATGATGAAGGTAAGGTGATTGCAACATCGGCTGAGTTCCAAAATGTATATTTACGAAACATCAGTGTATTTTGGTGAATCTACAAAGAACCAATCCCCAAAAAACACACTGATGCTTTGTTAAAATGTATTTTGGAACTCAGCCATCATCTCAACAAAATTTTATAGCCAACCAAGTTGATACACTCAACAATCAACGTTCGCTGCTTTACGAGGCCCTCACTCAACATAGCAATTATTATGATCAGGAAGCAAAACACAATAATCAACAAGGTTTGTCTCTGCTTTCAGAGGCTCCGTCAACGAGTACTATGCAAATGCAATCTAGCATTCAAAAAGTGACAATGTTGAGAAGACATTCGAAAGCAACTAAAACATCAACTGAACTAAGACAAGGAACGAAAATAACTGTTATTTTACAATTTTCAAATGCAAAAAATTGTTGAAAGACTTTTTCAAATATACCATTATGTTACAAATATCCTCAGTCTCATGAATATTAAGTTCCTTTTAAATTTAAGACTGATTCTTTAAAAGTTCAAATTTAAGTGTTATTTTTTGCCTTGTATTTTTCGAGGAAAAATAAAGGTTCTTTTGACTTTTATCTTATCTTTAATTTTTTTGGTCAAAATTATCAAGCAATTTGTGTTTTTTTAAAGGCCGCTTGACAGATTGAACTGTTGACACCATGTGTAAAATGTCTCACCGATGAGATGAAAATAATGATATCAACATATTTTTAGTAGGTAAAATGACTTGAACAAATATAAACTACCTGATATTTTTGACCGAAAAAATAAACGGCAGAAAATAACTGTTATTTTCGAACGATAAAATAAAAGTCAAAAGTAACAGTTATTTTTGCCCAAAAAAACTATAAGGCTCAAAATAACTTTTATTTTTGTCGGAAAAAAAAAAGAGATAAAAGTTAATATGTTTCGATAAAAACCACAGCCGATACGGCCCCTGTATGCAAATTTTGAATCAACAGATTATTATTCCATTTCGTATTGATTGAATTTCTTTTCAGATACTTTCTCTCTCTATTTCACACTAAAATCTCTCTTATTTCTTACTGTTAAAGAAGTTTCACTTCTGCCACGTGTACGTTGCTACACGCGAGTTTTTTTAATATTCTAATTAAATTTTACAAGGAAGACATGGATTTTTTTTTGAATTCTTGGTTAATTTTTCCCAATTAAAGTTTTCACAAATTTAGTTTTTATGCCTTCTTTAACAATTTCATATCACATTTTAGTGCAATTTGATGTTGTGCTTATCAATAAAAGCGTTAATGTAATTAATATATTCTGTATGCTATAAATTTTTTTCTAAGCTTTATATGTTTAAAGTCTGTTCCAATGGAAGCATTTTAATTTATCTATAGCTTGTCTCTCTCTCATTAGTTCATTTAACTACTATAGTTTATTCCTTAAGCTCTTAAATTGCTGTACAAACTGTCGCTTGTATCTTTATATCTAGCGGCAACAAAATGTTTTGCAGCACAAAATCTGCCAAAGACAAACTCGTGCAAAACTCACGCTACTTCCTTTAATTTGTCCAGGCAAAATAAATAAATATAAACAAAACAAAAAAAAAAAAAAGAAACAAAAATGTCCACGCATTACAACAACACAAAGAAAACAAAAGCGAGACAACAAGAACAACGACTGCAACGGGCAAAATTTAGATCCTTGCTGTGTCGAGAGTGACGCATCTTTATTTCGTGCGCTTGAACAACTTTTTGTCGCTGTCGCCATCGCTCAATGCCGTCCTTTTTATCTGCTGCAAATCGTTTTATTTTCATTTTTATTTTATGCCATTTTTTTCTTTGTCTCTCGTTTTGCTGTTGTTGTTGTTGTTGTTTTTGTTGTTGATTTATCCTTGGAAAATGACCGTTGTCTGCAGCAGAGTAAATTATTTCGAATGCATTGCATTCCGTTGCAACAAATTTGAAGCCAACTTGATCTTTATCCTTAATGATTCTGCGAGCTCTGTCTGCTTAAAATGCTCTGTGTAACATGGCTACACTACTGCAATAGCAGCACAAAAACATTTTTACCGTTAACAGCCTCAGACGCACTTGCAGCGCAAAACGGTAAGTTTTTAAAATTTGTTCATTGTTGTTGCTACTTGCTTACTCAAAAAAGTACAGTTGTTTTTGTTCTTTTTTTTCATTTGTATCGAACAAGGATACGCTATAAACTTAGTTGGTCTTTTTGAGCGAATTAAACCACATTCGTAAGGATATCGTTTGCTGTGTTTTTTTCCCTTGCTTTTTGTTTCTTCACTTATCTTTTGATTTGTCTTTTTGTGTGCTTTGTTCATTTTTACTTTTGTTTGGTTTTCTTTTCTTGCAACATTTCATCTCCTGATCCCTATTCGACATTTTCTAATCCTTCTTTATTTCTTTGGGAATTCTTTTAATTCCCAGCATTGTTTGTCACCGGAAGTGAGCATTTAATAAGGTTTAAGAAGATGTCTTGTAATTTTTTTTTGTTCGTTTTCCTTAGAAATTCGAAAAGCAATTCAATGAGTTCTACGAAAAGTTTATGAATGTCTGTTAATTTTTTTGTGTTTTTTTTTTTTTATAATGTATAAAATTTTTAATTGCATTAACATCTTAGTAACTGCCTCAATTGAGCTACTTTCGACTTCTATTCACAATAAGAAACATTTTTAATTAGCTCTTTTATGACTAGCAAGAATTTTTATGCAAAGCAGAGTAACTAATGGTTTAATCAAGTTTCTTGTTCGAAAGTTATAGTGCAATATGCAAGAGGCCAGAAAACTTTAATAAGGTTAATTAAAATATCAACAGGCAAAAAGCTTGAAAATGCCAAATGCATTCTCTAATATTTATTATACATAAAACTCAAATATACAGGGTAAACTATCAAGCGACAGGTGATTTTTCTGAATGAGAAGAATAAAATATTGTTAGCAAACAAATAAGCATAGGATCTAGAAGGATTAAAACCGGAAACATGGCTGTCATAAACTGGCATATTTCAACTGATTACCAAATTAAATAACTTTTTGAAAAGAGATTAAAATGTCCTTCCAGTTATCTGACACAACTAATATCATAAAATTGCAACTAAAAAGTAAAGAAAGTCAAAAGTTGGTCTAGGCCGACTACGAAATACCCTAAACCCACTTTTCAAAAAAAAAATATTTTATTGTAAATGGGCGTCTCCATTTTATATGCATTTAAAAGTTGATGAAAAATGTACACATACCAAGTTTTATTCCTGTAGCTCACAGTTAATGCCTTTATTGTGCTTTCGCTATGGGAGGTGGGCGAGTTCATGGACGGATTACTTCCAATTTTTGAACACACCTTAGTTTTGGTATAAAATACATGCATACCAAATTCAATTTCTCTATGACAAACATAACCTTATTTATTGAGTTTAAAACTTTTTGGGTTGTATGGGAAAAAGGCGTGCCCGTAGGCGGATGACGTCCATTTTTCAAAGCCATTTTTGTCTTGTCATAAAAAACATACGTGCCAAATTTTAGCTCTGTAAGTTAAACACAGGCTTATTTATTGCGTTTTCAATGTTTGGGTTGTATGGGAGGTTGGGGTGTCCGTGATCGGATGACGTCCATTTTTCAAAGACGTCTTTGTGTTGATATAAAACACATACATATCAAATTTTATTGTTGTAGACTTATTATGAGCTGAGTTATGCAGTTTTCAATTTTCGCGTTGTACGGGAGGTAGGCGTGTCCGTCGGCGGATTCCAAAAATATTCAATAGTGCAGATCCTTGGGTTCATGTGACCATGTGTACCAAGTTTCATTCAATTATCTCAACTCCTTCTTCTTATCCTGTGTATACGGACAACACACAAACGGACAGACGGACGGACGGACGGACATGGATAGCTCGACTTAGATGGTGACGATGATCAAGAATACTTGTACTTTTCTATACCGGACTCGCTTCGTTCTATGCGTTACAAACGTTTGCACAATGTTAATATACCCTAACCTTTCAGGTTTAGGGTATAATAAGTAGTGCACAAAAAATGGACCTGTTAATCTCAACAACACGCCCACCTACCATACAACCCACTATGTTTAAAACTCTATGAAGAGCTTTATATATGAGCTACAAAGATAAAACTTGGTATGTGAGATTATCAACACTTAGTTGAGTTCACAAAATGAGCATTATCAGCCCATGAACACGCCCACCTCCCATAAAATCCACTATTAAATGGTTCATATCTGACCTAGAGAGATGAAACTTCGTATGGTAACATTTTATATCAAAACTTAGGTAAGCACTAAAAATGAACGTGATCTGCCCATCAACACGCCTACCTATCATACAAACTACATTAGTTAAATCTGTACAATTCTATAGGAATAAAAGAATACATGAATTTTGACAGGAAGTTATGACTTTTTATTTAGTATTTTAATATATATTTCAATATGGTAGGAGGTTTATGGTATTTCATAGTTGGGCTAGACCGGCTTTAGATTTTCTTAACTTGTTTTTCCATATTTGTGTGCATATATGTCCACAAGAGTGCATTTTTTTTTTAATTTTGTCATTTACAGGAAAACATTAAGAAAAAACAATAGAGATAATCGGGTTCTACGAATTACGCCATTCGTAGTGTAAAACCTTGTTGAGTAGTGTTATACATTGTTTTTCGTTCAGAAGAACTATTTTTCGTTAAAAAAACGCAAGCACAGCAACTTTTTCGGTTTTTTCTTCTTGCTGCCAACCCAAGCATTAATTGCTATCTTTATTTAATCCTAAAGACTTCTCGATGAGAAATTATTAAGAATACCACGCTAACGATTAAACGATTAACTCTAAACGGTATCTGTAAGATACTTATTAAATAACTATACTTCGTTTGCGAACTATATTTGCGGCAAACGAATTTTTAGCTGTCATCAATGACCGGGGTTCAATCACCGACAAGAACGCCAAAGATTTTTTTTTTAAATACATTTTTGACCAAGCGGTTAATGAAACAGAATTAGAATTTCAATAATTAAATTAAAATTTTTGATACTTACACAGGCGGGATTCGAACCCACGTCTTTCGTATGATGGACAAGCACGCTTCCATTGAGCTATTGTGTATAATACATTTTTTTAGATTACAAATTTGTGTGTCATAAGAAATGTTTTTTTTTCTGCAAATGAAGTTTTCAGTTGAACAAAACAAATTTTTCGGTTGCTGCAACTTAAACCTTACCGTGGAATCTCATATTGCACCTCGGTTAAAAGCTGTCCCCTTTAGCAAAACCCAACTTTAAAAGTTTTATTTAATTAAAAAATTATACTATACTCTCAATAAATGCACTATAAGGCAGTTTTAAGAGTGATGACAACAAAAATAATATACTTGAGTAAGTCACACATGAGAGTTGTATACTCTATGAGATGGGTTAAAGAGAAATTTTGTAGGTCCACCATTTAAAAAAAACATTCACTAGTCAACCCGTTGATCTTATAGTCAGAGTGATACTGTTCTAGTCAGACCGTTGCTCTTAAAATCAGAGTGATGCTCTTCTAGTCAGACCGGTTTTCTTATACAAAGTCTTCTACTCTGACGAATATCATTTTAGGACATTTTCGGGGTTCAACCCCCCCCCCCCCAAAAAAATGATTGTAGTACCTAGAAAAATTGGATTAAATCAAACTTATTCATATGAAAAGCAATCACACATCTTATCAAATGAGTGAAAACCCCAAACGCATATTTCAAATCGATGCTGTTTGATGCATAATCTACTAAATTTTATATAATTTTTTTTTCTTTCAGACTGGTACTGACCACTTGGGGGGTTCGATTTGAGTTGTCTTTTCAACGACTTGAAATATTTGGATGAAAATTAGTTCAAAAGTAATATAAAATAGAAAGCCTGAATTTGAGGAAGAGCGGTCGAATCCCTAGCCAGCAAAATGATCAAAGGAATTTCCTCAAAAAGTGTTATGTTTCGTTCTTTTTTAAAGGACAAATTTTAAGCAGGGACCGAAAATAACTGTTATTTTACAATTTTTAAATGAAAAGACACAAAGAAAAAAATGTCACATGACAATTTCAAATATACCATTATGATACAAATGGCCTCAGCTTCACGAATATTAAGTGCCTTTTAAATTTTCGACTGATTCTATAAAAGTTAAAAATTAACTGTTATTTTTTGCCTTTTATTTATTCGGAAAAAAATAACGGTTACTTTTGGCTTTTATTTTATCGGTCAAAAATAACAGTTATTTTGTGACTTCTATTTTTTCGGTCAAAAATATCAGGCACTTTGCATTTTTTTAAAGGCCTCTTGACCAATTAAAAAACTACTAGTAAACCTGTTGCCCGAATTCGAGCAATTCAATAAAAATTAACTGTTAGAAACATTATATACGTTTAATATATGATATTCTATTCAAGAAGTTATTATACTCAATAACGACATATTCAGTCTCAATAATGATATAAAAGATCATTATCTGAATGGTTTGACTTGAAAAGTATGATCTGACACAAAATTTTTTAATGTAACTGTCAAAATACGAAAATGGACTTGCACTTATATTACTACAGAGACAACATTATAATTTTTCAAAAACATCGCAGCTTAACTCTTCCAGCTATAAAACTCACTAATTTAAAAAAAAAACGCAGTGAAAAATAAATTTAAGACATAATACTAAGAGATATTTCAGGAATTAATAAAAGGTACTTACAGAACACTTACAACATCGATTTATAACACTTTTAGATGAAAAAACGCAAAAAAACCCAAAAAAAATTTTTTTTTTAAAACCGTTGAAATTTGACTGAATTGTTTGCTCGGAAAGTGGAATTTTTTATTTTGGAACTGCATTTTTCGGACAATTGACATTTGAGGATGCATAAAAGATAATTTTGGTTAAAAATTTCTAGTTTTGAAAAAAATTAAAATTCGATCAATTCATAAGCTCTTCTCAAACTAAATTTCAAATCGATAAAATAACGGATTTTTGTACAAAAATTTTATTTCTGTTTTAAAAGGTTGGAAACCACCTGAAGTGAAATCACAATTTTTAAAAGTGGTTTGCACATAAACAGCCTAAACCTGATTTAATGAAATCTTAATCGATAGAATCGGCCTGATTTTGACCGAAAAAATTAAAGGCAGAAAATAACTGTTATTTCTGACCGAGAGTATAAAAGTCAAAAGTAACTGTTATATTTGCCCGAAAAAATATAAGGCACATAATAACTTTTATTTTTGTCGGAAAAAATAAAAGTTAAAAAATAACAGTTAATATGTGACTTTTTCGATAAAAACCATAACCGGTACGGTCCTTGATTTTAAGGCTTGCCCCAATTGGTTATTTTTACAACGATAGTTTATTGTAAAAACATGGTGTGAGAAATTTTAACGTAATTAAACTAGGTCATATAAGTCACGCTTTTCGAGGAAGTAATTCGTTATATACAAAAAAAATTTCTTGCTGGCAGAAGTATTTTGACGTGTATGCAAATAATGATTTGGTAAGTAAAATCCGAGTTTTAGATAAATATTCAACTTTATTCAAATATATTTGCTTATTTTGGTTATAATTTTATAAAAAAATGGGGAAAAAGTCGGAACTAAGCGTTGAAATGAGATTTGAAATCGTGGAGAAGAATAATTGTTGTATTTCAGTCAAAGAAATATGCTTCGAGCTACAGGTATCAAGGCAAACCGTTCGCTATCAAATAAATAAGCACAAAAAAACAAATTCAGTAAAAAATTTGCCACGTTCGGGCAGACAACACGTAAAGAGGACCAACAAATTATACGAAAGTTCTCAAAGAACCCTGGTATAACACCGAAAAGCCATTAATAACATATTAAAAATTTTTCTTAGAATCCAGTTAGCAAACGCACAATTCGCAGACGTTTAAAAGAATTCCAATTCGGTACATATTTCGTAAGAAAAATACCATATGTAACCCCGGCAAATAAAATCAAACGACTCCGATTTGCCAAATATTTTTTTTTGTAAGACTATGAGCTTTTGAAAGCGAGTTTTGTGGACTGATGTAAGTACTTTTGAGAATCACGGATCACCTAAAAAGAGATTTGTTCGAATTCCAAAGAATTCACGCAAAGAAATTGCTCCAGTCTTACAAGCAAATCGACATGGCAGCGGATCGGTTATGTTCTGGTGCTGCATTTCCTCTTGTGGTCATGGGGATTTGGTTCCAATAGTTGGAACGATAAACCAATACAAATATTTGGATGTCTTAAATGATCACGCATTTCCATCTTGTGACAAACTTATTGGTGAATCATTTATTTTACAACAAGATAATAGGTCTGTTTCCGTACGCACTTCAAGTAAAGTTCAAGTAAAGTTCGGGTAATAGAGAGTAATTTGATTATTTGTCAAAATGAGAAAATTTGTCAAAAAGTACGGAAACGCTTTCAAGTAAGTTTCAAGCACAACACCTGTTTTTTGAAAACAATAAAATTTAATTGCTGTGTTTCTGTATTTAAAACGTTTTCGTAAGCTTTGATTTGGCAATTTTAACTATTTTTATTAATTTTCTAATCAATTGCATACATTTTGTTCGCAAAACAATGCAAAATTTAATTTTATCACTTTGAGAATCAGCTGTTTGAAGCTCGAGATTCGTGCTCGAAGAAATTTTTCAAGTAAAGTTCGAGTAATAGAGAGCCACAAAAAGTGACATTTTGCTTGTTCTTCTTCTCTCTCGAGCTGGAAAAATGTGTACGGAAACGCTTTCGAGTAACTTCAAGTTACTTGATGTGAGTACGGAAACAGACCTAATGCAGCATGTCACAATAGTAATTTCATAATGAACTTTTTGAATCGAACTGTCGCGCCAGTGCCATAGCGTAGAAGTTTTAAACTGGCCGACCCAAAGTCTGTATTAAAGGAAAACGAAGCATTTGCTTGACTCGGACCAGGGAGAGACTATATCTGAAATGAAAAGTCTATGGGAGCGAATTCCGGTAGATATTTTAAAAAACCTTGTGGAATCAGTCCCAAAACGTCTTCAAAAAGTAATACAAGCTAATGGCGGATATATTTTTTATTAAGTTGTTAAGTTTTTGTTAAAAATTTTCTTATCTTTAAGTTTATTTTTGTATAAAACAGAAGTTTCAAAATAGTTACGCCCTCTTTGAAATTAAGTTTTTTCTAGAATATTTTCTTTATTAGTTATTTAAAAAAAAAAAAACCCATTTTTGGTAAGATTTTAACCAAAAACAAAAATTTTGATTCGCGTTTTCTCAAACTATTTTAAAAACTGAAAATATTTGCCTTTTCTTTTCGTCTAAATAATTATGCCGACTACTATACAACTGAAAACTATTTTTGAAGTATTTTGTAATACTAATAAAATATTATTCATAAAAACTTAGCTTAAATTTATATATGAATGTTTTTTAATGGGTTGGGTCGGTTTGAAAATGAATTTTGTTTTTGTTTACAATGTCATGTACAATATGTCCAGAATATTCTCCCAAAAGCTTAAATCAACACTTATTTTTTCAAATTGGTTGTCATGATTTCCCAAAAAGTTATAACCAATCTGCGTAAAATTTGGAAACCTTCTTCAAGATACATCATCTAGTGCTTGAAATATTTAGATCGTATATTAACAAAAAATAGTTATCATTCTCATCAACAGTATTGATGAACTGCACAGCGTTATTCGGAATGTTAGCTCCGATTCTATTGCATCTAGCAGTTAATTATTTATATTTTATATTTGTGATCATACGTATGTTTATTTTTATTATTGTTTTATTTAACTGCCATCTATTTCTATCTTACTCTACATCCTTCTTAATACTTCTATATTTTTATTTGCCTCTAAAGCACTCTCCATTGTTTTCTCCTTATGCCAGTCTCTAGCCACTCACCTGTTGGCGCTGATGAAAATAAAAAAATCTTAATACAGGTTTTATGTAAACAACATAGTGGCCTAAATGTAGTCCATTTTAATGCCCGTAGTCTAAACATGGCTAAAATAGATTATGTTAAATATGTATTTGAAAACTCTTCAGTTGATATTATTTGCATTTCGGAAACGTGGCTATGCAATGATATATGTGATGCTATTTGTAATATAAATAATTACACTTTGTATAGAAACGACCGGTCAGGGAAAAAAGGAGGAGGAGTCGCGGTTTATTGTAAAACTACTTTGAACTCTTAGGTTCTGAGCAAATCTTCTGGACCTGGTATCGAATTTTTAAATGTATGTATATGGGATAATAGTACCAAGATATTCTTGTCATGTGTTTATAATCCTAATAAATGTTTCTCTGTTGATCCTCTGTTTTCTGTTTTAACATCTAGCATTCTTGACTATGATTTTATGTTATTATGTGGAGATCTCAACATCAATATTCTCTCTAATGAGACAAGTAAACTTACACTCTATGAAAAGTTATCGACGCTAGGGCTTTCCGTTGTAAATGATTCTGTTCCCACCCGATACTGCAACAATTTTACTCCTAGCTTACTCGATTGTTTTATAGTTTCAGATACTTCATTAGTTTCTCTTTTTAATCAACTCTATTTTATATCTGATCATGATTTGATCTTTTGTTCGTTAAATGTAAGCCTATCTTGTAATGTAACTGCTAATAATTTTTCTTACCGTGATTTTAAACATATTAACTATCAGTCCCTGTACATCGATGTGTCTATGTTATCTTTCAATGAATGTTGGCTTCAGAACAATGTAAATGATAAACTTAGTTCTCTTTTAGCTCCGATTAAATATCTTTATAATAAACATGTACCGCTACGTTGTGTAACCGTGAAAAATGTGTCTTGTCCGTGGTTTACCCAAAACGTCTCCAATAGTATAAAAAAAAGAAACAAACTTCATAAAAAATGGAAAAACAGACCAACATCCGAAAACTGGGAGTCTTTTAGATTAGCTAGAAATGAAGCAGTTTTGTTAACAAGACAGGCCAAAACACACTTCTTCTCTGAAAAGTTAAATCCATCTCTTAACTCTAAAACTTTGTGGAACAATATAAAAAGACTTGGGATATGTAAAAAAAATAGTACTGAATGTAATGAAGATCCGGAACATCTTAATAATTTTTTTGTTGCCCCTTTTGCTGCCTCTAATGATTCATTGCGTTTATGCGATGGTATGACCATGCAACAGTCTTTTCAGTTTGATACGGTTAGTGAATTTGATGTTGGAAACTGTGTTATGAAGATAAAGTCAAATGCAGTTTCTGAAGATGGCATTCCCATAAAATTCTTTAAGCTTTTACTCCCCCACATAATAAGCCCCCTTACGCACATCATAAATCATTGCTTTACAACATCTTTGTTTCCTGATATGTGGAAAATTGCCATCGTTCAACCTGTAGCGAAAAAACAAAATCCATCTGGTGTTAATGATTACAGGCCAATAAGTATACTGTCGCCTTTATCGAAAATATGTGAGAAACTTTGGCTGAACAGATTAGCAAATACTTGTTTGAAAAAAAACTTTTATCGCGGTATCAGTCTGGTTTTAGAGCAGGGCATGGTTGTTCTTCAGCGGTAGTTAAGGTACTTGATGATATTCGACCTGAATTTGATGCTGGCTCTATGACCCTACTCTGCTTGCTTGATTTTTCCAAGGCTTTTGATAAAGTCGATCATAATTATTTGTGTCATAAGCTTAAGTTTCTTTTTGGTTTCTGTGACAGTGCGGTTAATCTTATGTTTAGTTATTTGTGTAATAGAAAGCAAAGAGTTAAAGTTGGTCAAATTTTGTCGTCTTATAAACCAGTCGTAAGTGGCGTTCCACAAGGCTCAATACTAGGTCCCTTATTATTTTCTATGTTCATTAACGACATCTTCAGTGTATGCAGGCATTCATATGTTCATGCTTATGCGGACGATGTCCAGTTATATCTGTCTCGACGAACTGGTCTAATTGATGATCTTTGTATTCGTTTAAATGAAGATCTCAACAACATAAATAAGTGGGCTTTATGTAATGGGCTTCAACTTAATGCTGCTAAGTCTTATGTCCTACCCATATGTAAGAGTAAAACCTATGTTGATTATGTCCCTGATCTGTTTATTGGAAGTAGCAAACTGACTGTAGTGCGTAAAATAGTAAATCTAGGTTTCCATATTAATTCTTCTCTGTCCTGTGTAGACCATGTGAACAGTGTTGTGCAAAAAATGTATTTTGTCCTACGTAACTTAAGAATGACTGCTTGTGTTACTCCTGTTGAAATTAAACGTAGATTGGTTATACAACTGATCTTACCTATAATAACTTATTCAGAGATAGTGTATAGCAAACTTGACTCATCTTCCCAGCTAAAAATTCAACTTGCATTTAATTACGCCACGCGCTATGTGTACGGTCTCCGCAAATATGATCATCTGTCTCGTTTCCGAAATGCAATACTTGGATGCGGCATAGTAGCTTATCTCAATGCCAGAAATTGTATGTACCTGCATAAACTGATCCATGAGAAAACACCCTGCTATCTGTATGATAAACTTCAGTTTTGTGTGTCTAGAAGAAGTCAAGTTTTGATAGTTCCGAGGCACAACTCATTAAACTCTTCCCACCTATTTTTCATCAACGCCATCAGGTTGTGGAATGGTTTGCCGCGACGGCTTAGGGAGATGACTGGGAGAGGTCTTTTTAGGCAATCGGTTTTTTCGTTTTTCTCTACTCCATAGTTTTTCTTTTTTTCTTTTTTTTATTTCTTTTTTCTACCCTCCGTCTCTTACTATCTTATCTATGTTCTCGAGTATCTCTCATTCTATTCTATTATTTATTTCTACAAATAGATTAAGTCAATACTGTCGTACAATTAAGGATAATATTTAATGTTTTTAATTTAAATCTGTTGTTATAATTCTTAAATTAAATTAATGTTAGGCTAAGTAATTATTAAATTGTACTATAAAAGAGCTAGCTCTTACTGTACTTATGATTTCTTAATTAAAATTAAATTAAATTAAATTAAAAAAAAATTAAATCATATTCTTTGGTTGAGCCTTCGAAACCCACCGAGCCGATTAACTTAACCCATTAACACCCAAGAGTTGAAACTTATTGCTGTGATATGAAGTCTTTGTAAAATGGATTTTATATATAAGTGCGAAATTTGATAAAAACACACCCAAAAATAAATCCTGGTTGCGCCCCTTTTTAGGATATACTTTACTCTTTATTGAGACTTACAGGGCCCTTGATTTTACAGTAAATCAGATCAGATCAGAACAGAACACTTTCAATATAAGCCTTAGAGACGTCTATAAGATTTAATATATAAAGATATAATTCTTCAGAGTGTTGCTTTAATAGCTGAAGTTTTGAAGAAGTCTGTAAGAAATAGCTTGTAAGATACAGGGTCTTCGCAGGAATGCTCTTATAATACAACTCTATTAAACTACTATGAGATAATATAAAATAGAACAGAACACTTATAGATGACTTATTTTGCTGTAAATAATCTGTAAGTGTATTACTTGCTGAAGATAGCTATAGGACCTAATTAAAAAATACATTTTTTCGTCCAGTGCTCAACTCTTAATAATTTTTGCTTGGGAAAGGAAGCATTTGCGGCCACTCCCACGCGTACAATTTTTAACTTATCTCATCAAGGCGCATCACCAACCGCTTGAATCTGGCAAAACTGTATAACTTAAACCATTTTTGCTAGTTCAGTCAACATTTTACTACTTTCTTCAAATGCTCTAAGATTTATATATTTTAAGCGCGTCAAAAACGCAACAAGTAATATTGATTTTGGAAAATTTCATGTAGCAACCTTAAACCTCTGAAAACCATAGCAAAGAACGTGTTTCAAACTCTTAAATAAAATAAGAAAAAAAAAAAATAAAAAACACCGGACAAAAAGTAATTGTATTCACATTATAAGTATTAATTTCAACGATATATAATTTTCAAGTATAATTTCCAACGATATATTTTTTTTCAGAGTGTAGTTTCTGATACCACTTATTTGAAAGAATAAATAACGTTTCTCCAGCCTTTTTGTTTAATTCAACTAGAAGAAAATTATGCCGCTGTTATGGGCAATGTTTTCATTTACATTTCAAACAAAGTCTATCGCTAGGCAACAAAGTTTCCCTTTTGCACTCCTCTGCTAACCTTAGCTAAAGACCTATGCTTTAAACATGACATATGCCGAAGATCAATGTTCAAATTGGATTTAAATAAATTTGTCTAAACCTTTCCTTAGTGACCCCGGACAATTTCAAACTCGTGAAATAACATGTATGTGTATTTCTGCTTGACTTCATGTTTCTGTTAACTATTTAAATTTCGAATGTTTTTTTATTTTATTTTCCAAAACCTTTTATCTACTTCACACGTAAAATATTTTTGCTATTTCTGGCATCGGTATATTTACAACTTTTCCATAACTTTTGCACTCTTTCGCCCACTTCGCTAAATATGCTCGTTTTTTTTACTTCGACCGTCTACACTTCATCACAAATAAAATTATGCCGCTTTTTTGCAACTTTATCCACAAAGGCAGCAACAACAACAACAAAAAAGGCACAAACTACCAGAAATAAAGCTGAAAACTTGGGCAGTTTACAACTTTTTAATAGACCAAAGAAATATTACAACCCACAACAACAACAACAACCAAAAGAACAAGCAACTTCAGAGCAGAGCATATAAAAAAAAATACTCGCCCAAACTTCACACAAACTGCTAAAAAGATGATGAATATGAAAACATCTGAAAGAAGTTGAGTATATTTTGTTTTTTTTTTATTTTATTTCGTTTCAGGCAATTTTTTTTTTTTTTAACTCACCCGTTTATATAATAAACAAACTTTGGTGCAAAGTTTTTTTCACAACCAGTATTTATTTTGGTTGCAAAGAGTGGAGGACGAGGTCACCCACTTTGTTATACTTGACTACATACACATAAAAAACTGAAAAAAAAAACAGCACTTGAATGCAGTAGCTTGGTAAACTTTGCCAAAGTGTGGACATAATAAGTAGTAGTATTTGTAGTAGCAGCATCAGCCTAACAACAACCCTTACACGCTCAGTTAGTTATGTAGATACAAGCCACTTCCGTCCATTGACCAGTGCTGCCGTTTTGCAATTTTGAATAGTAGTAAATTTCCTGTTTTTGGGGAGTATTTTTTAAATTTGAGGAGTACTTTAATACTTGGAAATTATGACAAAAAATAACTATTGCGAAACAAACTTATAATGAGATAAAATGTTATTAAGGGTATTCACTTCACTGCTGAAATTTCCCAAACCGGAAATTTCCGAAGAGTTGAAGTGAACGACCGTTGTTAAAATTTTTTTTTCTGTCAAACCGAAAACTGCCGTTACTCACATTCATTGAAAATAAAGTAAAGCAAGAAATTATTATTGCCGGTAGTTGAACGGTATTATGAACGGTAATTGGCCTCCCGCTTAAGTTTCTGAACATGAAATATTTATGTAATTGATTTAAAATTTAACAAGAAAATTACCTTTAAAGATGTTTCTTCCATTGTATAATAAATCAAATTAAAATTATTTGAAAAAATTTGACAACTGATTTGATTTGACAACAAAATTTTGAATTTTGAATTTGTAAACATTCACAATGACTCACATCTATCAAACAGGTCACTTATGACTACTGAACATATCTTTTCTTTGCGAATTGCCGATGATTATTTTTCATACAACTTTTGCTGTTTTACGATTTTTTTGGACTTTGTTTTGGTATTAGAAAATTTTTTTAAATTAATCGTTGATCATCTTTTTTTCTTAATCTAAGGATATACTATATCCTCTTTAAGGTTTTGCATAAAAGTTATATTAAAGTTTTAGCGGTATAAGAAAATATTCAGTACTAAACTGCAAAAACTGAAATTTCATTAAATTATTGAAGCAATGAACATAACTTATGTTCTTAACTATAAGTCTGCTTACTTATTTTTCCAAATTCGCGAATTTTTCGAGCTATTAAGAAATAGTAGTACTTTTAGTATGTGGGGAGTATAGTAGTACTCAAGAGTCAATAGGAGTAAAATACTCCGATAGTAGTACTTTCGGCAGCGCTGCCATTGACACGTTGTGATGTAGCGTTAGCTGCCATCATTTTAATCTACACAGGATGTGCTGTAGCAGACACTGGATGAGGAAGTGAAAAAAGGATAAAAGTACTTCTCAAGATGAATCGCAGTTATTCAGGTAGCTAAGTTAGTTTTTTTGTAGAGTTTTGTAGCTAAAGTTGTGGTGGTGGGTATGCTATAAAAAAAAAAAAACCAAAAAATAGTTTCCACACAGAAAGTGAGTGAGTTTTAACTTTTGTGTTTTTTTTTTTCTTTTTGGGTTTTTAGTTTAAAATTTGTTCAAAGAATGGCTGGCCATTGCATATAAATCATGATTATTCTGTTCAGTTTTTTAAATAAAAGATATTTTCTACTTTTATACTTTGAGATATTTGTGAGATGTTTAAAGACTGATAATGAGATTGATGAAAACAAGCTGGTACGTTTGAAAAAACTTATGTCATACTCATAACTTGAGATTTTCTTAAATGATGTTTTTAACTAAAAAAAAATTAGCGTAACTATTTAATTTCTTTAAAGGCATAATTTGTTACAATAGTGTTAGCTTTTTAGTTGCTTAATTTGTTCACATTTTAAGAATACTCTGTATATTTTTCATATATTTTGACAAATTGTTTTCAAAACAATATTCATTGCATCGGATACTTAAGGTTGTATAATTATTTTTAATGCCTGTCATTTGTTTTCTTGTTGAGATTGCTATTGTTGTTGTTGTCATTTCCTAAATGCATAATCATCATACTTTGCATGTTAGCAGGCAAGGAAAACAACAAGTCATTGGAGTTAACAAAAAAAAAATAATAAATTAACAAACTACACGAAAAAGGTGGTTCCATTGAGAGCTCTAATGCAGAGCAGCTGTTGTTATTCATAGCTTTGAGAATAGCTATTCTGTTCTTTGATTTTTGTTCTATTTCATAGAAAAGTTGTGACCTACAATAAAAAACACATTTTATAGTTCCATGTCGTACGAGAATATTATATATATGAGCAGCCTATTCCCTACTCTATGCATTACATTCATAATTTCCAACGAACACACAAACTTCTAAAGGTTTTTTTTTGCAATAAATTTGTTTGATTACAATCAGGTAACGTCAAGATGTCGGTTGAGGTTTACATTTCTATCATGTGGAAGTTCATGAATGAGCAACGTTTAGAAGTTATTTTAACTTACTACCAGAATTCAGAGTCGGTGGTCTCAACCTTAAGAGAGCGGACTCCAATTTTCGGTCGCAATAAAATGACCACCAGATAGGCTGTGCGTGCTATAGCCGTTAAATTCGTATCAATTTACTCAATATTAAATGCACCGATATAAAATGGGATGTCAGTTCATATCAAGGCCATAGCCCAGATATTCATGGACGAGTTTTTTATAAAAAATATATATAAGTATATATTTAGAAACCTTTAATAAAATAGTTGCTTCGCCAGTGTTGGAATTTTACTCGAGGTGAATCCGAGATCTCAGATAGTTATTTCGAAAACGAAGTCCACTATTGTTGTTTGTGGTTCCCTCAGAATTGAATGATCAATGATACCTTCTATACTAAATTACTATTTATATTTCTCGCAAGACCAATTCTTGAATATGCATTCGTAGTATGGAACCCACAGTACAACGTCCAAATAGATGCAATAGAATCGGTTCATTAACGGTTTCTACTTTTTGCTTTATATCATCATCGTTGGAATCCAAATATTATTGATCCTTCGGATGAAACCAACCTAAAGAAAATTTTACTGCATTTCTTAAGTAGCAGCAGAGTGATGCTTTATGTCAGCTTCTTATATAAATTACTTTGTGGTGAAATTAACTACAAATATATTTCCTCTCAACCATAAGCGCAACCAAAGGGGGGTTTCGGGGTTTAAACCCCCCCCCCCCCAAAAAAAATTATTGTAGTACCAATCAAAATAGTATTCAATCAAAGTGAGTCACATGAAAAGCAATCACACGTTTTGAGTGAAAACCCCAAATGTATACTTCAAATCAATTCTGGTTGTTGCATAATCTACTAAGTTAGTCATATTTTATGTCTTCAGACTGCACATTAAGCCGGATCGCTTTTGTATGGAGAAAAACAAGTGAGCCGGACACCGACTCAAAAGTAGTACAAGAAGTACTCTTTAAAACTAGAAAATATTTTTTTTTAAACACCTATAAAAAAATTTATTTTTCTTGATATTCAAATGCATTTAAGATTATTGGAAAAGTACTGAGCTCTTCTTTCTTTTGGTGTATCGTATGGTGTTGTTTAATCAAAACTGAGTACTATGAAAAATGCGTTTTTTATAAGTGTTAAAAAATATAAATATTCGAAAATCATGAATTTTGTACTGGAGCGCTATCTAGCGCACATTTAACTAAAAACTGGTTAAAAGAAATCGATTTGCGTACCTAAAAACTCATATGTATCCATTTCCAAAATTTTTTTAGTGCACCATGAAAATATTTAGTTTTTTGCTTATCTTTGGTATGCATTCTGAAGGAAAAAGAATTTATGAAAAAAAATTCGTTTTCTGCAGAAAAGACGTTCAGAAGAACCAAAACCGCTCCATGGCGATTTCTCCGATCCACACAAAATTATACAGAAATTGTTTTTAAGTGTCCCTCTAACTTTTAAGTCAGCATCTAGTCAAATTTCAATTTCGATCCGGCTTACTACACATGTTTAATTTTTGTTATATTCTGATTCTGACCACTTGAAGGGTTGTTGGCAATACTTCGATTTGAGTTATCTTTTCAACTTCTAGCATGGAGAAAACTTGAAATATTTGGAAACAAATTAATTCAAAAGTAAGACATAGTAGAAAAGCCTAAATTTGAGGAAAATCGGTTGAGTCACTCGCTACTGAAAAAATTATAGAAATTTCCCGTTAAATTTTTATTTAATGATAATCCAAGAGTGATTGTCGAAAAAGCAATGCACCCACAAAGAGTGACTGTTTGGTGCGGTTTATGGGCTGGCGGCATCATCGAGCCGTATTTATTCCAAAATGAAACCGGTCAGGCAGTTACTGTGAATGTTGTTCGCTATCGTGAGATGATAACGAACTTTTTAAGGCCCGAATTAGTAGATATAAATGTGGACAATATGTGGTTTCAACAGGACGGTTCCACTTGCCACACAGCTAACGAAACAATGACTCTTTTGCGCAAGATTATGTGATTTGACACCGTTGGACTTCTTTCTTTGAGGTTATTTAAAAGAAAAGGTGTACGTCGATAAGCCAGCAACAATTCCAGAGCTAAAGGATGAGATAACTCGGAACATTAACGGCATAGAACCTCAATTATACCTCAGCGTCATCGAAAATTTGAACCATCGGATGGAGATGTGCCGCCGAGGTCGCGGCAGCCATTTGGCCGATATTTTGTTTCATACATAATTGAACCGTACCAATATTATCATAATAAAAAGAAATGACAGTAATTTTCTGAATAATTTGTGTTTTATTCAAAATCAAAATCGGCCCTTAAAATTTAACCACCCTTTATATACATTTCACTACAAAAAAAGTTACTGAAATCATGAAATTTGAGTTAAACGCAAGAGTTTTTCTACAAAAATCGGATTTTTCTGTAATCGAATTATTAACGTCAGGATAAAGTAGAAAAAACTTTAGTATATTTTCTATCCAGTCGAGAAAAGCTACAGAAATGTAATACTAACTGAAATCTGGCAGAAAATTTCTAGCGTAAACTCAGCTTTTATATTCCAGACCATCGACAATTATGACAATTATGACATTATGACACCACAAAGAAGTTTTTGAAAAATGAACATCATCCGCCCATGGACACGACTACCTCCCATGCAACGCAAAAATTCAAAACTGCATAAATAAGCTCATAATTAACCTACAACAATAAAATTTGGTATGTATGTGTTTTGTATCAACACAAAGATGTCTTCGAAAAATGGGTGTCATCCGATTACGGAACCGCCCACCTCCCATACAACCTTAAAATTGAAAACGGAATATATAAGCTTCGGTTTTACCTGCAGAGATAAAATTTGGCACGTACGTTTTTTTTGACAAAACAAGGATGGTTTTTAAAAATGGACATCATCCACAAACGAACACGCCTACCTCCCATGTAACGAAAAATTTTAAAACTGCATTAATAAGCTCATAAATAACCTCCAACAATAAAATTTGGTGTGTATGTGTTTTGTATCAACACAAAGATGTCTTCTAAAAATGGGTGTCTTCCGCTCACGGACACGCCCACCTCCCATACATCCCAAAATTTTAAAAAGCAATAAATAAGCCTCTGTTTAAAAAAAAATGGACGTTATCCGCCCACGGACACGCCTACCTCCCACACAACTCAAAATGTGTAAAACTGAATAAATAAGATTATGTTTGTCACAGAGAGATCAAATTTAATATGTAATAAAGGCATTAACTGTGAGCTACAGGAATAAAACTTGGTATGTGTAAGTTTTTCTTTAACATTTAAATACATATAAAATATAGGCTTCATCCACCCACGGACACGCCCATTTTCAATTATATTGTTTTTTGTTTTTGGAAAAGTAGGTTTGGGGTATTTCATAGTCGGCCTAGACCGACTTTAGACTTTCTTTACTTGTTAGTTATATAGATGTTCAAAATTGTACAGCACGCCTAAGACTTTTTTTTTAGTGAAAGACTACTGGATTACTTGGTCTTTTGTCCCCGATTTTCGTTTAAAACTCTTCTGGGTAAACGATATAATGGCATGTCTTCACATAGCGTTTAGTTCAAGTTCAACAGAAACAATTCACACAGTCGAGCTTCGAAAATATTCAAAAATTCGAAAAAAGTCGTCCAAGTTCTCATTTATGGATTTTGAAACAGCTTCAATTACGGTGTATTATGAAGTTTTAAAAATAATTTTTACTTTGAAAATTTCATTTGTATTGTATAAAAAAGAAAAAATTTAACGCTTGAGTTGAAAAAATGTTCGCTGTACAAATTAAAATTCTTTATTTAGTTCATTCCGAACGCGAAAAAATAAATTAAAATAAATGTAAATCTCAGCAAGGCGGCTGGCTGTTTGGGTTTTGCACCGGAAGTGGCACCCGGTAAACGCTGCGGTGGCCTATGTTAAATTAAGGACAAAATTTTTTTAATTTTTTTTTCTTCTACTTTGGGTTGCCACATGCAACGCGTTGCCATCATTGTTGGAAGTGCTTGAGTGCAACATGAAAAAATAAGATTTAACCGAGGTGTGGCTTTTCACATCGTTTATTATTCAAAAAAGCGAAACAACAAAACAATGAATAAAGAAAAGTTTTTCTCTATTTTTTAAAATCGATATGGTTTCTGTGGTTCTTTCCGCTAGCATAGCATGCAAATTTTTAACTGCTATTTTGGCGGCGTGGTCGAAGAGTAAAAGGAAAAGAGTTTTTTTAAGCCACTCTATGGGGTAAAACATTTTTACCAACTTGCATTTATTTTTTACTTTTTGAATAACTGTCTCCTAAAATCTAGGTTATGCATGGCATGTAAGAATATGCAGCAGTGCTAGAAACAAAAAAAAAAAAAAACATAAAAGAAATGAACGAAACGTTGCTAAAGTCGGATGGCAAACATGGAAAATAAAGAGTAGAAAATCAAACCACATAATTTACCGCTGCAGCGCACAGAATTCAGCAGCGGAATCGGAAAAGCTGTCGAAAATTTCCCTAAGCGCATTAATATACAAGGCAACGTACTCGGACAGGGACAGCAGCACGGACATATTATGCTGGCGACGTTCTGGCAAGCTCCATCGGCGTCCCATGCACACAGACCTGTCTTTACTCACACTAGCAGTCGAACACATTCATTGGCACCGCCATTGTTATTGTTGTTGTTGTTGTTGTTGTTGTTGGTGGTAGTGTTGATGTTTGATGGCGGCTCCATGTTGAAGCTGCAACTTGATGGTAGACAATGCCTGATATTCCCTCGCTGATAATTCCGAAATTTGTATTCCAATCTTCAAATTGTCTCAAAATGGAATTGATTTTATGCAGATGAGCATGAAATTGTCTCCCTGCGAATTGCGCTGCAAGTTGTTGTTCTTGATGTTGTTGTTAGTGCTGTAAATAAATGTCTCGTCCTTGGTTAATTTTCTAACGGGTGACCAAGTTGGTTTAGTTGCACTGCAGCGTACCGCGTAAACGTATGACGTAGATAAACTTTGCTGAACCCCACCGGAAGTGCCAGCGCAGACATTGTTGTAAGCGAAGGCATTGTAATGCGCTTGAATGCTTTGTTGATGTAGCGCTAGAAATTTAAATCGAAATTTTTTTTTTTTTTTAATGGCATCTCGTTAACAGCAAATTTTTTATTACTTAATCTTAGTGTTCATAGAGCGGAAAACCCATTTTGAGCTAGCAACACACACACACACACACACACAAACAGACACATAGTATACGAAAAAAGTCAAAAATAAATTATATGCCCGCATCACCAAAATTCAAATATTTGCCTTTGCCGCTGCTTAGTGCCTTAAACTTTATCGCTTCTGCTTCCACTTCCGTTTCCGTCTTTGACTACATCTTGCTTGCCTTACAATACCATTGATTGATGATTCCATACTGCAGCATATTTAATATATATACATATATATGTCTGTGTATATGTATATCTACGTGTTGGCACTAAAAATCAGAAAATCATAAAATTCTACAAATTCTTTACCGAATAGAATATTCAATATTGATTTGAATTGCTTTTCATCGTTACCAATTCAATGCGGGTTGTTTGCTTATCAGGGATTCACCGCAACCTTCGTTGTAGTCATCGTCGAGCAACTCTAATCCTTCTAACGCTATCAATTTTCATTCATTTGTTCGGATGTGTTCTTTGCATTCATTTTCACGAAAGCTAATTCTTGTTTGTCTTTATTTCAGCAGTCAAAAATATGCTAGATATTTGATTTTTTTTTTTCTCTTCTTTTTCTCTTTCTTTTTATAACCTTTTACTTAGCAAGCTTGTTAAATATTTTTAGTTCTTTATCGTTTATCGCGGTTGTGAATGTTATCGATTTATTCATATTTTGCTGATTTTTTACAGATTTTTTGAGATTTCAGTGAACTTTCTATGCATGAGCACAGTACATAGAAAAGGGCATTTATAACAGTTAATATTAAGGAAGTTAGTATTAATTGTATTAGTTTTCGTTTTAAGGAAAGTGCATTTAATTTGAAGCAAAAATATGCGGATTGTTTAGAAAACATGAGATTATTTTAGTAACGTAATCAACGTATTAAAGTAAATGTACGGAATTCCGTAAGGTTAAGGAATCGTTTTGCTTACTAAATTATTTGAGAGGGGTTAAAAGAAATTTTGACATAAGATCTCTTTTGAAGCATTTGGATATGTATGTTTTTTTAATAACAAAATATTAAGTAGGCAAAAAGTAGTTTTTTTAGAAAAATTTGGTACATTTTCAAATTTACCCAAATGTCTCTAATTCCGTGATAAAATTTGTTGATTGAACTTAATTCCGTAAATTTATGTCTCTAATTCTGTTAAAAAATCTAAACCATACGTTCAAGGGTTTCTATTTTAATTTTTTAAGTTATAGAATGACATTTGATACATTCTTTAATTTTTTCAAAATTCATTTGAGTAACGAAACATAAAATAAGGTTTGAATGGTATTGTAATTTACTGGATTACATGGAATTGAAAAAAATGTTTAATGGAATAAAAATAAAATCTTTTAATGAAGGTAATTTATGGAGAAAAAATTACCACGCCACGCTTCTTGATTTGTTCGGGAAGGCTTAGTTTTTAAAGCACATCTATGTTGATGTCAGTGCCATGGTTTTGATCTAATAGCGCCAAGTAGTAACCAAAACGTTAGCAATTTTTCCCAGCAACTTCTCTTCTTCATATTTACTAAAACATAATCTCCTTTCAAAACAGATAATTCATTGATTAAACCATTAAAAATTACTTCTTTGTCATGTGGTTTTTTTTATACCCTAAACCTGAAAGGTCAGGGTAAGATTTACTTTGTGCAAACGTTTGTAACGCATAGAACGAAGCGAGTCCGGTATAGAAAAGTATACATATTCTTGATCAGCGTCACCTCGTGAGTCGAGCTATTCATGTCCGTTCGTCCGTCCGTCCGTCTGTCCGTCTGTGTGTTGTCCGTATACACCGGATAAGAAGAAGAAGTTGGCATAATTGCATGAAACTTGGTACACATGGTCACATGGTTCCAACATGCACCCAAGGATCTGCACTATTGAATATTTTTGGAATCCGCCCACGGACACGCCTACCTCCCATACAACGCAAAAATTTAAAACTGCATAACTCAGCTCATAATAAGCCTACAATAATAATATTTGATGTGTATGTATTTTATATCAACACAAAAGTATCTTCGAAAAATGGTTGTCATCCGCTCACGGATACGCCCACCTTCCATACAATCCAACAATTTAAAACGCAATAAATAAGCCTCTGTTTAATTTAAAGAGCTTAAATTTGGCACAGATGTTTTTTATAACAAAACAACGATCGTTTTAAAAAATGGACATCATCCGCCCACGGACACGCCTACCTCCCATACAATGCAAAAATTTAAAACTGCATAACTCAGCTCATAATAAGCCTACAATAATAATATTTGATGTGTATGTATTTTATATCAACACAAAAATATGTTCGAAAAATGGACGTCATTCGCTTACGGACACGCCCACCTCCCATACAACCCAAAAATTGAAAACGCAATAAATAAGCCTCTGTTTAACCTACAGAGCTAAAATTTGGCACATATGTTTTCTATAACAAAGCAAAGATGATTTTGAAAAATGGAAATCATCCGCCCACGGACACGCCTACCTCCCATACTACGCGAAAATTGAAAACTGCATAACTCAGCTCACAGTTAATCTACAACAATAAAATTTGATATGTATGTGTTTTATACCAACACAAAGATTTCTTTGAAAAATGGACGTCATCCGCTCACGGACACGCCCACCTCCCATACAATTTGAAAATTGAAAACACAATAAATAAGCCTCTGTTTAACCCACAGAAATAAAATTTGGCACGTATGTTTTTTATGACAAGAAAAATATGGTTTTGAAAAATGAACATTATCCGCCTATGGACACGCCTACCTCCCATACAACCCAAAAAGTTTAAAACTCAATTAATAAGGTTATGTTTGTCATAGAGAAATTAAATTTGGTATGTATGCATTCTATACCAAAACTAAGGTGTGTTCTAAAATTGGGAGTAATCCGTCCATGAACTCGACCACCTCCCATAGCGAAAGCACAATAAAGGCATTAACTGTGAGCTACAGGAATAAAACTTGGTATGTGTAAATTTTTCATCAACATTTAAATGCATATAAAATATAAGCTTCATCCGCCCACGGACACACCCATTTACAATACAATTTTTTTTTGTTTTTGAAAAGTGGGTTTAGGGTATTTCATAGTCGGTCTAGACCGACTTTATACTTTCTTTACTTGTTTATTTTGGTGTAGTTTTTGATAATATTAGGATTAAGGCTAGACTGAATGCGTTGCTGAAGCAAGGGCACAACTTCTTCTCTCTTTAAACGCTCTTTAATATTATTGATAAGCAGATCTTGCAGAGATATTTTCTAAGAAGCTTTATTGAAGTGGAAGACGGCAATAGCTATTGGTTGAATAAAATGCGTTGTTGTCAAAATACATATGAGAATAATTTCGTATTCAGAATTTACTTAGATAGCGACAAATGAAAAGAATGCCCCCCCCTATGAAAAGCGACATTAAAAATTAATTGATTTTTGATAGCAGGAAATCCTATTTTTGTCAAGTTATTAGGACCTGTTCAACAAATCATGCTTCCTCGGTTCACCAACACGGCTTCACGGTAGTTCACCAACATTAATTTGTTTTGTGTATTTATTTCTGAATTTAACCACACGTCACTGAATGTAATAATTCTTGTTCAGCTTATACAGACCGAATAGGTTCCGGTTCTGGTATTTAAGAAGCACTGTAATAGCAACACCTGATATTTGATGTATAGTATTTGAGGAAAATTACGATAGTCTTCAAGTACACATATTTGCAATATTTAATTTAAGAACGGGTTCTCATCCAGGCTGAACAGGTCTTAAAAAGTATAGTAAGTACAAAAATTTCAAACGCATAATTTTATAACAGGTTCTGGTCCAGGCTGAACAGGTTTTGAAAAGTATAGTAAGTACAAAAATTTCAAACGCATAATTTTATAACAGGTTCTGGTCCAGGCTGAACAGGTTTTAAAAAGTATAGTTAGTACAAAAAAACTTTTTAACAAAAAAAAAAACCTACTTCAAAATCACTAGAAAGTAAAAAATAATTTTAAATTACTTTTACTATTTATTTCTTGGTCAAATTTGTATTTTTATAATAAATATATTTATTTTTTTATGATAATAAAAGCTTCTAGTCAGCGCTAATCATTGATGTAAAATCATGATTTTTTCGCCATCCCTACTCTATTTAAGACTTTTTTATTTGTAAATATCCTGCTTGGGTGACGCTGTATGTGTGTTGCAGCTGCATAAAAAATCTGATTATATTAGCGCCGACTTCGAAGCTCTTATTATCATAAAAAAATAAATATATTTATTATAAAAATACAAATTTGACCAAGAAATAAATAGTAAAAGTAATTTAAAATTATTTTTTACTTTCTAGTGATTTTGAAGTAGGTTTTTTTTTTTGTTAAAAAGTTTTTATTTCTTTCTTTTTAGAGAAAATGATATATATTAAAAAAGTGTATAAATTAATTAAACACCAATTATTTATGCTCATAATATGGAAAAATGCTTTTCTGTCGTTTCTTATTCTGGTCTTATTGACCCCATTGTCAATATTGACTGAAATATAGTGTGTTTATAATATTGACACGCCTCTTTGTCGAGAATATCACACTCTTTGTCATAGTGTTTTCAATAGTTCTACCCATTCAAACAATGAATTTTACCACCCTTAAGTCAATATGATACAGTTTTTTACACACTGCCACACCCCTTAGTCGAATAACGCCCAATTCTTCGGTAGTAATTTGTAATAATTGTGCCTACGTCTGTACTTTTTCAGTTAGTAGTGTCAGTATTCGATTTAGTGTTTTCTAATATTGCCACACCCCTTTGTCGAATGACGCCGACTTTATTCACAATAACTTGTTATAAGTGTGCCTACCTCTATACTAAATATCAGTACTCTAGAGTCAATATTATTCGCGATACAGTGTATTTTATATATTGCCACACCCCTTTATCAAACAAGGTCCACTGTATTGAAATTAATTGTTTTATAACTGTGCCTACCCCTGTAGTTAACTTTAGTACTCTAGTGTCAATATTATTCGAGATACAGAGTTTTTCTAATATTGCCACACCTCTTTGTCGACTAACGCCCACTTAATTGACTGTTATTTTTTACCTACCCTTGCATTTTTTCTGTGAATTTTATTAACTCTAGTACTCTAGTGTCAATATTTACTGAAATACAGTGTTTTTCTTACAGTGACACGCCCCTTTATCGAATACCGCCCACATTACTGACAGTTATTTGTTATATTTGTACCTACCTTTGTACTTAATTTTAGTATCGTAGTGTCAATAGTAATCGAGATACAGTGTTTTTTTTAATATTGCCACTCCCCTTCTCGATTAACGCCCATTTTTTTTTTACAAAAATTTGTAGTGATTTTTCCTACCTTTGTAATAAATTTCTGTACCCTAGTATCAATATTATTCGAGACACAGTAATTCTCTTATATTGCCACACCCCTTTGTCGAATTACGCCCACTTTTGTTATAGTAATTTCCAATAATTGTACCTACCTCTGTACTTAATTTCAGTACTCTAGTGTCAATTTTCGTCGAGATACAGAGTTTTTACAATATTGCCACACCCTTTTTTAGAATTACGCCCACTGAAGTGATCGTCATTTTTAATACTTGTGCTTGCCCTTGTAATTTTATCGTGAATTTTATTACCGTAGTGTCAATATTTACTGAGATACAGTGTTTTTCTTATACAGACACGCCCCTTTTCCGAATACCGCCCCCTTTCATAAACGGGCACCTCCGCGTTGATAATCTCTATATGTTGACAAAAAATTACGGCAATCGGGCAAGTACTTTAGGAGTAATCGATGTACATACATTCACAAAAAAAAAAAAAAAAAAAAAAAAAAAAAAAAAAAAAAAAAAAAAAAAACAGAGAAACCAACCAACTTGAGAACCTCCTCCTTTTTGAAGTCGGTTAAAAATTGCAAATGCATAATTTTATAACAGGTTCTGGTCCAGGCTGAACAGGTGTTAAATGTATAGTACGAACAAAAAGACTTCAAATGCATAATTTTAGAGCAGGTTCTGGTTCAGGCCGAGTATGTTAAAAAACATAGCAATAACAACTATAACAGTTTGAGCGATATAGAGCAAGGAGCAGGACGCTTGTTTTTTATATATATTCAGATTGCTCGTTAAATAGAATAAGATTGATCATTAATGTGGTCAGAGTTTTTTTCAGAATTATAGCAATGAATGTGAGCATAGCGTGTAATAAATGATCAAAACTTATAAACGATTAATAAAACAATTTGTTTAAGTTTATGAGCAGCTTGATCATGAATCCTGCGCAAACAATTTTCTCCGAGCATATTTTGCTGATGAGTTGATGGTGCAGTTTATCAATGCACCGCCGCACGTAAAGAAAAAATCAGGCGAAACGCGTGAATAGCGATGACATATCACCTTTTTTTTATTGGTTTTTTGCATTGATTTTATGATTTGGGATATATTAAATGATAGAAATCCATTTTTTTTTAGTTCATAGGCCTTACCACTTTTTTTTATGGACCTCCAAGTCATGCCTAACTTCAAAAATATTTAATCAAAAATTTCACTAAACGTATCACCTTACTAAAATGCTCATAAAAACTTCAGACTATAGTGAAAATAAATTAAATTTTCAACAATGAATCACAAAAAAATATACTTTAAATTTGTAAACCTAAAAGTTTGGTCCTGTGACAAAATACATCTCCTTGAAATACCATAAATTTTAAGAAAATATAAAAAAATAATCAATTTTCTTTCATATGCACTTTTCACAGGTAATCACGGTTTCACGGTTAATGATCAAAACAATGCACATGGAAATATAAAGCTTTATAAACAAATGGTACAAAATCTGTTTGCTACTGTAACGACTGAAGTCGTTACAAATAGATATTAAAATAAATATATATAGATCCGTATAATATAAGAAAAAAAAGAGTAGTTTTAAAAGCCGAAAACAACATTTACTTTAAACTAAAAAGATACCAATGAATAAATAAAAGAAAAAAAAAAGAAAAAGAAGAATTAATAAATAAAGTAGAATAGAATAAAAAAAAAAAGTCATGCGGATGGAGGATCCAATGTGGTCCCCCATCTAAGTACTAACCGCAGTGAAGGCTGCTTAATGCATCAATCACAGTGCAGCACACATACACACAGAACTCGTTTAGCAGCAATATAAACAGCCAGGCTATTTATAGCAACGTTGCATTGTAGCACTTGCTAACATGATAACAACGATATGATTCACATGCAGTGAGCAGTGAACATTGAATAAGTAGTGCGCAAAATGTTGGTTTAGGCATGTTGAGTTCGCTTGACATCTCAATTGATGTGATTAATGTTTTTAATTGTAAATCCATTTTCGGGTGGTGATAAAGCCAGGGAATTAAGTTGATTACAGATTTCTGTAATCAAGCCACCTAACCCTCAAGCTCCGGTTTTTCGACTCCGGTCAAATTCAAGCTCCGGCTTTTCGACTCCGGTCAAACTTAAGCTTCGGGTTCAGTAACCAACTGTATTTTAAGTAAGTCTGCGTTGTGAGGGCGTGTTTTACAGTCGGCCTTCTGCCGTCTACCGCCTGAATCAGTTTGGCCTTCTGCCACCGTGAGCACTTTGCCACTTATGTTTATACCGCATATGAACTAAGTTTAGGTATTCACTAAGTTTGTAATAAATATTTTATATAAAATAAAAAAAAAAAACAAAATAGATTATTAATCGTGCCGAGCTAAAACCTTGGAGGTTTAGTAATTGTGTTGACCTTAACGTCAACCGTGACTATTTCTGCAATTTATACATCTATTTAATTTCTGATTAAGAAAAATTTACTTTTGCCCAAGGGTTGCGAGATCCCTTGGACGGACCCTGGAGCGGCTGAGCATACCTCAGCCTTCGAAGCAAAAACACTCGTTACACTACTTGTTGCAATCTTGTTTGTTATTCTGTATATAATAGAAGCCTTAAAATGCTTTTTATTTTTTTTTTGTATTTGTTTTTTAATTGGGTTTAATAAGTAATATCAAATAATATATTGATAACCAATTAAGCTAGCAAAATTCTTAATTTCATGATTAAAATAGATAAGCATCAACACTTAAAACTTTAAAATGCTTGCGCTGCACAGTGGACTGTTTATCCTGTTTAGACGGAATAAGATCTGTAACTCGAGTTTAAGTGCATTTAAAATTTAAGCTATTGAGTGGCACATCTTCGTAACATGAAATTTCATTCCCTACATCGCTTTCCTACATCACGGTTTTGCATTTTTCTGTTAATACCATAATTCTTCACGAAGAACGTCACAAAAAGGTAGACCAATTCCGGAGAAGTTATTCAAGAAGAACAAATAGAACAGCAAATATGACTGACATATTTTATAGATTTATGATCACTTCGGATCCATTCATTACCTACTTGCGATCGCCAAATACACTAAAAACAAGAAAAAGAACTGCCTGCAGAAGTCAAAGACATGCTGAAAACATCTTAATATAAAAATTTATATAGAAAATAATTAACAACTATTTAACAATGTTCAAATTGAAAAATAAAAACTACATAAAGCATAAGAAAAGAAAAAAATTGTCTGAAAGAAAAAATTTGTTCAGTGTACGAAACTTTTTCTACTTCCAGCAGACCGATTCTGCTTTGAAATAAAGTTCAGTAGCCACACATACAAATCTGCTCATATATATGTTGGTTGTTTGTGAAGTTGCATTATGGAGATAAATATAAAAACAATTTTTTTCAGTGTACCTATTTTCAAAAAAAGACATACATGACTATAAAAAGCAATGAGCAGACATGAATTTTTCATAATTTTATGGTATTTTGCTAATATTGTATACGTTTTAATTGTCCTTACATTTGAAACGGACATTTAAAATTTTTTTTTTTTAACTGTAGGGTATAAGTGTAGGTTGCAACAAAACAAAAAAACAAAACATACTGGCTGCTCCTTAGTAAATTCTTCTTTACATGTGCAAATAACAGCATTGTAAGTCATTAAGTGTAGAATCGACAGCAAATAATAAGCCATGCGCACATTTTGCTTCATTTTTTCCCAACGTGCGCCGCACAGTGTAACGATGTCTATGGGATGAGGGACAAAAATAGAAGGAATTGTCGTAGGAACATGAATGAATTTGACATGTATCATTATTTCGTAAATATAAAACACCACAACAAAATTTTATCAAGATCGGCCTCACCCTTCGCCCACTTCCCATACAACCCACAAAAAAGAAATTCTATAAAGAGGCATATATTTGAGCTAAGCAATAAAATTTGGTAAAAAAACTCACGTGTAGCAACGTACACGTGGCAGAAGTGAAACTTCTTTAACAGTAAGAAATAAGAGAGATTTTAGTGTGAAATAGAGAGAGAAAGTATCTGAAAAGAAATTCAATCAATACGAAATGGAATAATAATCTGTTGATTCAATATTTGCATACAGGGGCCGTATCGGCTGTGGTTTTTATCGAAAGTGTCACATATTAACCTTTATCTCTTTTTTTTTCCGACAAAAATAAAAGTTATTTTGAGCCTTATAGTTTTTGGGGCAAAAATAACAGTTACTTTTGTCTTTTATTTTATCGGTCGAAAATAACAGTTATTTTCTGCCGTTTATTTTTTCGGTCAAAAATATCAGGTAGTTTTTATTTGTTCAAGTCATTTTACCGACTAAAAAAAATGTTGATATCATTATTTTCATCTCATCGGTGAGACATTTTACACATGGTGTTAACAGTTCAATCTGTCAAACGGCCTTTAAAACAAACACAAATTGCTTGATAATTTTGACCGAAAATAACTAAAGATAAAATAAAAGTCAAAAGAACCTTTATTTTTCCTCAAAAAATACAAGGCAAAAAATAACACATAATTTTAACTTTGAAAGAATCAGTCTTACATTTAAAAGGAACTTAATATTCATGATGCTGAGGACATTTGTAACATAATGGTATATTTGAAAAAGTCTTTCAACAATTTTTTCATTTGAAAATTGTAAAATAACAGTTATTTTCGTTCCTTGTTTTAGTTCAGTTGGTGTTTTAGTTGCTTTCGAATGTCTTCTCAACCAAGGCCGTAGCCAGGATTTTAATTCGGGGGGGGGGGTTCAACTTTAAAAAATAAATATTCATATAATCTCATGTATAGAAACTTTTATTTATGTATAGGTACGTATACAATATTTTTATAATATTAAATTGAGCCGACGGGCTTTTTGGGCAGCAAATAAATCAATGACTTCTTCAGTCGGTACATTTATTTGGCTAGTCTTCATTTATTCGGCTAAATCTACTCTCGCTAGTCGAATTTCTAAGATACGTCTTTAATCTCTTCATTGTTGAAAATGAACGTTCGGATGAGCACGTAGTAACTGGCAAAGTGACCAAAATTTTTAAAAGAATATGCTCGTTTGGAAATATCTCTTTATTGCACTCTCCAAGTGCTTCCATCGCTGAATTAGGCAAGTTCTTTTCGCAGGTTTTGCGCCACTTCGTTTGCCAAAGCGACAATTCAGATTTATTATTATTTTCTTGTAAAAATCTGCTATTTGCTTCAAATTTTGTTTCAGGCTTTACACATTCTGTCGGACTTAATTTATAAAGATCAGTCAGTGTTTTATTGTGTTTTTCAAACCACAGTGTTAACTGATGTATGAAATCTTCTTAAAGTGGAATTATTATAGTAATGCGGAAGTATTTTTTCGGATCGTGACTAACATTCACGATTCGTCACTATTCCTCACTAACATTCGCGCGGTGTTGCTGACGTCCAGTTATGCGAGGCATTGCAATTTTTTCACCTAAGAATTCGAGCAGGTTGTCAACATCCAAATATATGTCTGCAAATTCTGTTTCTGAGTTTTCACGCATATTTTTGAAATGGTTAATAATAAGTTCAACATGTTGAACAGCAGCCGCTAAGACGCATGAAGTGGACTGTAACATCTTGCATAGTGGTAATGTAGAAGCAAATAAACTATTTAAGCAGCACAAGCTCACAGCGAATTGGCTATTTGATATTGATTTTACAAAAGACGATGCTTTTGATGATGTATCACAATCTCTATCACCAATTAATTCTTTATTATTTATATTCTATGATTTGTGCAAGTTTTATAGGTAAGCGTTTTTCAAAATAAAACCTCCAGCTTTTCTTCAACATCTTTCGATAAGATTTTTCTATGCTGCTAAAAATATATATTTATTTATATAAAAAAATTCATTCATTTCGGGGGGGTTTTGTCCCCTTCATCCCCCCCTGAATACGGCCTTGTTCTCAACATTGTCACTTTTTGAATGCTAGATTGGATTTGCATAGTTCTCGTTGAAGGAGCCTCCGAAAGCAGAGACAAATCTTTTTGATTATTGTGTTTTGCTTCCTGATCTTAATAATTGCTATGTTGAGTGAGAGCCTCGTAAAGCAGCGAACGTTGATTGTTAAGTGTATCAACTTTGTTGGCTATAAAATTTTGTTGAGATGATGGCTGAGTTCCAAAATACATTTAAACAAAGCATCAGTGTGTTTTTTGGGGATTGGTTCTTTGTAGATTCACCAAAATACACTGATGTTTCGTAAATATGCATTTTGGAACTCAGCCGATGTTGTAATCACCTTACCTTCATCATTAGTTGCAGCTGCGGCTTCGGCTTCATTCTTAAGAGCTCTAATTTGCTCTCTTTATTCACGAACGCGTTCTGCTCCTGTTTTATCTATTTTTCTATTTTTTCCGTGCATACTTGTAGGATGAAAATTAATGTTACGGTTATGTTAATAATGTAATGTTAATGTTAATATAATGTTAATGTTAATTATGTTATTTTCAGTATGTTACGCGTTTAGTTTTAATTACATTTTGTTTGCTCATTTTCATGTGCCTACATGGCGTAATGGTATAGATTCCGACTCATAAGCGTCGATGTTCGGGGTTCAATTCTCGGCAGCGGCAATAATTTTTTTAAATTTTCATATGAATTGAAAACGTTAGCCTAGCGTCACGAATAAGAGACCTTGAAATTTCACTCGCCGCCAAAGAAGTTTCACTTCAAAAATGGGCGTTATCCGCCCACAGCGACGTCCACCTCAAATACAACCCACAAGAGTAAAACTCTATAAAGAGGCATATACTTGAGCTACATGAATGCAATTTGGTATGTGTGTATATAACATCAAAACTAAGACTTTACAAAAAACTGGCGTAATCTATTTACGTTTACGCCCACTTCCCATATAATGGTTCCCATAATGATACAACGCTATCATATGTGTTACATATGGGCAAGAAAAATAAAATTTGGAACGCATTTTATTAATTTAAACAAAGTTTATATATGAAAAACACAGGGTTTTTAATTTAAATTTAAAAATTTAGGTTATATTAAGGTTTTTTAAATTAAGGATTTTTAAATATAAATCATAAAAATGCTTTTTTAGTTTTGCAATTAAAACATCTGGAAGAGTGCTTCTTACCGCGAAACAACATACAACGTTACAAACGTTGACGCTTCATTCTTTTTAGGCCATTGGGGGAAACTTTCCTCCCCTGCACCCTTGGTGGAAGCCCATTAAAAATTGAATGCTTTTCAAAAGTAACGGCAATTCACAAAACATAATAAACAAAACAGAAAACAGTGTTGCTGAGTTAAAGTTACTTGAGCATATTTGGATAATTAAAAAACTAGGACTTGTTTTAATTTTTAAATGACTTATATTTCTCATTACTCACAAAATGTAATTACAATGTTTTCAATTTTTATAATAAATATCAAAGAAATATTTGTTATGTATGCCGCACACTTCTCACGTGCGATTTGGCGTTTGTACACATGCTGAACTCAATCAAAAATCATTTATAAAAAAAGTGCTCGTTTGTAGCAGCCAATTTTTTTTATTCTTAATTGAGATACTTTAAGACATATTTAGGCAAAGTGCTAATGCGGCAGCAGGTGAGGTTTTTTTTCCATATTTCCAAAAATTTTTTTTTGTATTTTTTCTTAGAATTTTATTAAAATTAAATAGTAAATGTTTGAATAATCACTCAAATTTAATTTTATTATTTTTAAAAATATACTACTAATATATTATACAAATTTTAATCCTAACGTCTGTTTCGCAATTTTGGCAATTTTTTTAATGAATCAACCAAAAAGTACAAAATTATGGAAAATCTTTGTTTCGAAGCTTCTCACGCCTAAACTAAAATTAATAGCTTAAAACCCTTTTGGAATTTACTTAATTGGAATGTTCTGAACACATCCTCATACTTTTTTTTTCTCAAATAAACAAGTCCATATTTTACATTTTGTCCCTCTCGTTACACGGTGCTCCTCCGGTTTTCAACAATTTTTAACCGCCGCCGGTTTTAAAGGCTTCGTCAGTACTTGCTGCTTTGTTCTTTTTGAGTTGCTTGATAGCAATTATAACCTTGTCAGTGCTAGGTGGTGGAATTTCCACTCCATCCTCGTCGATTGGTGGTGTCGTACTGCATTCTCCAATGGCGGAATTGTTGGGATCATAACACGTACAGTTATTTCAATTAAAAAGTTTTAAGCCCAAGATCACTTAAATCCATCAACATGAACATTTTGGCCACAGCCTTGTTCCGTTTGACAAAGAATGACCCAAAAATACGTAGTAAATATTTATATAATACCAAAGCAAAGCAAAAAATTTTCAACGTAAAAATAATAATTTATTTTAATAAAAAAATTTTCAAAAATTGGAAAAATATTACCAATAATAGTACAACACTTGACAGCTGTTTTCTGGCAATGTGGTTTTCACCTTCTTGTAGTGAATAAATTAAACTTCTCATGAATAAGTCTTACAAATAGCTTTGGTTATTATAAAACTACGATATTACAAGAGAGTAGATATCAAATACCATTAAAACATAATAGCTTTGAAACGATTGTTGTCGCTTCTGCTCTTCATCATAAACATATGTATATGCATATGACACTGTTTTATTACTTTAATTTCCGTTATTTGATAACTTCTATAAACCATTCAAGCATTTTATATTTTATTTTTTAATTTCATTCAATCTTGTCTTATATCGACTTGAGATTTGGCGGCTTTTAAGCTTTAATTCTATGCACATATACATGGATATATTTTTATCCATAGGATATTAAATGGAAGAACTGATATCCTGACATATTTGAACTTACTCACACATTGCCCCACACACACACACACACACATGCTCAAACATCAGCGCCCTTAACTTTGAGCTCCTGCATCACCAACTACATAAATTTATTCCGTCAATAAAGCATCCAAATCGAGCTCGTTTGCGTGTTGCAATTCTTTGAGCAAACATTGGTCTCCTTGCTTGCTCCTATTGCCCCGAACCTGTTCTCCATCTGCTCCAACTAACCTCTCACACATGCAAACGTCAATAAAAGTTTTCAGTGTTTTTGTGCATCCTTTTAAGTTAAATTCAGTTATTCATTCCATTCTTTGCAAATGCGTTCGGCGGTATGTCGGCTAAGGCAACACTTAGAGTGGTTGTGGTGTTATCACAAGGAATCAAGAAGCAAGGAGTGGTTGTTAAAATAGATGGGTTTGAAAGTCTGCGTCGAAGCTAAACCTTAGGTTATATTTGTTTTATGTTAAATGTTCAAATATTTTATTGCAGCTAAACTGGAATCAAAATGCATGTGTGTGTACCAGATCACTTTCGACTTGCATGTATATGTTATATATTGATACATACAAACGCAAACACACACACACACAAAAACACACAAACACACACACACACACATGCAAACACAAACTCTCATCCACAAACATGCTCCAGACGCATCGATTCGGTTCTTTGCATGAGTTCAATTTTGCATGTTTTCAACTCAACGCAAAAGTTATGAAAATATGAAAATATATGAAGTGATGCTTATCGAAAATGAAAAACGACCTCGTACGATGTGAATGCAATGCAAGGATCAATATTCGATAAACAATAATTTGTGTGATAAACTTAAAATTTATTCCGAGGGCTGCCAAATTTACGCAAAAACTTTTATATTAAAACAAAAAGCCATAAAGTTGCAAATATTTATTGCAAAAAATTTATATCAAATATTTTGAGCATAAACAATTTGTTTTCCAAAATATTTAGGATGAAAAAATAAGATATATAAAAATATTATTTGTATATTTTATAAAAGCATAAAAAAACCTCAGAAAAAGAAATTTATTTAAATTATTTAATAATTATTGCAATTTAAATAAAACAATATATTTGTATGCCTAACATTTGACATTACCATGTTTTATAAAATTACATTCTTAGCATACGTGTTGTTGATTAAATGATCTGATAAAAGTTTTTTTTTATTACAGAGACTGCCGAGTTGTACGCGATCCACAAACGCTTAAATCGAAAGGATACGGTTTTGTATCCTTTGTCAAAAAATCGGTAAGTTTCACAACCGCCTTTAAAATCAGGAAAATATATGAAACAATATTAAAAAATTTGCATTTTCCGCAACATAACTATATTTTAAGCTGATTAAGAAGAAATTATTATTAAATTATTTCTTAAGAAGAAATAATTCTATCACTACCCTACGGACAAAAGAACCGGTTCAAAACCTATCACGTGATAGGTTCCAAAGTGATAGTGACCGGTCCCAATTCTACCACCAACATATGAAACCAACCGGTCCCTTTTACATGACGTTGTCATTGACAGGGGTAAATTGACACCGGCTAGATACCTTTGGACCAATCCTAGAACCGGTTCAAAAATATATCGGCAGGTGTCAATTGACACCTCATAGATACCTTCGGACCTAATCAGTAGCCGGTCTATTTATAGAACACGGTACACTTATACGCAAGTTGTTAATGAAATTGAATCAACGTTTTGGAAATTAATGTTTAGTCGAGCTTGTTAGCGTGCCTGCTTAGTACTCGACTGACCTGGGTTCAATCCCCAGCAAAATCAATAAATTTTTTTTTTATTTTTTTTTTGGTTTTTAAATAAAAAATTAAATTTTCAAGATGTTAAGCAAATTTATTTTGAAGGTTATTTTTGATTAAGCAGTTAATGAAATAGAATTAGAATTTAAATTATTAAATATTATTATTAAACACAGCCAGGATTCGAACCCACGTCCACCGCGTGACAGTCTAGCGCACTTCCACTGAGCTATTGGTAACGATAAGATTAATAGAGCAAAACACATTTAAAAACTATTGGTCCCGTTCTGAGTAATATCGAACCTGTCCTGTGATAGGTTAAATAAGAACTGTCACAGGACCGGTTACTTTAGGGCAATTGACCCTGCTTTGTCCGTAGGGTAGTTCTATCAATTAACATATGTTACCTACTGAGAAGGACTTTGGAAATATATTCTGCAAACTTTTTTTCTCATTTTTCAAATTTCTTCAAGTAAGATATCGAGGCAGAACAGCGAAAAAGATGTTAGCAGCAATTTACAAAAATTTGTTTTCTTAGCGAAACTTGTAATTTATTTCATTATCAATAATCTATAATTATAAAATAATAGTAACTATAATAATAAAATTATTTATATGCAAGGATTGTGTAAAACAATTGTAGTCACTAAAAATCTTTTATGTCGAAAATAATGAAAAGAAATCTTCTCCTTTCGGGGTTAGGGGAGCGGGGGGCTAGTTGTAACACTTTTTGGAAAATATGATGGAAAAACGAAACTACACGATACATCCTGGTTTTAAAAACATGAGTTGAAAGGTTAAATATTTGACTATCCTTGCGTTAAAAAAAAGTTTTTTGTAACTGAGGGACATTTAAAAAAAAATTGCAATTGTTACATCTTACCCCGTGCATGGGGCTAGTTGTAACAGCCTTGGGCATGTTGTAACAAGAAATAAAATTGCAGTTTTTGCTTTAATCATTTATTTCAGTTGGTACAACTAAAAAATATTCAAGTATTTAACAACATTAAGGCCTAGTTTCACCAACTATTAGTTTCATATTTTTTGAAAAATTCTTAATCGTTGAATCTGGCTCGGCTTAAAGAAGTGGTTTTAGGTGTCCTTAGAGAAAACTATGAGTTTTTTTTTGCATGCATTTTTGTAACCAATCAGGTCCAGCCATATTATTTTAGTGACATGAGACTGGTATATTTGGTGAACAGCATATTGGTATGTCAACTCTGTCACCTCTATTAGAAGCAGTCCAAAAGAGATATTTGCACACGTCATCTTTATATTTAAAGACCATTCTGGGTTATTGTAGTCAACAGATGGCAATTCAATGTTATGTTTTTTATGTATCGATTTACAGATACATGGCACAAATTGAACAAGCTTTTCTGACACTTGTCTTCTATACTTTAACTGCAAAGCAGCTAACTCGAAAATTTCTTTACTTTGAGTTGCCCGATTAGACTTTCTTTTATAATTTCTCATTCTGCAAAAAATAATTAAGACATAATAATAAAATAACCAAACACTAAATATCCAGTTCAAATGTGTGGAGCAAGTTGTTACATGTTACAACTTACCCCACAAAATTGTTACAGCTTGCCCCGCAGTATAATTTTTGACAAACATTTTAATATATAAAAATCAACTTAATTTGAAAAAAAAAAAAATATATTTCAATAAACTGCAATAATATACTCTCCGATTAAAATTAAACTAGTTAATTAAACTTAAAAACCTATGGACTCAATACATAAATTTATGTACTCATCGCATAGTTTTCTGCACACAAAAATTTTACATTTTTTATGTATTGAGTACATGTTCAAATATCTATTGACTACATAATGCTTTTAAGTGGTTATGTAGTCAATAAAGAATTTTATGTACTCAACGCATAAATATGTGTCGTGAATTCATGGATGTATGTGGTGAGTACATGCACACTGTACTCATCGCAAGCTGTTACAAATAATTTTATGTAATGAGTAAAGATCTTATGTACGTATTACATAGATTATTGACTCAGTACATACATAATTTACTCAATACATATTTGGAGCACATAATTTTATGCAATGAGTACATACATTATTTACTCATTACATATTTTAAATGCATAATTTTATGTAATGAGTACATACATAATTTACTCATTACATATTTTTAGTGCATACATTTATATAATGAGTACATACATCATTTACTCATTACATATTTTAAAAACATAATTTCATGCAATGAGTACATGCATAATGTCTGTGCGTAAATCACCCTCTCAACACTTGCAATAAATAACTGAATAAAGAAATGACTAGATTTCACAAAATAATTGACAATTACTTATAGAAACCCAGCCATTCTTATCCAATCATCGCTTTTGTTCTAGAGTACAGTGGATAAACAACGCTCTGATTTTCGACATACTTTAGAGGTGTTGCTTGTTTGAAAATCAAGAAACGAATGACATAAAACAGCAAAATCGTTTGCCGATGTGCAACAGATACGTGTACTGAGTCCATATGTTATGTACTGAATAAATGTGTCACTTCAATCGAATAAGGGCGACGTGTACTGAGTCTATATTTTATGTATTGAGTAAAGTTTTTGTAAAAAATTACATAACACGTTGATTGAGTACACGTTGCTTGTATCTATTGAAGTCTGCTATGTACTCAACACATTACATGATGTATTGAATACATTTTTTATTCATTTTAAAAAGTGAATAAATTGATATGTAGTCAGTACACGCTCCCTTTACTCAGTAAATACTGCTCTTGTTGCGTTCTCATACAAGTTGCAGTGCATAGATTTTACATAGCGGTCTCTGTACTGACTACATAACTTTTTCCCTTAGTGTACTCGATGTAAAGTCCGATAAGACACTAACGGGCAGTGTTGCCGTTTGGATCCAAATGGATCCATTTGGATACTTTTTTCCTTCAAAAATTGATGGATACTTCTTATTTAGCCTTAGTGGAAATTTGGATACTTTTATTGAAAAATTAGTTTTATATGAAAATATAGTCATATGAAATCAAAAATGCCCTAAATTACCAAAAATTCAATATCGAGTTTTTGATTGATTATGATGCACCGTGTCCAAATATATTTTAATGCAAAATGTTGCACTCCTACTACTAAAATCAACGATTTTATTAACAAAATTATCTTTTAATTTAGAAAGTTTTTTGGTTCTTCTGAAAAATTTTTCAAATGATAGATAGGAATTTTCTGATTAATATGAACCCTGCAAACATTTTCTGAGGCTCTCCAAAAAATGACTCTAAAAAGAGTGTTTTTAATGCATGTTTTTGGATGACTCATTAAAAGGACTCATGAAAGAGTCTTTAATGTGACTTTGAAATGATTGTTCAAAAATAAGACTCATAAAACAGTCATTATTGTATCTGCTTTATGAGTACTCATAAAAGACACTCATTAAAGAGTCCTAAATATGACGGTAACATGATTGTTCATAAAAAAGACTCATAAAAGGATCATATATTGATTGATATATGCATAATCAGAAAGAAGACTCATAAAAGAGTCTTCTATGGGAGTGTTGTATGAGAGAATAGAATCGGATTATTTTAAAAAGCACCATATCTGATAAATAAATAAGAACTTAATCGAGAATATTTATTTTAATTGTATAAAACTTTGTAACTGTCCGTTATGGACACATGATATATATGCATTGGAAGTGAACTACAACAAATGTTAGTTTTAAAATGACTTCTTATACAAGTCTTAAAAGAGTATTCAATATGAGTATTATAAGAGTACTCAATTTGAGTCTTAAAAGAGTATTCAATATGAGTAATGAAAAAGTACTCAATATGAGTCTTTAAAGAGTTTTAAATATGAGCCTAAAAACCGTTATTACTTTGAGTGCAAAAAGACTCATAAAACAGTCAAAAATATGAATCATATTTTGGAGCCCACAACATACGAAAATGTACTCATAAAAGAGTCTTTTTTGAGCGCAATATGATGATGAACCCTCATTTATATGAGTATTGAAAGAGTATTTTAAGAGTCATAATGTTTGCTGGGAAAATATGCTTTTAATTGTTAGCATTGCCATTTTTGTGTATTTTTGTAATTTTGTAAGCCCGTGGTTAGGGTTACAAGCAAGACGTCGAATTGAGTTAGATTTGTTAAGTTTGTTTAGAGCGAATTGTTTGTTGGCAGCTCAATAGACTCTTGCAGCTACAATTTTTAGTGAAAAATACCATAAAAGATTTTAACAGATAGTACTCAGCTAAATCCAACAAGTTTTGTGGAGTTTTCTTGGGTTTAACGAAACTCAACTCAACCCTTGTTTACATGCAGAGCTCAATACGAGTAAGCTCCGAGTTAACTCTGCATGTAAACACAGTATATGCCGCTTCTAATTAAATACTTTTTATGAAAATTGATTGAGATAAGAATCAAAAACTACTTTTTTGTGTTTAAAAAGTGAATATAATATAGTTATTTGCAATTTGATACCTGGATACTTAGGGGAAGAGTGGCATGAAAGAGCCAGTTTTAAAAAAGTTACAAAATATATAAAAATAATTAATAAAATTATAATTCTTGCATCAAAAGTATTTTCTCATTCATTTATGAACGTAATACCATGAAATATTTTCCAAAATCAACAATATTCTTGGACCTGTAGCCATTTATAAAAAACATGAAATTCGGCTCTTTCATAACACATGGGCATTGAAAGAGCTAACCAAAGTTTTGAAAGAGCCATCTTCTTATTACAAGACTTAACACGAAAAATAACGAATATTTTATTACAAATATTAATTGTTATTATAAAAAGTGTTGTTTTAACAAAAACAAATTAAATTAATAAAAAAATTCAAAACTAAAAACAAAAAATAGTTAGAAAACTTAAAAATATTTTTAGCAAAAAAATTAAATCGCTTTGAAGAAAATCTATAATAATAAGACCTATTCCAAAAACAAAATAAGAGGTTTAAAACACTTAAAAACATTTTTGACAAAAATAATTTAAACTTCCTTTACGCTTATTCATACCACCGCAACCCAGCTCTTTCAAAACATATTGTCCAAAGAAACATAACCTCAAAAATTAGTATGAAATCAAGATTTTTCCGGCAAAATAAATATGTTATTGGTAGGCCTAATATATCCATAAAATTATAGTATAATAATATTACTGTTAGTTTTAAAGGTGAAGACGTCTCAAAACAAATAAAATGTTCTGATAAACTTACTTAATGATGAAGAAATCCAAAATACGATACACCATCGTCGTTTATTATCAGTTAACTGTCAAATGTTCGAGGGTGCCATATGGCGAGTATTGCTTCTTAAAAATTATAATTTAAGAAGCATTCGTATGAAAACTACCGCGTAAATCAAGATGGCTCTTTCAAAACTTGGCTCTTTCATGCCACTCTTCCCCTATTTTTTTTTAAGTGGATACATTTGGATCCATTTCTGACCTTTTTATGGATACTTTTTTTAGAACCGTCGCGGCAACACTGCTAACGGGTCTCGTTTGAAAGAGCGTGTAATATAGGATGAAAAAAAAAAGAGAGACTTGCAAAAAAAAATGTTCGTATTCTAGGCAAAAATAGCGTTTTACAAATTACCCCTGTTACAACTAGCCCCCCGCTCCCCTACTGGTGTATTTTGTAGCGAAAAAACGCAATCAAAGTAATAACCTCACTTTGTCGTAACTCGATTTTAGCGGTTATTCCTTGTCGACACAGAAATTCAACATTTTCTATTCAAAAATATTTTTTTGTTATACATTATATCAATCGCTAGCCATAACTTTTTCTCATCTATCTCGTAATTTACAGATGTCTCCGTTTCGATATTTTGTTTTCATGGATCATCGATCGAAACTTTAAGTAGTCGGAGGGGGTTATACCTGGGGAATACGGTGGGTGTGGTAGAACATTCCTGTTCAACGTTTCCAAGCATATTTTCACTGACCTTGCAAATCTCTCCTCATACACATATTACGAACAAACAGTTTATAAAAAATTATATACCTTGCTGATCCCAACAAATACAGAGCATGGGCTTGGAACTATAGATATTCCGCTTTGCCGTCGATGTTTAGGCATAACCGAGGTAACCATATGATTTACGCTTTGGATTATAGCAATGAATCGATCCACTTTTGATTACCAGTGGGCACTACGTAAATTGTCGTTTGTCTCTTGGCTTAAGATCCTAAGGCAACAAATGTTCTTACTTTGAGATCATTGCCAATGATCCATACAAAAGTATGAAGATCATCAATTGCTCAGATGCCTAGAAATGGTTGCTTGATCAGCTCAAAACGAATTTGCACGTTCTTGTTGCGTTTCATACGGGTAAATTAATTATAATTGTTTTGCACCAAAAGAAACATTGGCAGAAAAATGTACTTACTTGTACAATACTTGTCATATGTTTTCTATAGTATTCTATTTAAAAAATACTGCATTCTTGGATAAACCGCAAATGGTCAAACAAATAAAAGATCTCAGTAAAAACTATTATTTAAGAAAGTCAGACTCACGAACAAAGTCTATACATCATGGCATAAAAGATTTATAAAAAGTAGCTATTTTTATGAACACATCATCTGAAAAGCTTTTCCATTTGTTCTATTATTGCATTTATTTTTTTTTTCGAAAATAAATATAGTAATGCGTACATGTTAGAAGCAAATACAAATGATTAAGTTGAAGCATTAAAGGTATGGCGCACGACAAGAGGAAGTTAATCATAGCACAATACAATAACGCCAACACTCATGTCTATAACAAATAATAAAAAAAAAAAACAACCCAAGCCGGATTATAAGTAACAGTCAAAATGCATTAAATTTGGACAGTGGTTGAGGTGTTAGGATGTCAACAAAGAAAAACTTCCTTGTATTCAATTTTTTTAAAAGCCAAGAAGCTTAACAGAAGCAGAATTAATATTTAGGGCAAAAGTAGGATATGGAAAGGCCATAGCTAGTTTGAACTAAAATAAGACTTAGCAAAATAGGTTTAAATGTTTACCTTTTCAAAGTAATATGATTTCTTTTTCAACGCTTAAGTGAACTGAAGAACATTTTGAAGGCATTTTTTTTTGTTTTTGTTTGTACAGTCACATATTTTAAGTGAAATGATTTTTTCAAAATTTTATTATAAAATATAAAATGCAATTAAAATAATTTTATAATTATATATTTCCAACGAGATTAAAGTGTTTGAAACAAATTTTGCAGACAGAAAAAAAAAATATATTTACCACAAACATAATGGGAGAGGAAACTATTATGTTATAAAACTTAATGAGAGCAAACAAGATTATTTTTACAAGAAACATGTTCCTATTTTACGGTTAACATAACTAGTTTGCGTAACCAAATTAATGCTTCCTGGAATAAGAAGCAAACATTGAAATGATTGTCACAAAAATAGCAACATAAATAACAAACAAAGTATGGTCAGAATTATAAGATATATTCACAGTAAAAAGAAATATGTTTGCTATAATCAAAGTCGAAAATGTAATTTTTCTGCGTGTGTGAGTTCAGTACTAATCGATCTATGCTTGTCATATGCTTGTCACTCAGAGTCACCTCGTGAGTCGATTTTGTCCTGTCCGTCTGTTCGATCGTCAGTCCGTGCAACCATCCGTCCGTCTGTGTGTTGTCCGTAAACACAGGATAAGAAAGAGTTGAGATGAGCATGAAACTTAATGAACATGTGCACATAGAGCCAAGGATCTGCACAATTGAATATTTTTGGAATCAGCCCAGGGACATGCCCATCTCCCACACAACCAAAAAATTTAAATTACTGTATGAAGGATTTTTTTTAAAGCAAAGGAAATTAAATTGAATATGTAAGTATTTTGTACAAAACCTAAGCCATGCACAAAATGGGCATGATCCGCGCACAAACATGCCCATCTCCCATACAACCCACAATATTGAAAATACCATAAAAAGGTTTATATGTGACCAACAGGAATTAAACATGGTATCGCAGGATTTAATAATTAAACTAAGGTGTGCACGAAAAATGAGCGTCACCCGCCAATGAAAACGCCCACATCCCATACAAATAACAATATTGAAATAACATAAAAAAATGTATATATAACCTACAGGGATTAAACTTGGTGTGGGAGGACTTTATATAAAAAATAAGGTGTGCACATAAAATAAGCGTCAGCCGCCCATGAATATGCCCACCTCCCATACAACGTACAATATTGAAAATATCGTAAAAAGGTTTATATATTATTATATTATATTATATAATTATTATATTATAATTTTGATATCAAAACTAAGAAGTGCACACAAAATGGGCGCCACCTACTAGGATACAATACAAGGATTTTGAAAATACTAAGAAGTTATTTAGCTATATTTATTCAAGTATATCAATATATTTTTAAATATGTTAGGAGGTTAAGGGTATTGCATAGTCAGGCTAGACCGAATTTGAAGTGCTTTTACTTGACATGAATTACTTTTCTTACCTTACCTTACTTGAATTGGACTTGAAATGGAGTTTAAAATGACATGTAAATTGGACACAAGTGAGTATATTAATTTTTTGATAAACATTTCAAAAACTTCTCATTTTATATTAAGAATGGATGAAGGCATTTCAAAATCACTTCCAAAATTTATTTTGGGCTTGGGTTTGTTTTTAGCTAAAATTTATCTTCGTGTAGATTTGGAATGAAAGCAGAGACTTTCAGCTGCAATAGATGTGTTATTAGAAATATTATTTTTATGTCCTTTTTTATGCAAAGGTATTATGTACGAATTCTTTCATAACTATGAAAAAAATGTACTTAGAAATCGTAAGTTCAAAGAGTGACAAAAGGAGGTGAGCCAACATCTCCAAAAAGTTTGTGAATTTTTTGACTATCGGGTCCGAAAAAATAATCATATTTTGTGAACTATCAATTTAATGCATTAATTTTTATGAATTTTTGGAAAATTTTTATATTTTTATGACATCACTTTCGATTTGAGCTAGGGGAAGGAAGTATTCACAATATTACATTGAATTTAAAACTCAGAGTATATGTTACAAATTTAAGCATAGATACAGTGGGGGGCACAAATGAGTACATATTTATACTTCGTGCACTTGGTACAAAATAAGAAAAGAAGTACCAAGAAAATCGGAAAACTTTTGTTGGCTTCTTTTTTCATGCTCAATCCTCAACTAGATGGGTAATAACACAAAAGAAAAAATAACGAATTGAAAGAAAAAAAAAATAACAAAAACGATAACAACTCGCATGACTCAATTTTGCACTTTTAAGGATGGAGCCAATTTTAAGTATTTAGTCCACAGTCCTCTATTTCGTATTGCACTTTTAACTCGTTTTGACATACTTTTCACCTATTTCTCAATTATTTTATTTGGAATATTCTGCCATTCCTGCTATACTTGCCGTCACATATCGTCCAGGTTCGTTCGGACTGTTAGATATTGCACCGATCATATTTTCACGATTGACCACAAATTCTCAATCGAATTGAGGTCGGGACTTTGGGCTGCAGTAGCCAGCCATCAATATAAAACTTTGTCCGCTTGGCCATTCTTGTACAATTTTTAAGGTGTGTTTAGGGTCGCCATCCTGTTGAAATATCACTTCTTCTTCAGGATAGGCGCTCCTTTCTACAAAATCGGGAAGATGAGCGGATAGTGTTATTTTCTCATTTTCCCATAGATTTTTTGCAGTGGTCCAACGTGCTAACATGTGAATCAGCCCCATACCTTGACGTTTCCTCCACCGAGTTTCACTGTTTCTTTAATATAATGTCTTTGGATAAAGTCTCCAGCGTGACTCCAGCAATATTGTTAACTGTCAGACTGAAACCGATTGAATTTCGGCTCATCTGACCAGATGACACGTTTCAAGTTTTCTGTTGACCAAGTTCCGTGTTCTCTGGCGAACTTCAATCGTGTCTTTTATTCTTCACCGATAAAGCAGCTTTTGATTTTTTACCAGTGCAATATTGGACATTTTTTTAAGGGCTTTCCTAGCAGTCCTTTGGCTAACTGGATTGTTTATTGCTATAAAAGCCTCTTTTGGTGTTAAACACCTATTTCTTCTCATCTCTGCATCCGTTCAAATATTTTTACTTCCTCTTTTTTGTGGCTTAGGACTAACATTAAGCCACTTCTGGACTCTAATTATCGCTGACTTGCTTAATTTAAGCCGTTTAGCTATCATTCGCGACGAAGAGCCTAATGGTAATGGATACAATACTAATCTCGGTATCGTATGATAGCTTATTCATAATTTTATTGAGGTATGGATTTATTAAAGTTATAAATTTTAATTATGTAAACTTTCTGGAGAAAATTGTTACCATCGACAATAAAACGCAATCTAAAACTTAAATTGTTAAAGCAAATCATAAAACAATGAAAACACTTTCAAACCTAGCGGTAAACTTTGATGTTTTGCAGAAAAAATTAACTAGGAGCTTCCGGGTGAAAAATTGAGTGCATTCGAGTTGTTTTTGTTTTATTTGTTTTTTTGAAGTGAAACTTCTTTGGCGGCGAGTGAAATTTCAAGGTCTCTTATTCGTGACGCTAGGCTAACGTTTTCAATTCATATGAAAATTAAAAAAAAAATAATTGCCGATGTCAAGAATTGAACCCCGAACGTCATTGCTTAAAAGTCGGAAACTATTCCCTTACGCCACGTAGGCACATGAAACAAATCAAACAAAATGTAATTAAAACTGAACGCGTAACATAATGAAAATAACATTAACTTTAGATTAACATTAACATTGCATTATTAACATAACCGTAACATTAATTTTCATCCTACAAGTATGCACGGAAAAAAAAATAGAAAAATAGCTAAAACAGGAGCAGAACGCGTTCTTGAATATAGAGAGCGAATTAGAGCTCTTAAGAATACAGCCGCTGCTGGGTCTGCAACTAATGATGAAGGTAAGGTGATTGCAACAACGGCTGAGTTTCAAAATGCATTTTTACGAAACATCAGTGTATTTTGGTGAATCTACAAGGAACCAATCCCCAAAAAACACACTGATGCATCTCAACAAAATTTTAAAGCCAACCAAGTTGATGCACTCAACAATCAACGTTCGCTGCTTTATGAGGCCCTCTATCAACATAGCAATTATTATGATCAGGAAGCAAGAGGTAATAATGAACAAGATTTGCCTCTGCTTTCGGAAGCTCCTTCAAAGAGTACTATGCAAATGCAGTCCAGTATTCTAAAAGTAACAATGTTGAGAAGACATTCGAAAGCAACTAAAACACCAACTGAACTAAAACAAGTACCGAAAATAACTGTTATTTTACAATTTTCAAATGAAAAAATTGTCGAAAGACTTTTTCAAACATACCATTATGTTACAAATGTCCTCAGCCTCACGAATATTAAGTCGCTTTTAAATTTTAAACTGATTCTTTAAAAGTTAATTTCTTGCCTAGTATATTTCGAGGAAAAATAAAGGTTACTTTTGACTTTTATTTTATCGGTCAAAAATAGCAGTTATTTTGTGACTTTAATTTTTTCGGTCAAAAATAAACAGGAATTTGTGTTTTCTTAAAGGCCGCTTGATAGATTGAACTGTTGACACCATGTGTAAAATGTCTCACCGATGAGATGAAAATAATAATATCAAAATTTTTTTATCGGTAAAATGAACAAATATAAATTACCTGATATTTTTGACCGAAAAATAAACGGCAGAAAATAACTTTTATTTTTGCCCAAAAAAACTATAAGGCACAAAAAACTGTTATTTTTGTCGGAAAAAATAAAAATTATGAGATACAAGTTAATATGTGACACTTTCGACAAAAACCATAGCCGGTACGATCCCTGGATGCAAATATTGAATCAAAAAATTATTATTCCATTTCGTATTGATTGATTTTTCTTTTCAGATACTTTCTCTCTATTTCACACTAAAATCTCTCTTATTTCTTACTGTTAAAGAAGTTTCACTTCTGCCACGTGTACGTTGCTACACGCGAGTTTTTTTTTTAGGATTTATTGTTTTTCGTTTTGTATTATTAACCATTTTGCTGGCGATTGACTATAATATAAAAAGCCAACCAAATTTTGTTGTTTGCTTTGTTATTTCATTTCTTATTAATTAACAACTGCACAAAGTATTAACATGTACTCATTTGTGCTCCCCACTGTTTAGTTATTAGATTGATCTTTTATGGAAGTTAAAGAGATTTTCAGTTTTCATTACATCACTTTGTATGGGATGTCGGTGTGATTTTCATTCGATTTGTCTCGTTTTAAAATAAAGTTGCATATTTAAGTGGTGACCGTGGCATGCAGGTTAGGTGTGTGGCTTAGCATGCTTTGATTTCGAGTTCGATCCATAGTCGTGGCAAAAGTTTTTTCAATAAAAACTTTTCTGATCGGTCACCACCTCTCTGCAGACAATGCCAAACCTCAGAGAGTAAATAATGCCATGAAAAGATACTTGAAAACATGAACTTTAGCCGTTCGGAGTCGGCATAAAACATGTAGGTCCAGTTCTAGTTCAATTGAGTGCAAACATTCAAAGCTCGGTCAAAGGACTGGAATGGCCAATTAATTTTTTTTTTTTGCATATTTAAAATCAAAGCTTTAGTTCGAAATTTCAAGGCATTTAAATAATTTTTGTGGAATACAAAGCTATTTTACCGTTTTATAAAAGTCAATTTATACAGGAGGTAGTCGCGGGTTTCATTCGATTTCTCGCATTTTTGAGCTTAATGTTTTTTTTTTAAACGCTAAAAGCTTAAATAGCTTTTTTCATTATGAACCTTTCAAATTACGACTGTAATTGTGTCAACCGATGGACAAACTCACAAGTATTGTTCACAGTTTGCAATTAATGTTGTACTTATTTCATTAATTTATGTAAAATACATCGGTAATAAGCCCTGAAGTGCAAATTTTTATCAAATAACAAGAGATGCCAATAATTTTGTTTAAACAAATACTAGAATAATGTTCTAGTATTTGTTTTTTCAACAACTGGAATGTTGAAACCGCAAAAGAACAAAAAAAAAATAAACAAAAAATTGCGTGTAGCAACGTACACGTGTCAGAAGTGAAACTTCTTTAACAGTAAGAAATAAGAGAGATTTTAGTGTGAAATAGAGAGAGAAAGTATTTGAAAAGAAATTCAATCAATACGAAATGGAATAATAATTTTTTGATTCAATATTTGCACCCAGGGACCGTACCGGCTATGGTTTTTGTCGAAAGTGTCACATATTAACTTTTATCTCTTAATTTTTATTTTTTCCAACAAAAATAACAGTTTTTTGTGCCTTATAGTTTTTTTGGGCAAAAAAAACAGTTATTTTCTGCCGTTTATTTTTCGGTCAAAAATATCAAGTAATTTATATTTGTTCATTTCAACGATAAAAAAATTTTGATATTATTATTTTCATCTCATCGGCGAGACATTTTACACATGGTGTCAACAGTTCAATCTGTCAAGCGGCCTTTAAGAAAACACAAATTGCTTGATATTTTTGACCGAAAAAAGTCACAAAATAACTGCTATTTTTGACCGATAAAATAAAAGTCAAAAGTAACCTTTATTTTTCCTCGAAATATACTAAGCAAGAAATTAACTTTTAAAGAATCAGTTTCAAATTTAAAAGCGACTTAATTACCGTGAGGCTGAGAACATTTGTTACATAATGGTATATTTGAAAAAGTCTTTCGACAATTTTTTTCATTTGAAAATTGTAAAATAACAGTTATTTTCGGTACTTGTTTTAGTTCAGTTGGTGTTTTAGTTGCTTTCGAATGTCTTCTCAACATTGTTACTTTTTGAATGCTGGATTGCATTTGCATAGCACTCTTTGAAGGACTCCGAAAGCAGAGGCAAATCTTGTTCATTATTACCTCCTGCTTCCTGATCATAATAATTGCTATGTTGATAGAGGGCCTCATAAAGCAGCGAACGTTGATTGTTGAGTGCATCAACTTGGTTGGCTTTAAAATTTTGTTGAGATGATGGCTGAATTCCAAAGTACATTTTAACAAAGCATCAGTGTGTTTTTTGGGGATTGGTTCTTTGTAGATTCACCAAAATACACTGATGTTTCGTAAAAATACATTTTGAAACTCAGCCGTTGTTGCAATCACCTTACTTTTATCATTAGTTGCAGACCCAGCTGCGGCTGTATTCTTAAGAGCTCTAATTCGCTCTCTATATTCACGAACGCGTTCTGCTCCTGTTGTAGCTATTTTTCTATTTTTTTTTTTTCCGTGCATTCTTGTACGATGAAAATTAATGTTACGATTATATTAATAATGTATTGTTAATTTTAATCTAATGTTAATGTTAATTATGTTATTTTCAGTATGTTACGCGTTCAGTTTTAATTACATTTTGTATGGCCATTTAACATGTGCCTACGTGGCGTAAACGTATAGATTCCGATTCATAAGCAACGATGTTTGGGGTTCAATTCTCGGTAGCGGCATACATTTTTTTTTAATTTTCATATGAATTGAAAACGTTAGCCTAGCGTCACGAAAAAGGACCTTGAAATTTCACTCGCCGCCAAAGAAGTTTCACTTCAAAAAGCAAAAAAGCTTAAGAAATTGAAATTATTTTCAAAGAAATAAAGTATTTTAGTTAATTTTTAAATAAATTTAAATTTGTTGCTCCACTTTGTCCGCACCCAATTTGCCATAGGTTGATCAAAAAAATTATGTTCTTGTGATTGCTTTTAAGAATGTTTTTCTTCACTTTTGTTCACCACATTCTGTTGTTCCGATACAAAATGTTTATATATTAAATCCTTAAATAATGCCTTGCCTTTTACAGCGAAATCCTTTTGATGATCAACTACGACGACAGCATTTCTTAGAAAGTGTTGCTTCATATTTTTTTATTCCTTGCTGTTACGTCGCTGTTGCTGTTTTTATGAGTTTTCTTTTCTACTCTCTATGCTTGAAAGCATATTGAAAGATTTCGAGTTCATACTTATTGCAGATTTTTTTTTTTTTTCTTAGAATCATTTGATTTCTGCTTGATGCGCAAATGATGGTTTTAACGAATTTTCTACCTATTAAACACATAAAACCTTGCCATGACGGTGGATTCGTGGTTTCGTAGATTACTGATGACATCAAGAAGTCTCGACAAAATCAGTCTTAGTAAGAAGGTGTTGCTTTAATGCTCGTAGCCATCACAGAGTTTGAGAGCCACATAACGGATTTGCTGCTTGCTGTTGTTGGAATTAAGTTTTTTTTTTCTCCAAAAAGTTTACAAGTTCACATATCTTGGCCCTATATTGTAGGGGTTCCTTGCTGAGTGTGTTTTTTTTTCTTTTTTTTCTGCAATTTAATGCCCTTGCTTTGGGTAAAGTCAGCAACATTGGCTAAACTCTAGGGGAACAGCGCGTGTCGGTTGACAAAGTTCGAATGTTGAAATATGAATTTTTTTGTAAATCATTCTGCTTAAGTGATGACCAGTCAGTGAGCTATGAGTTCGTATTAAATCCGCTTTTTTGTCGTTTATATTTGCCCTGAGAAATCTGAGTGCTGCTGGCGTTTGACCCCTAATAATGGGTTCGTGTGCTTTTAAGCCGGCTGATGTGAATCGGCTTGTTAATGTTGGTAAGCGGTGGAAGGGAAGTGTGAATGTTTGAGTGTTTTTTATGTGTGTGCATGTGTATATATGTGTGTGTGCTAAAGCTCTTGAGAGGCATCGTGTTATATGTTTGTGTCAGATTAAAGCGTCATTTATAACATGTGTCTGCATGTTTTCAAATCTGTGTACGTAGTATAAATGTACGTACATATGTGTGCGTATATATATATATTATGTGCATGTAAATAAATATGTCTGCTTATTTGCTCATGTGTGTGTCTAAAGTCTCCGCAGAGAAATAAAATTGAAAGGTTATTTAAGCGTAAAATATGCTTTTTTAAGGGCATGAAATCTATTGAGATTTTGACTTTGCTATAAAATTTTATTGAAAAATTGTTTGATTTAATATTTAAAATGGTCATTAAAATATCATAAATAAGGTGCAACTAGTTGTGACCAGGATGTGATGTGCATGTGTGTTGGAGCTTAAACAAAAACTGACTTTAATATAAATAATTTATCATTTAACTTAGCTGCAGGGGCTCATGCCATAGAGATGGATGTGACGTTATCGTGTTAGGAAGGATATCCAACGGTTCAAATTTCATTAATTAACGATAGACTCCATTAGTAGATATTCCAAGATTTCAAAATACTAAAACCATTTATTTATACACTCCAACACTTGGCACGTGTGTAGCGGGCACAAGTTTAAAAACTAAAAGTTCAGAGTTTAACACACTGTAAAAAATATGAATATAAATTTTATATAGTTGGTATACATATAAATCCATACCAAATATGTTATAAAATGTATACCATAAAATCGTAAAAACCAAATTTATACAAAGTTGGTATAGATTTTATACAAAAAGTGTATAAAATGTACCAGGTTGGTGTACATTTTTATAAGCAAAAGTATAAAATATGTGTTTTTTTTTTTAAATTTAGAATAAAAAGAGTTTATACCACAGAAATGTTATAAAAAAAAGATAAAATTTACCCTCAAACTTTTTACTGTGCATTAATTTCAGTCCAACTGCCACACTGAGAATATTCTTGATTAAATTAAATCAAACTGTATAAATTATTTATTGTTGGATACTAGCGAAAAATATTTTTGAAAAATGTCAATTACCATGCTTTTAAAACTTTAAAATAGGTTGGGTGTGAACTAAGTTTGTACCCGGTGTAACGAGTAAAAATTTGATGGAAATAATGTTCAAAAAATTTATGTATAAAACAATCATCATATATTTTTGACAGCAAAAACAACTCAAATATTTCATTTACATTTAAAAAAAAAAAAAAAAAAATGTAAAACTTCAAAGTTTTAAGAGTCTCTCACGCCAAACGCTTTAAATTTATGATTTGTATTAAAGGCAATTATAATTTATGAATCCAAAATAGTGACTCCGTCGTATGTTTGGAATTTTAAATATAATTTTTCCATTTTTACATCAGAATATCATCAACGGTACATTTGTACCATATTCCACTTTTAGTGGAAATTTTATATTATCAATTTATCAAAAATATTGAGGACTATTCAATGCATTTTAATTTTAATAAATGTAATTTGAATTAGCTCAATGAAAGCTTGGTTACTTTTAATTGCAATAGCTTGTTCATAACAAAAGTAGATACAATATTCTTATGAAATATTTAATTCAAATATTTTTGATATTTGTAGCATTTTCGTTCCAAGAACTAAGCAAAAAGTAAGTAAGCTTCTTTCATCTAATGCTTAATAACACTAGTCTGCAAGGTTTTTTTATCCAAGGTTTTTTTTTTTGTTACGCTGCTTTTACGGCTAACTTAGTTTTTCCCTAATAAGTCGAATTCTTGAGATTTGTATTTTTTAGACTTTGATCCAGTTTTTCTTATCTAGAAACTAAACCGTTTTATGTAAAGTATAATTATGTATACCATCTGATAGATAATTAAATATGCTATCTAATACTGTATTAACCATTTGTATGTTAGGTTTCTTCTCTGAGATATTTAAGTTTTAATTTGAAATTTTTGGTTAACATAGTGATTTTCAATTCTTAGCATGTCTTGATGGAAACGTTCCCCTTGTGCTATAAAATTTTATTTAAAAATTGTTTGATTTAATATTTAAAATGATCATTTAAATATCATAAATAAGGTGCAACTAGTTGTGGCTTGTTGTACCCTAATTTTCTGGAAAAAACTAGGTGCGAATGCAAAAGATGTATTTTGTGTGGCATCCGTGCACCCATTTTGCGATAGTTCTCTAAAAGATCCTCAATAATATTTCTGTAGTTGTTGTTTTTCTTATTCCCAAGAAAGTTAAAAACGATATTCTTAAATGATAACCACATTGGGTTATAACATAATGGGTGACAGGTCTTATGGAAACGTAATTCAGGTCTCTGAAAAAAAAATTTTCGTGAATTTGTGGACTAGTGTAATCTGAGAAATAAATTTTTAAATATTTATAAGACATCTAATAATTATGATCTCAAAAGCAAATACATACCTGGGTTATTCTTTTACAAACTCTATTTTGACCGACACATTTTTGATTTGCCTGGAATTTTTTACGGGTTCTCGAAGAAAAGAGAAACGTGTTCGAGGATTTTTTTTTTGGGATTTTGTTTTTTGAAATTATATTTTCTCAAAAATGGAGAGTTTTCAGATATTTGGTTCCTCCAGTTGGATATAAATAATCTTCTAACTCGGAGTACAGCTAATAGATTAATATTAAAATTTCCAAATATTGCCATGGAACTTTTGCTTAATCTTAACTTTAGCTCTTATAAGTTGGATAAGTGCCTGGGCGACCGAGCTCCGCTCAGAATACCTTCGCATATTTAAATGTTCCACGGTTTTTAATGTATTGAAAATGCCAACTTTATCTTAGAAACAACATATAAGATAATATTTTTCAATAAACTTGAAGCGCTTTTTTTGTTTTGTGATAATTTCGTTTTTCAGCTTAACGATATTGGTTTTGGTTTTTTTTTTATTCCTATTAAAATACGAAATAATTTTGATAAATAACTTACCATGCTACACGAAATTAAAAAAAAATTTTGAATCCATTGTGCATCTCAAGCTTATTCATAGCTTTGCATTGAATGCAAAGTCCAAAGATATATAGAGAAGAGAGAGAGAGAGAGAGAAAGAGAGAAATATGCTATTTTTAGCGAAAATTGGCGACTGTGCAAGTATTTTTCTTTATTTCGACAAAAATTAAATTGTTTGCCAATGAACGAGTTTCGCCTTCAGCAATCGTGGCGGCGTGGGTTCGAATCTCACGATCGACACTAATTTTTGTAGCAATTTTTTAATTATTTTTATCCTTGTTGATATTTTTTAAATAATTTTCTTATTGGTTTTTATTTATTTTTGTCCGATCTGGTCACATTCAGTACAGTTCAGCGACAAGAAAAAATCTAAAAACTACATTGATAAAGAATAGTGTGCGATGTTGTTGCTGCTTTTTGGCTATTTCAGTTGTTTCGAATAAGCAGCAGCTTCACAGTTTGTTGAACAAGTTCAATAAAGTTTTTAAGGTTCTCGCTTATGACATTTCATTTTGTTGAACCTCTTCTCTAATATTTGTAATGCCCTTTTTTTATTAATATGCCTTCAATTTTTGAGAGAAGAAAAAGGATTCGCTTACGAATGATATTAATTCTGGACGCATTGATTGTCCTGCGTTCTTAAATCTGGTTAATTTATGTTTTTTTCTCCTCAACTATGCCAGCATAACATTTTTGCTGTTCTATATCAAAGTTGTAAGTATGCAGTTACTTACTAGAACTATGATTGAATTAAATTTTCTCTCTAGAACACATTATAATGATTTTTCTGCAACGAATGCAGCACCCATCTTGTAGTCGGCGTTCTCATACTCAAACGTTCATGTAAACGGAAAACCACCGATCCACTTGATATGGCTACGGCTATCTCACGCAAGTTCATTTTTGGATTGTTCAATACAAAATCGTGGATTTTTACAATATATTCTGGAGTGATCACTGTGGTGGTTCTGGTTTATGGTGCTCCCCCGGCGTGTTCATCTTTTGTAATGATTCGACCTCTTCTAAACTCTGTGTTTAGCTGTGAAAGTTTAGCAGATTTTCTCCTTGGATAAGATGAGAAAGTTTGGTAGATTTTCTCCTAATGTGGTATCTTTGAGAATTTTTTTAGATTTTCTCCTGAAAACTTTTACGTTTTAAAAACTTTTTAATAACAATAAAATAATAAATTAAATAACCTTAAAAATAAGACAATATTAGCTTAATAAATTGCTTTAAAAATCAGCTTTCAGCTTAAAATATTAAAAATTGAAAAAAAATGGTATAGTAAAGAAGACTCCTACTTCTTCTTGAATTATGAAAGAAAATAATCTTTAAAGTAGAGTATTAAAATAAAATGGATTTCCTGAATGGACCTGTCCCAGTAATTTCCCTAAGCCTTCGTGGCAGGGCATTCCACAGCCTAATGGCGTTGATGAAAAACAGATGAGAACATATTAATGGACTGTGCCTCGGGACTATTAGAACATGGCTTCTTCTGAATAAAGTTTCACATAAAGATAACAGGTAATTTCTCATAAATTAACTTATGCAGGTACATACAGTTTCTGGCATTAAGATAGGATAGCAAGTCACACCTAAGTACAGCATTTCGGAAACTGGACAGGTGATCGAACTTATGAAGACCAAACACATATAGCGTAGCGTAATTAAATGCAATTTGAAGCTTTAACTGGTATGAAGTGTCAAGTTTACTGTACACTACCTCAGAATAGGTTATAACAGTTAAGATAAGTTGTATAACCAGCTTACGCCTAATTTTAACTTGGTCACCTTTGCGGACATTCTTAAATTACGCAAAACATAATACACTTTTTTGACAATACTATTGACATGATATGATCAAGACAGGAAAGCGAAGAATTAATATGGAATTCAAGATTTACAATTTTAGATACAACAGTTAATTTATAAGGACCAATTAAGAGATCAGGGATAACATCAACACAAGTCTTAGCTCTACAAATGTCTCTATATCAGTGGTCGGCAAAATTAAAAATGTAAGTGAAAGTCAGACAAAAAAATTGCATATCGTTCAAAACAATGCTGCTTCGGCAATAGTTGTTTGTCGAGTGAGTGAAAGAGCATGAAAATACGTGAGAATTTTGGCAAAGCATGTGCTTTATGGGTGCCGACCACTGCTCTAAATTTAGTACGAGACCATTGCTATTTGCCCACTCATTGATGCTGCAGAGGTCCTCATTCATTCTAAAACAGAGGTCATCAAGAAGGTCAGTTCTTCTGGATAAATACAACTGGACATCATCAGCGTAAGCATGAATAGAGGAATTATTGCTAACAGAAAATATGTCGTTTATGAACAAAGAGAATAGGAGTGGGCCAAGTATAGATTATTTTGGCACGCCACATGAGACCGATTTATACCCTGACGACACTTGAACAACTTTTACTTTCTGAGACCTATTATACAAATAACTGGACATGCGATTTACAGCACTAGCACAGAAACCAAATAAACAACTAAGCTTACGGCACAAGCGCTGATGGTTAACCTTATCGAATGCTTTCGAAAAGTCAAGCAAACAAAGTAACATTATAAAGCCAGCGTCATATTCCGGACGAATATCGTCGATAACCTTAACCACTGCAGGGGCATTCCATCGTGACGTACACGACATTTGTACGACTTTTGCTATGTTTCAAAGGAGCTTGCTAAAAATTTAAGTAATTATTCATTATTATTTTGCATTATTTTAATAATTTAAGACCTCGTACACTTTTAGAAATAAGTTTAAGCAAATTTCTCTTAAGGCGGTCTTCTCATTCAAAACCCGTTTTTTGGACCCTTTTTAAAAAAATTCTTATTTGAAAACGCAAAGAATAATTGAAAACTTTTTTTATTTATTGTATTACAAAAGTTTCAAAGTAAATAAAAAATTTTTTTTTGCCTCGATTCAAAAAGTAATGAGACTTCAAAGTTGGTGGTGAAAAAAAAAGGTGTCGTCACGGCGGCCACGATTCCGGGTCTCCGGAGCGTCTGAAATGAAAAAAAAACGGGGTTATAATCAGTATAGATTTAATTCTCGGGTGAACCTCAAGCTTAATTTTGTGATTTTTTTTGACAAAATGGCGGCCATTCAAAAAAAAAAATTCAATTTCGGGCTTTTTTTTTAGTTTAGTGTAAAATAAAATAGTAAAAAATTTTTTAAAATTATGGTCGAGGTTCACCCGAGAATGGTGACAATTTTGCGTCGATTCCACTTTGTTTCATGAAAACCGGTTCAGTTGAACTGGAGATATCATGGCCGCCAGTTCGAAAAACGTGGTTTCAAGATAAACGCGTTTAAAGTTTTTAAAGAAAAAAAAAATAGCTCATTTTGACGAAGACCTTGCTTCACATAAAAGACTGTATCTTCTAAAGTATTTCGAATTTCTAAAAATCCTTTTAGGGTCATATTCACAACTACCCAAGCTATAAAGAAATGCAAAAAAAAGTCGAAAAAAAAGTTGCTCAATGAGAAGACCCCCTTAATGGTTAAAAGAAAAAAACGATCAAATGTTGAGTCACGTACCCGACAATGAATCAACCAGTTTTAATGTAATAACGATTAATCACAAAAATTCAGCTAAACCGGAAATGCAAAAACAAAATATGGATATAATAATAAAAATATGCATTTTGAAGATAACTATACAAAGTCAAATTTGGAAATTAAACTTAAGAAAAATGTGAAAATGTATAAAAGCAAGCGTGACGTACACGACATACTGTGTGACGTAAGCGACACGTACGAATTAAAACTATTTTATTGGTGTTTTTTACTTTTAATATTGGTGTTTCAGCATACTTTTTATATTGGTGTTTCGTGTGTGAATTTCGTCTCCAATGCACTGCAGAATGTGAAAGTTTATATATCTGTGATGGTTTGCATAGGCATCCATGCGGATTTCTCATTGGCCTGTCACTATTAAAAAAACTCTGTATCTTGGTTAATATTGACACTAGGGTACTGAAATTGAAATCAAACAGGGGTAGGAAGATTCAGTACAACGTTCGACGAAAAAGTGGGAAGGATTATCCATAGGGTGTGGCACTTGAACAAAAGTACTTTTTTTCAATTAAAATTCATACTAGGGTGCTGAAATTCGGTGAAGGTGTGGTTAGAATTATTACAAATCACGATTAAGAAAGTTGGTGGGACTCACATAGGGGCGTGTCACTATTAGAAAAACTCTGTAAGTTGGTTTATATTGTTTCGAGGGTAGCTATTTGGTACATTTATACATTTTTCAAAATATCTCTAAAACTGCTAAAGATTGAGATAAAAAATATATATTTTTGATAAAAAGTTTTCTATCAAGTTTTTAAAAAGAGTTTTCCACCATATAAAAAACAATTTTGAAAATTTAAGAGAGGATAAAACGTTACAGTCTCAAAATATGTTAAAATTTTAATATTTTTCAGCTTGGAAGGGACATTTTTCGCAAACTAAAAAAGATAATTCAACTTTGGGTTCACAAATTGAAATAACTTATATTTTAATTATAAAAAATTTAAATACGATCGAAATCCGTCCCCGCATTTAAAATATATAGTGTAATTATTGAAAATAGTACAAATTTTCAGATTTTTGCCTAAACTCCTAAATTCGAACTGATGAAGAAAAACGAATACCATTTTTAAAATCTGCGTTTATAATTCATCTAGAATTGATAGCACTTTATTCTGCAACTTTTGTTGTTTTTCCATATTGTCCTTACGCAAAAACTTCCATTAAGTGTGTGACGTACGCGACAAACAATTAACTGTTAATTTTAAATACATTATAAATGAAAAAGTCTGGAGATTAAGTAGTTTTACAATTGTTGACACTTTGTCTGTTTAGTAGTGATTTGAAAAAATTCCACCTTCACTCTTACTCTAGTGATGACAATATATATATCTTTTAAGCGTGACGTACACGACATCGATTTACCAATTATAATGTTATCGATTTTATTCAAATGAAACAATTCCTTGGAGAAATGAAGGTTGTGATAGTAACAACACGATATGCGGTATTGAATAAAATCAATAACATAACAATTAGTTACATATATCAAAAGAAAAATTGAGAAAAACTTTGAGTTCATTTTTAGCATTGATCTCTTTGACGATATCATAAGTATATATATATATATTTATCATGTGCCAGAAAAAAGATATTGTACCATAAGGGACTTAACTCATGTAGGTTCACTGCCCTGTTGTTAAGAATTAGAAATTTTGCTTTTTTTGTTTTTGCTAAAATATACCGCTTTTCGTGGAATGCCCCTGCAGAAGAACACGCATATCCCGGCCTAAAATCAGATTGTAATGGGGATAGCAGATTTTTATCAATTAAGTGATTTGTAATTTGCTGAGCCATAAGTTTCTTACAAACTTTAGCCAACGGACATAAAATACTAGTGGGCCTAAAATCATTCACGCTAGAAGGGTTTTGTTTTTTTGCAACTGGCAGAACGATGGTCACTTTCCACAAGTCAGGGAATATAGATGACATGAAGCAAAAATTAGGGGGTTATTATGTTAGGGGGGGTTATTATGTGCGGTAATTACAGTTTAATGAACTTGATGGGAATACCATCTTCAGAAAAAGCATTTGATTTTATTTGAGAAACACATTTGCCCACATCTAGTTCAGATACAGGAGAGAAACTAAAAGATTGTTGGGTGGAACGATTTAATAGGGGTGAGATATCATTATTTGAGGTCGCAGCATTGTTAACAAAAAAAATTATTAAGATCAACAGGATCTAATGTGCATTCAGTGTTATGTTTGTTACATACTCCAAGATTTTTGATGTTGTTCCAGAGCTTTTTTGCTGGAAGGCAAAAATTAAGTTTTGAAGAAAAATACCGTATTTTAGCCTGTTTCGTTAATTGTACGGTCTCATTTTTAGCCAGCCTATAACCTTCCCAGGATTTTTACGCCATTTATTACGAAGCTTGTTTCTTTTTTTCAATGCATTTAGGTCATGTTGCGTAAACCATGGGCAGGACATATTGTTAACTTTACAATTACGTAAAGGAACATGTTTATTAAACAGATAACTAATTGGCTTCGTAAGTGAATTAAGCTTATCATTAATATTAGTGTGAAGCACACAAAAATTAAATGATACAAGGGAAACATCACAGAAAAAAGACGTAGAATTAATGTTCTTGAAGTCACGATATGAAAAAGAATTAGAGATAGCAAGGCGAGAAAGATTAACATTTAAAGAACAAAAAATTAAATCATGATCAGACACAAAATATAATTGATTAAAAAATGAAATTACAGACGTCTCAGAAAAAATAAAGTAGTCAAGAAGACTAGGGGTGGTGTTGTTGAAAAACCTCGTCGGCATGGTATCATTGACTACTGATAAACCTAAGGACGATATTCTATTATACAATAGTTGTTTTGGTAAATCATCAGAAAGAAAGTTTATATTAAAATCATCACACAGCAACAATAAATCATATTCAACCACAACCACACATTGAAAAACTTTTCATTCAAAAACTTTTAGCTAAATAACTCAAAACATAGAATAAACATCCCCGAACAGTTAACAATTCTTTGGGTGTATAATTGCAGAAATTATAACTATATTTAAAATATCATATAATATACAATAATATTGCTCTATATATGATATTTCTATAATTTATTTTATAGATATAAAAATCTTGAGCACTAAGTTCGCTGCACCCTGTATTAAGTTAGCAGCGCTGCATTGCTACTATGCATTACAAAAAAAATCTTTAAACCTTCAAACTTTCAGTTTTTCTTCTGTCTAGCCAGCAGGTAAAATTGTTTTTAAAAATTTTATGTTTAAAAACTTTAAAAAAAAAAATCAAACTTTCTTAGTTTCAAAGAACTCATGGTAGTAACCTACTTAAAAATTTGAAGAATTTTTAAATTTTTTCGTTTTGTAGTTTTTTTTTTTTTTTGAGCAAGAATTTCTGTGATCTTTTTGACGGCATCTAGCAATGAATACAAATGTAGTCTTGCCTTAAGTGCTCCTTCAGCTTCAGTTTCATCTCCATTGATGCGTTTATAACGCAACTAATTAAATGAGGCATCAAGTTAAATTCACAAAAAAAAAAAAAAAAAACATCAAAATAAAGACAAAAAACAAACCCGAAAACTACTTCAGCTATTTCATCCCTCTTCATGCTACAGTTAAGGCCATACATACACCATATAATACACCAACGTTCCCTTCGACCACCACTTCACCCACTTAGCCATCAAGTCAATTGGTATATAAAATGAAAGGATGTGAAATCTAGTTAATTGCGTTTCGCAAAATATCCAGTGACGCCCTCATTCAGCTGATGCTAGAGGGACTGACTTTATTTCTGATGTTGCTTTTGCTGTTGCTGCTTTGTTGGCTTAGCTGCTGAAACTAATGCTGTTGATAAGAGTGCTTATCTGCACCAAACCCCAAACAAAACGGTTTCATCTTGACGCTTGTGTCTGTCACTAATTTGTTGCTTACTTAATCCGCTGCTAATGTGCTTCACTTTGAACTGAAGTTGCTAAGATGCTTTGCTGTTGTTGCTGCTGGTTTTTGTTTGGTGACAATTGCTTCAAGCTGCTGCTGCTGCTGCTGCTGATGGTGATGTTGGCTGACAAAAATGTCATCATGCGGCAGCACCGTGAAGCAGTTCGTGGGAGGAAAGCAGCATTTGTATTTATCTGTTGTCTTCATCGTCTTTGTATTGAATGCTTTCAATGAATTTCTTTATCGTCTTAATCTGCAGATTATTCTCAAGATTCTTAACTAATGCGTGAAAATCATTCTTACGTTTGAAGAATGGGTTTTGTGTGAAAAAGAAATTGTTTTCTGGGCACGCGAAAATTGTCATATTTTTTGGCAAATGACTTTTTCATTGACTCAAGCGTAAGCAGTTAGTTTGTATTAAGCTATTATTAATTTTTCTCTTATTTTTTATTGATTCTTTTCTTAAAGAGTCAAACAGTTTTCTAGAATTTTCACTCAAGTACATTATGATTACCTTCGGGACATCCTTAATTTGGGCACATTTATGAATAGTTGTGAAAAATGTGGTCTACATAAACAGCAAGAAAGAAATTACTTCTTTTTATATTTTTTTTTTCCAGTTGATCTCATCCCTGGGTCGTTGTCGGTGTGTTGTGCTGTGTTGTGTTAATAACATTTTTAGATTTGTGTTTTATTTAATATCAAAAAAATAAAATTTACTACCAAGTAATCATCGTAAGTAATAATGTTTAATATCTAATAAAATTAACTACCAAGTAATCATCTACAAACACGCCCACCTCCCATACAACCCCAAAATTGAAAACTATATAAATAGACTTCTGTCAAAGCTACAAAAGTAAAATTAGGTATTAATACTTTTTATAATAAAATTAAGATGTGTTAGAAAAATGGGTGTCATCCACTGAGGAACACGCCTACCTCCCACACAACCCATAATATTGAAAACTCTATAAATTGCAAAATATTTAAGCTACAGACCTAGAATTGGGTATTTGTGTCTATTATATTAGAATTAAGGCGTGTTAGCAAAATTGGCATAAACCATTTAAGAACACGCCCACCTTCCATATAACCTATAATTGAAAACAATTTTATATGAATGTTTTTAAGACGTCATTAAAATAGTAAAATTTTTTGAAATCTCATATAAAAAGAACTGCAATTTAAGATTGTGTACCAATACGAATCGCCCGTGGGAGTATTTTAACTTCGGTCAAGACGAAGATATACTTTACTAACTTTTGATTTTATTGTATACTAGCGGATGTAACCCGGTGTTCCTCGTAGTTGTTCCTCGAGCACAGAAAGAGGATGATTTTCAAAACTACTCTCATTTTAATATTTTTTAAATTATCAATTCAATTTTAAAATTTTTTTAAATTATCGTTTCTTAGGGTTTTGCCCCTTGCTTCCATCGCAAGTGTTTGGTCGAATTTCCCAAAAATGACATCTGCAACGTCTCGATCTGACGTTTGGTTTCTGAGGAAAATGTCACCCACACTCTGAAAAAAAAAAAAACACATCAAAAATTTCTCTATTTTCAATAATAGCAATTTTCCCTTTTTCAAATACAGTTTTTTTAAATTAGAATAAATTTTCGTAGAAATATTCCCAGCAAAATCTTCGCCTACATATAATCGAAAAAGTAATCCAGAAAATTTCATTCATCGCTTACCCTCTCGCTTACGGAACCCATTATTTTAATACAGACATGTCATTGGAGGTAATTGATGAACCTTTCGCTTGACATGGGAGTACTTATGTAAGCACTTATTAAACTTGATGAATAACTTCTTCCAATAATCACTTATTTAATAACAACTAAGAAGTTATTGAATAAGCTGTTTCTCTGCACAAATTAGAAAAGCGATTCAAATATTGAAAAAATAAATTTTTTTCGTACATCTTTTGTTTAACAGTGCTAAACAGATCAACAACACCAATCAAGAGTTAGAGAATTTTTTCTTTACTATGATAAAAATGCTTTTATTTAATAGATATATGTAGCAGTTAGTTAATTAATGTAATATATTTACCTTTAGCACATTTTTCTGTATTTCGTTCATAAATCTGGCATTTTTTCATATTCAAAATTATAAAAATTTGACACTTTTGAAGCAAAAATAAAAGTCAAACAAAAAATTTCAGTTATCTAAAAAAAAAAAAACAATCATTTCAAAAGCAAAAAGGGCTGACATTACTAACTGCATTACAAGTAATATACAATATCATGCATTATTGGTCACCAACATTTATGTAATGGGTTTTATAATCGAATGCAAATCAAGGCAATACGGAAAATTTTGCTGGGTTTCTTCAATTCCAGGAAATGGAAATATTTCAATATAATCTTATAATGATAAATAGTTTTCTTGCTCAAAAAAATTCACATTTATACAGAAAAATTTATTGAAAATTAAAAAATGTATTATATATTTTGATAAAAAATTCACTATGAGAAGTATTTTCTTCAATAAAAACTAATGTTTTCTCAAAATAAAAAAGTATTTTTTTCTAAAAACGATATAATTTTACATATTTCTCTTTTTCATAGAAGCTTTTTATCATTTATAGAAAATTTTTAGGATCGCATTTAGAGAAAGGCATTCCCTCGAGCAAAGTCTATAGACTTTTAGACTATAGACCATTTTTCTCTAAATATGATGCCTTTTTTATCATATTCCGAGAATCCTTTTTCTGAGTGCAGTTTGAAAAATCGTTTCGAGAAAAATGCGTAAAAATTCCAATTTTAAAAAATTCTGTAAGCATCGATTCGATTTTTGAATTGTCTTCTTGATTTTTCTTTTATATAGCTTCTGCTCGTATTCGTTAAACTAATTTTTATTCATTAGTTTTTGGTTTCGTTTGCCTTCGGCTCATTCCTTAATTTTTGTCGAAAGAACTTTTAGAATCATAGGATCAATTTGCCTATGATTCTAGGAACAGATACAAATGCCTACCAAGTTTCATCAAAATCATCTGTTTTGACGTGAATGAGCAAGACATAGTTGATTGCATAAAGCGCCCTCTCATGACAATTTTATGAAATTTAAATCTCTTGCATGGTCTGGTTATTTCACGACCAAATTTTAGTAAAATCGGTGAAGTCATTTAGGAGTTATTGAGTCTTAACAATACACTACTTAAAGCCCCCTCTTCCGGAAGTCTTTGGAGTTTTTTATATTTTATGTTTAATCTTGAGTGCAGTTGAACGTTCAAACGAAATTTCATTAAAATTGGTCTAGGCGTTTAGGAGTTATTGAGTCTTTAAAACGCACTACTTAAAGCAAAGTGCTCTCTTACGAAGTCTTTGGAATTTTTTAAATCCTATGTTATCTTGGGCGCAGTCGAACCTTCATACCAAACTTCATTGAAATCGTGAAGGAGTTTCAGGTGTTTAGGAGTTATTATAGAGTGCCATGCCCACATACTTCCGCCCACTTTTTTACCTGTGCTTTATCTTGGGTGCAGTTAAACCTTGATACCAAATTTAATTGAAATCGGTCCCGGCGTTTAGGAGTTATTGAGTTTTTAAAATGCACTACTTAAAGTGCCCTCTTGTGGAAGTTTTTGCAATTTTTGTATAGCCTTTATTTTATCTTGTATGTAGTTGAACGTTTATACCAAATTTCATTGAAATCGGTCCAGGCATTTAAGATTTATTGGGTCTTAAAAATTCACTACATAAAGCTCCCTCTTGCGGAAGTCTTTTTAATTTGTTAAAGCCTTTGCTTTATCTTGGGCACAGTTGAACCTTCATACCAAATTTCATTGAAATCGGTCCAGGCGTTTAGAAGTTAGTATGGAGTGACACGTCCACAAACTTTCGCCCACTTTTTTTACGCCCACTATGATCTTTCTCTCTATAAAACGTACTTGGTGTCCAAAATTAAGCGCAATTGGATAAACAGTGTGCGAGCTTATACGTCACAGACAGACAGACAGGAGGACAAACATTTGATTTAATTTATTAGAATTTATTAGAACATGTTGTCAATCATTTGTCAATTTTTTGATAACAACCAACGTACCAACGTTAGGCAGTACATTTTTTACCGATATATGAGTGAGTCTCCAGACAAAAAGTGTAGAATCATATGCATAAATATTTTCGTTCGAAGCTTACAGAAATACATTTTTCATGCATGCTTTTAAGATGTGAATTAAAAGACATGGTTTGTGTCTGGGATATACTAGATACGGACCAGCACCCGTTCAATATTACTTACAGTTTGTTTGCTTTTTTTCATGTGTCTGGCATAATGGTGGTGCTCCCGTCTGTTATGGGATGCCCAGTCGAGGAAGTCCGGGTTCAATTCCCGCCTGCGATAATAATTTTTTGAAAATTTTCATATGAATTGAAAACGTTAGCCAAGCGTCATGAATAAGAGATCTAGAAATTTCACTAGCCGCCAAAGAAGTTTCTCTTCACAAATTTATAAGTCATGAACTTATAATTTTACTTTTACTTAAAAATGTCAATTTCTATTGAACTGATAGAGGAACGTTTATTTAACTATTTCAGTAAGTTTCATACTAATCTCGCAAAAAACAAATAAGTTTTGTAGAGGATAAATGTTAATAAATTTAATTATCTCAAAACACGATCAAAACAAAAATTTATACGAAAAATATGTTACAAAATATATCCACAACTCTCACTTGATGTCACAACATCGCCTGTCACAACATCGTTCTAGATTATTATGTAGATCTCTTTTCTAACATATCCATAAAAAATTTTATTTAAAAATGCAACGTTATTTTTTCAAGTGTAGGAATTATTTATTTTGGTTTTATAAAATACTTAAGCTACTCGACTATGTTGCATTGGCATTCTTAAACTAGAGCGAAGCGGCAACGTCACTATAATATCATGATACCAAACATCCTTGCGTAAATTGGCAGCAAATTATGTGTGGTTTATTCTCTGCTTGCTACTTTGTGTCCCTTTTTTTTTAAATGTGTGTGACTTTCTGAGTGTGTGCGTGTAAACTTAAAGAAGCTTAAAACTTTTAAATAGATTTTCAGAAAACTTCTTAAAGGGTTTTATAAACTGAAACGATACAAAAACAACAAAGAAAATATATAACGGCAACAACAAAGCATAAAAATTGATGAGAGCACGAAAGAAGTCGTCGCAACGTTGACTTTAAAATGTAAGTTATTGTTGTTTTTGTTGTTGTTTTTGTTGTTGTTGTTATTGTTGCTGCTATTGCTGACGATGTTGATGATGAATGTCTGCTGCATATAATAATTCATGGCAGAAGTTATCAGCTGCTTAAAGCAAGGAAATAAAAAAGTTAATGTTGCGCATACGACAGAGTATGCGGTAACATCCACCCACACACAAGCAGCAGAGGATATGCATGCACTTGTAAGCGCGAAAAGTAGCAACAATAATATGTTAATATCCGCCATGAGACAATAAAACAACAACAACAACAACAACAGCAACAGCTTACAGCTAACAACAATGCTTAACAACAACAATGTCTGTATATCGCAACACATTAGCATACATAAGCAGCTAATTTTTATTGCTTTAATATATAAGTGTGTGAGAATTTGAGTTTGTGTGCCTGTAAGTGTGTGAATGTGTTTGGGTCTGGCATGGCATCTTTGAAATATGATGCTAATGACACGCGCAGCATCAGGATATTGCGTCGGATGTTGTGCTGCTTCACTTACTTTGATGTATATTAAATGAAAGCGTTAAATATCTATTTGTATATTTTTAAAATATTTATGTGCATCAAGAATGCAGAGATAGGTTGGAAAAAAATATTTAAAGCTATAAAACAAAATAAAAAAATCAAACCAAATATAAATTCAATAAAACGAAGCGTGTCAAAACAGCCCAAAACTATTTCTAGTTCATTAATTTTGCCACAATTTAAGATTTCTAGCTCAAATATTTTCTTTTTCTTTGGCTGCATAAAATATAAAATATAGATTTTCAATTTCCGGCAAGAACAGAACACTCGAACACACACACAAATGTGAGCAA
>OY282642.1:124278213-124700713 GCA_958299015.1 Tetanocera ferruginea | reverse complement strand
ACGTCCAGTTGATATTTCTACGTTTATTGCTTCTTGAGATACTTATTCAAGCACAACAATTGCAGCGACGTCTGAATGTGTTTCATCGATCATAAATTGTTGATTGGACGCTTTATAAAAAGTTGTTTTCTGTTTTCTATAAGCGTGAGGACGTTCAGCTGGTGTTTTAGTTGCTTCCGAATGTCTCCTCAACTTTGTCATTTTTTGAATACTAGAACAATTTTTTCCTCGGAATTGGAAAACGGAGTTTACATTTTAAAGATAGTAAATAAGGATATCACAATTTTTTTCATTACACTTGTGAAATATTGACGGTTGATGACGATATTTGTATTAAAATTTTTCAAAAATTTCTTCTGCTTTACCTTAAAGACAGAAACTCCTAGCTATATCCAATTTCGATGGAAAAATTGTTCATGATTGGGCTTTTATGATCAGGAAGCAGGCGGCAATGATCAAAAAGATTTGCCACTGCTTTCGGAGGCTTTATCAACGAGTACTATGAAAATGCAATCTAGTATTCAAAAAGTGAAAAAGTTGAGGAGACATTCGAAAGCAACTAAAACACCAGCTGAATGTTGTTTAATAAGCATCAGTGTGTGTCACTATGTTTTTATGTCGCGAACACAAAAAGTTTGCGTGTACAATTATATGCCTAAATATTTTCGTTCGAAGCTTAAAGAAATAAATTTTTCGTGCATACTTTTATTATGAAAATTAAATGTTACGGACCAAAATGCGTTATTAAGACATGGTTTGTGTTTGTAATATACTAGATACGAACCAAAACGCGTCCAATATTAATTTCATTTTGTTTGCATGTTCAACAAGTGTCTATTTGGCGTAATGGTAGCGATTCCGACTTGTATTCAAGCTGTCCGGGTTCATTTCCAGTTTGGGGCAAAAAATTTTAATATTTTGAAAATTTTCATATCAATTCAAAACGTTAGCCAAGCGTCACGAATAAGAGACCTTGAAATTTCACTACCCGCCAAAGAAGTTTCACTTCAAAAATATAGTTGTATATCGTGGTAAGTTTAAATAAAAACGGCTCATTTAATTCTGAGTTGTGCAAGAAAACAATTTAAAGCCAGATAAAATATAACATATCTTACATACGTCAAATATATATTTAAATGGAAATAAATTCAAGATGATATTGAAAATTTTTCTTCTGGAAAATGGCTATGCAGAGGCAATTGAGAAGGACCAAAAGTCAATATACTTGCCTGCTGTTAATGTTGTTTTTGTTTTTATTTGTCTGCTGTTGTTGTTGTTGTTGTTGTTGCTGTTACTGCTGCTATTGACAATGTCATGGTGTTGGTGTGGAACATCACTTCAAGTGTGTAACCGATTTAACACTTGAATGACTCGATTACGTTCAAGAATCAAATTGATGAAAACTATTGAAAAGGCATTAATCGGAAATCGGGTCAGCCTTTTGATGTCTTTAAATTACTTGCTAATGATAATCTTTAAGAGTTGAGCTTTTGAGATGCAAGAGTTTTTGTTATCCGTATTGATGAAAATAGATTTGCACAGGTTGTTAAATACAGTTGATGTTATCATATTAAACAGTCAGATTGCTATGCCTTTTAGATGAAATAATATTTTTATGAGCCAATAAAAAACTAGTTAAAATTATTTGAAATAAGTTAATGAATAAGTATTGTAAATATAACAAGTTAGTTTAAAAAGTTACAGAATTTTCATAAAATAAAATAGCTAATCGACATTGTCCTATCAATGTAAGACAGAATCGAGTTAGACTGTTGTTAGACTGTCAAGAAAAATCTCAATATTTTAATTGTTATATAATTCAAGAAATAATTGTTCTACGCGTTGATCATTAACACTTTTGACCCTTAAATTTACATTTTGCTTGAACAAAGTTATGCCTAACGAACGAATTCAGAGACAAAAATCTTGAAAATTGTAACATTTAAAATTAGCTAACAATATCTTACCTGATTTTGACAAATAATTTTAAATTGAAGAAGCAGCCACAAGATAACTTCATTTCTTTAAAACTCAGCGTTATTTCATTAAATAATTTAAGTAAAATGTTGCGTGCGGGTTGAGTTTCCGCAAACCACGCTATACAAACGCATTCAGTTTGAAAAGTTTTTGCCGGAAAATCCGCAAACCGGAAATCCGCTTTAAATTTTACGCACAACGAAATACTTAATTACTTAACGTACATGCAACGCATTAGCTAAGTGTGCGTGCATGAGTATGAGTGGAAAATTATATAGACCCAATAGAACACTAACACATACGAAAACAAACAATATACGAAAAGCTGCCAGAGTTTATCTGCATTATAAGAAGAAATAAACCTGAAACTGAACAGCAGGAAAATTAAGTGAATGAGAAAACAAGAAGATTTATTTTTATGAAAATGCAAAAAAAAAACCAAAAAAAAAAGAACAAACAGAAACAAAACCAAAGAAAGCACTCCAAGCAGCCACTTACTCACACGCACTAACACACACAAAAACTTACCAACAAACATCTTAAATGTATACAGCCTGTTGCCAAAAGAGATGCTAATTAAGCCGGGTTTCCTGATGTAGCAAAGGTGCTGTTTTCTAATCCTGGCTTACTCGGTAAAAATAAACACCAGTCAGTCAGTCAGTCAGTCAGTCAGTCATTCAGCACCCTCATCAGAAGGAAATCGCAAAGTGAATTTTAGAAATTTGTTTAATACTCGTATCCTTAGAGAAACAAACAGACAAAAAAAAAAAAAATAGCAACATTGTCGGAACTTCAGAAAAGGGGACGCACACACACGAGATATGCTGCTTATATTGATTTCTTGTTGGGTATGATAAACTTGAAATTCTTGTAACCTTAAACAGCCTAAGAGAAATGAGAAAAATTCCTATTGTCTTATTTTTTTTTTTTTTTCTTTTTTGTCTTGCATTTTGTTTTTGGCCCATTTAAGCTAAATAGCTTCATTAGTGTGTGAAAAGTAAGTTGAAAATATTTGCAAAGCAACAATGTTGCTTTTGTAATACTCTCAAAGGGTTGCCAAAAATTCTTTGCGTCTAACCTTTTTATACTTTTTTTTCAGTTTTGTTTTTGTTTTGTCTGATCTTTTTGTTGTTGAAGAAGAAGACAGTTTAAAAAGTTTATTAAAACAATAAGGAAATGGTTTAGCGCCAATAAAAACAGGTAGACGTGTAAACAAAAGTAACCCAAAGTCAACTTATGTAGGAAGAATAAAAAGACACAAGATGAAAGAGCAAAACAAAAAGAAAAAAAAAACAACTTGACAGGGATAATCTCTGCTTTTGTGGGCTATATAAGCTGGCTGCTGTCAGAAAACATGTTATTCTCAAAAATACTAGCATGTAAAGGTGTCAACAACATGAGCTGCCAATTTTTTTTTTTGTTATCTAAACAAATATTACAGTAGCTAAGTTAGAAAAGCAAATATTTATTGACCACTATAAAGAAATTCAATGAAGCTGAATATGTTTTTGTTTAACAGCAATAAATAGTGTTTTACTTATATTTCAAATGATTTATTTAACTGATAAATTTTTAAGTTTTTTCAATAGTATGTGTATAAACTAAAGGCCTGCGTGAGTGCACTTGAAACAGGTTTCAAAACATCTGATTCTTTGGCTAAGGTCACACGGTGCTCGTTTGCGAAACTGTCAAAACTAGATAGACTGTGAGAGGATGAACACTTTGTAGACCGCTGTACATGACACCGATCACCGATCACACAGAATCGTGTTGCTGCGTTGAAAATTAAACATTTGACAACTTTTAGCAGCTAAAGAGAACTGTTTTTGTGAAAAAATACTCCCTTCTTACCATAACATTACTATGAAAGAGTCTTATGAAACCCTTTTCTCTGACAGGTTATTTGATAAATTTAATAAACAAAATTCAGTGCAGCAAAGCTTTTGTGGCTATTTAATTTAAATAAAAATTTTTAAATTAGTAATTAAAATTAAATTTAAATCTTTTTTATTAAATTGCGAAACTTTTAATAATGATTTAATATCCAGCATCGATTACAGACGACACTTTAAACTCAAAATTTTAATTAACATATGAGTACTATAGTACGAAATAAAGAGAATGAGAAAAAGTAGTGAATTTTAATGAAATTTCAAAATTTGCTGGGCGTGAATTTTTCTGTCGTGTGACCTACCAACGTGCAAATTGAGAAAAAAGAATAAGAGTATTCATTGCTGGCCAAGCAAACAAGCAGCGTGTGACCTAAGCTCAGTGAATCAAGTTGAAAATAGTACTAAATTGACGTCAATCGCATCGAAAATTTTAAAATTTGCATTCGACCCATTATTTATATAATTTTAAATATATTTGAAGTTAAAGTTTATATTCTTACGAGTATATCATATTGTTACAAATAAAATTGAATACTGATTTTTTTAGAAAATTTCTTACAAAACTTTACAATCTTTGTTGTCTATATTCGTGTCTAACTTAGTTATTATTACAAATATTTTCTTTATATCTTTATTAACAAACTCTTCCCCATTCGTATTCTTATTTTATAAGGCATTTACTTAACATTTAATTAACACATCTTTCTAAGTATCCGACTCCGATTTCTGCACCGGTTCCAACTCCGGTTACGACTCTGGCTCCGATAAATCAAATTTAAAAACTCCGGTTCCGGTAAACTCACCTCCGTAACATCCTTAATGCATACATTTAAATCATCATATCATATCAAATTTTTTTTTCATAGTACTTTTTTTAAATTGAAATATATTTTTTTCTGGTGGCACGTGGAAACGCAAAATTTAAGTATAAGCATCACGGTATACTCTACTTACCATAACTTCAGGTCGTTCGGTGATACATTTGAGAAATTTATAATTATATTTAACATTTAAAAATAAAAAAATATTTTATTCTTAATTAAGTATTTATATCTTCCGCTTTACCTAGGAAAACAAAACTTTATATGCACCTTAATTTTCTATGAACTATAACAACAACATGTCTGTTATAAGTTTTTGGTTTTGGCAAAGTTTTTGTTATAAAACCGTTAAACTGGCAAAATGCTACATTTTTACGTCTTTGACTATGTTTAAGAATAAAGAAGCCATCGCGCCAAATTTTTGTGTTTCATTTTTACTTTTCATTAAGTTTAATTATCATGAAGGAGATGTCAAAACTTCTTTTTAATTTTTGAACACTTTTGGTTTTTTTGATTTTGGCCAGCTTTTTTATACCCAAAACCTGAAAGGTCAGGGTATATTAAGGTATATTAAGGTCAGGGCAAACGTTTGTAACGCATAGAACGAAGCAAGTCCGGTAAAGAAAAGTATATATATTCTTGATCAACGTCACCACGTGAGTCGAGCTATCCATGTCCGTCCATCCGTCCGTCCGTCTGTCCGTCTATGTGTTGTCCGTATACACAGGATGAGAAGAAGGAGTTGAGATAATTGCATGAAACTTGGTACACATGGTCACATGGACCCAAGGATCTGCATTATTGAATATTTTTGGAATCCGCCCACGGACACGCCTACCTCCCGTACAACGCGAAAATTGAAAACTGCATAACTCAGCTCATAATAAGCCTACAACAATAAAATTTGGTATGTTTGTGTTTTATATCAACACAAAAATGTCTTTGAAAAATAGACGTCATCCGCTTACGGACACGCCCACCTCCCATACAACCCAAAAATTGAAAATGCAATAAATAAGCCTCTGTTTAACCTACAGAGCTAAAATTTGGCACGTATGTTTTTTATGACAAGACACAGATGGTTTCGAAAAATGGACGTCATCCACTCACGGACACGCCTACCTCCCATACAACCCAAAAAGATTAAAACTCAATAAATAAGGTTAGTACCTGGGCGACAGAGCTCCGCTCAGATTCCTACCGTATATTCAAATGTTTTACGGTTTTTAATGTATCGAAAATGCCAACTTAATCTTAGAAACAACATATAAGATCATATTTTTCAATAAACTTGAAATGCATTTTTATTTTATGATAACTTCGTTTTTCAACTAAACGAAATTTGTTTTGGTTTTTTTATCCCTTCACAAATTCTAAATTATTTCGATAATTTACTTATGCTAAACTTATGCCGGCAAAATTTACCTTCTGATCCTTTTTCACTTACAAGAATAGAAGTTATTTTTTATGTCGCAATTTTCTGTAAAGTTATGGAGATAGCAATTTTTAATCAAAGTAAAAATCTTGAAAATGGAGTCATTTTAAATAAATCATATCTCTGTCATTTGTTACCCCTATTTTTTTAAATGAAGTATCGTTAGAAAGCAATTGAAAAGCGATTTTTAATAAAAAATAAAATAATTTTGGAATTTTTTTGCTAGAGTTGCCTACTTTTTTAAAAAAAAGTAAGCTGTTCATATCTCAAAAAATGCATTTTCGGTTTTTTTTACGTAGAATAACGTCTTACATCGCGATTTGTATGGAGTCGTTTCAACGAATTTGTTTAAAGTCATACCTACAGCCTTTAATACTCATCGTTCAAACATAATATATATACTAAAGTATCAGATATATCCTGCGCTAAACGAATATCTAATTTAGGATTTTGTTACTATTATATCGAGCCATAACCGCGAAAAAGATGTAACCAGCAATTTAAAAAAATTTGTTTTCTTATCAAAACTAACAATTTATTTCATTATCAACAATTTATTTTTATAAAATAAAAGTTATTATAATAATTTAATTATTTATTTGTTAAGATTGTGAAAAAAAATTGTCGTTACTAAATATCTTAAGTCGAAAATAATTAAAAGAAATCTGCTCCATTGAAATTTAAGTTTTGATGGTTACATCTTTTTCGCGGTTATGGCTCGATATTAGAGTCACAAAATAGCAAAAGCTTAGAAGAATAATCTAGATATTTAAATAAGAAAATCAATCATTAGCTGCTTGCATGTTGTGTCTCCTGCTTTCTTTGTTTTTGTTTTGTTGTTTTTGCTTGTGTTGGTTTTGTTTTGAACGAAATGATTCGCAGCATTGGTGCTCTGCTCCACGTTAAGAGGCTGTTCCAAGTTAAAAGGGTGTTTCGATTAGATTTAACACATGAAAAAAACTATTGGCAATATTTTTCGTTGTATGCTATTACCCAATAGATGTCGCTTTCTATTCACTTAATATGATAAATATGAATTTTGCATCTAAAACAGCAACCGGTTGTTATTAGGTTGAGCAGAGAGTAGTAGAGTCGTGGCTCAGTCGATTAAGCTGTTGTCGACTTGATATATACAATCAAAGAAGCATGGTTCGATCCTCAGCCTGATTGATGATAAAATTGTTTTTTAAATTTTATATTATTATAATCTTATTTTATTAATTATGTAATGTAACAATTGCATAGTGCAATATTTTTATTTTTTGTCATATCCTGTTGCTTGCGATAGCATGAACAAAATGTAAGCAAATTACAGCTTTTATTGCTCTTTTAGTTATTTTGTATTCAATTTTTAACCTAAGTTACTATAATTCAAATTGCATTCCCAATTTATTAAATTTACGTACAGCTTTGACTAAAAATATGTCTAATATTTTTAATCGTATCAATTCTAAAAAAAGGACTAAAATATGTATTAGTCCAATGTACTGTTTAAAAATTACTCTAAGATTTTTAACCGCAAAGTTGTTGTACTATGTGGTCTGTTCACACTAAGTTCACACTTTAAGATATGTACAAAATGTGAATTTGTCACTTCATCCGCCCCAGACGGCCGATTGAAAAATGTTAAATTGTTTTGTTTTGAGACCGATTAAAAAATTCTTAGAGTAAATTTGATCTTAATTTATTTCGAATTGTTATAAGGCATTTAAAATTTTTTAAACTTACTGCAAATAAAAAAGAAGGAACTAAAAATTTTGTTCCAGCTTTTTACAGTTTTATGGTCTAAGATTCTTTTATTATATACAAAATAATTATTTGACCTAATAAGAAAAATATTTTTGCTCCAGATTTTAAAACAATATCTCAAACGGTATAGAAGTTATGAACGATTAAGTGAAATGTATATCAGAACAAATTGAGATTACGTAAAGCATATCATTTGGCCATTTTAATTTTATTTTGGTGGAAATTTAATTTGTTTCTTCAAATTTCAAGTAAAAAGTGCACTTTTTGAGATGTGAGCAACTTAGATTTATTTTCAAACGTAGGAAACTCTAGCATAGGAAATTCTTACAAAAATTATTTTCCTTTTTAAAATTTGTTTAAGATTTGGTGTAAATTACTCTATTTGTAAGATTTATTTTTTTATATCAAAAATTGGTACATCAAAACTGTACAAAAAACGTTTCTATAAAAAAAAAAATAAATGAAAAATATAACAAATTAAAAACAAAAAAAAATAAAAACAAAAAAATTAATGTGCACGGCGGGTTCGAACTCACAACATTGATATTATTGGACACAAGCTCTATTCTCTGAGCTATCACTACTATATCAACATTAGCAAACTTAACATAACATATTCGGCAGGAAAATTAACATATATATTAAATGCGTGAAAACTCGGAAAAACAGCTTTTCCCAGAGATGAGACCTAGCTGGATCGATTTTTCAGCCCCCTCTTCATCATTATTGTAAATTTCATCGAAATCGTTAGAGCCGTTTTCGAGAACGCAATTGCAAATATATATACAAATATTGCTCGTTTAATAGAATAAGATGTTTGTCATAGAGAAAATAAATTTGGTATGTATGTATTTTATACACAAACTGAGGTGTGTTCAAAAATTGGGAGTAATCCGTCCATGAACACGCCCACCTCGCATAGCGAAAGGCAGTAACTGTGAGCTACAAGAATAGAACTTGGTATATGTAAATTTTTTATCAACATTTAAATGCATATAAAATATAAGCTTCATCCGCCCACGGACACGTCCATTTTCAAAAACATTATTTTGTTTTATGAAAAGTAGGTTTATTGTATTTCATAGTCGGCTTAGACCGACTTTAGACTTTCTTTACTTGTTTAATTTTGGACCAGATACAATTACTATCTTGCTCTCAACAAACAAATCAAGTGTGTGATTGCAGCGAAGACAAGCAAGACACATAAGTGCAAGTGAAACAACCCAATCAGCCAAATTAGCTTTAAATAAGTTTAAAAACGTAAGCTTCAAGCTTGGATAACGCTTTCGTTTACTATTGTAGAACGCTCACATCCGCCAGTTGGACAGCGGCAAACTCCCTATAAAGAGTCTGGACATTCTAGTTGTACATATATCCGTTAATCATTGTCCGTTTTTCGTTTGCGGTGGTCGTCAAAGTAGTAGGTGCTTTTATCCAAGTTAGTTAGGTTTCATCCGACTACTCTTACGCTACATTTACGTGTCCTACAAAACATTTTGTTTCTTTTTTTAATTTTCTTAACTTTTGAAATCATAATTCTTTTTGCGAGAGCCTTTTCATTTTATTTTTTTTGCTGAAAAATTACCTTGAGAAATCTGATATATTAATTTACAGTAATTTTATGAAATAATTTCGTTAAAAAATTTCTTAATTGCTTAAATTTGTTATATTATATAGCCAGAAAACCAGATTATAACATATGTAAACAGACAAATAACACCAGTTTAAAGATAAAATATACTGCCAAAATAGGCGAAATCGTTATTTGGCTTGTTCTTTAAATTTTTTCATTAAGTCTCCATCAAAATTGTTTGCATGATTTTTTAGCACAGCCGTTAAAACTAATTTTAACTTTATTTTAATATAAATCTAAAATTCGAGATATTATAACAGAAAAAAAAATGGTAATAACTTTAATTTTTAATAGTTTTTGTGTGAGTGTTAGTGTGAGTAAGAGCCACATGTCGCATTTGCTGCCTTTTTAATTTGCATAAAATTGCAAACTGGTTGCAACAACTCTTTGCAGCAGCAGCAGCAGCAGCAAACAATTTATAGTTTATGCATACATTAAAAATGTTGAAATTAAATATACATGTAAGAAAAAAAAAGCATATAATATATATATTTTCCAATTTTAAAAATGTACACACTAACATACAAGTGCAGACATGCAGACGCACACATGCACAAACATATTAAGAGCGGCAAACAGACGTACAGACATTATTTTCAAAACGTATGAAAAATTATTGCCAAAGTTTGGTGACAGTTGGAATAACAAGGATATGTATGTATGTTACTAGTTGGTGTTGTCCTTTTGTCCTTGAAGTTGCTAGTTGTTGCTGTTGTTGTTGGTGCATTGCCGCTCGGCACATTTATAATCATAAAATGATAGTAGCAACAAACCGAAACTCCACTCAACATGAACACCACCAACATCAACATCAACATCAACGCCAACATGCAATGCAAATGTATTGAAAACTTAAATGAACAGCCAGCTAGTTTTTTATTGCCATATTTTTGTATATGTGGCTGTGTGTATGTGCATTTGTGAGAAAATAGCTTCAGAACTTTTCAATCGAATCTCTCTTTTTTTTCGTTCTCTCTATCGGTACATAAATCGTTCACTTAGATTTTCTTTTAGTTTCTAGTATTGTTGTTTAGTTTTTTGTCTTATGTTAATGTTTATTTTGTTTTTATTGTTATATTTTTATAACAAAGTTTTTTAATAGCTTAGCAAGGCTTTTCTTTATTAAAGTTTTGTACTATAATAAAAGTGAACATGGATAACTTTATCTGAAGCTTTTATTATCAATGTCGAAATTAAAGAATTTCAAAGATTTTAAGATATTTACAAATCAAGACAAGGTCCTACACGTACTATCGACATGAGTTGATTTATGTTCTATAATAATGGCTTCGACTGAGAAAGTCATTTTTATAAAAACAATTTTTCTCAGCTATAAGGCTACATGTGTTGGTGTGGGCGTTGGGGGTGTTCAGCGGGTTCAAACGTTCTCTTACAGATTTGTAAAATGGCTATTAATATTGCAATTTAAATATAATTTATTATGTAATTTTAAATGTTTGCGTGTTTGTAACGATTATCCTCTTGAAACGATTAGCGGATACGAATGAAATATTTCTAAAAACATTATACTTGGATTTTCATAATTATACCCTAAACCTGAAAGGTCAGGGTATATTAACCTTGTGCAAACGTTTGTAACGCATAGAACGAAGCGAGTCCGGTATAGAAAAGTATATATATTCTTGATCAGCGTCACCTCGTGAGTCGAGCTATTCATGTCCGTCCGTCCGGCAGTCCGTCCGTTCGTCTGTGTTTTGTCCGTAAACACAGGATAAGAAGAAAGAGTAGAGATAATTGGATGAAACTTGGTACACATGGTCACATGCACCCAAGGATCTGCATTATTGAATATTTTTGGAATCCGCTAACGGACACGCCTACCTCCCATACAACGCAAAAATTGAAAACACAATAAATAAGCCTCCGTTTAACCTAAAGAGCTTAAACTTGGCAAATATGTTTTTTATAACATAACAAAGATGTTTTTGAAAAATGAACATCATCTACCCACGGACACGCCTACCTCCCATACAACGCGAAAATTGAAAACTGCATAGCTCAGCTCATAATAAGTCTACAACAATTAAATTTGATATGTTTTATATCAATACAATGATGTCTTCGAAAAATTAACGTCATCCGCTCACCGACACGCCCACCTCCTATACAACCCAATAATTGAAAACGCAATAAATAAGCCTCTGTTTAACCTAAAGAGCTAAAATTTGGCAAGTATGTTTTTTATGACAAGACAAAGATGGTTTTGAAAAATTGACGTCATCCGCCTATGGATACGCCTACCTACCATACAACCGAAAAAATTTAAAACTCAATAAATGAAGTTATGTTTGGTATGTATGTATTTTATACCAAAACTAAGGTGTGTTCAAAAATTGGGAGTAATGCGTCCATGAAAACGCCCACCTCCCATAGCGAAAGCACCATAAAGGCTTTAACTGTGATCTTTAGGAATAAAACTTGGTATGTGTAAATTTTTCATCAACATTTAAATGCATATAAAATATAGGCTTCATCCGCCCACGGACACGCCCTTTTACAATGAAAATTTTTTTTGTTTTTGAAATGTAGGTGTAGGGTATTTCATAGTCGGCCTGGAGCGACTTTAGACTTTTTTTACTTTTTTTTTTTTTTTTTTCCCTGTGAATAGATAATACGTTACAGTGAATAGATAATAGAGATTTGTCACTGAAGTATCAAATAAAACCCAATGCCATTCTGTAAACGATTTTTATTTAATACGTTTTTATTTTTATTTCAAATATTAATAGATATTATTTAATTTTGGATATGAAATCATAAAAACTTAAGAATAAACTTTAAATCGGAAATTAACATTTTTATTTAAAGTATGAAAGTGATTTGGTGTAAATGTGGTGTAAATTCAGTAGTTTAATATTCAAATGTTTTATGTTGTTCAACAAATACCACTAATAAGAAGGATAGTGCTTGTTATACAGTTTTATAAGACCAGTTTCACACAAAATAAATAACAAATCAAGTTTCTACAAGTTCAGTGAAAACTTGCTTTTTTTCAAGTAACTTGATGTTTACTTTACGTATTGCAGATCTCTGATGTCTTTTTATATAAAAGGACAACTTTCAATCAAAAACATTTTTTGATGATTTTATTTCTTTCTTAGTCTTCGAGAAAACTTATTAATAGAAAAAATTTTGAACTGATTTTGATGTTAAGGGTTAACATTTTTACAGAATATGAAGTTTGAGATGAGTTATTTGGCGAGAAAATTAAATAAGTTTTTAATATGCTTGTCGTTGGCATGGTATTCATTTTATTAATCGAGTTCTAAAGTACAAAATATTTAATAACAAAACCCTTTTAGGTTGCAGCACACACATAATCACAAAATACCAAGTAATCTTTGGATACATAACTAATAAGTATGTGCGCATTGCTTTCAATATAATGCCTTTTAATTCGTTAGTGATGGCAACACTTGATATACAGCATTTTCATAATTGTTTTTATGTAAATCAAACTTTAAAAAAAGCTTAAAGTTTTTGATAGTGTTTTATGAAAAGAATTGATAAAATTATACACATTTTTAATAAAACAATTATTTAAAATTTGAAAACAAAGAAATTTTTACTTTTAAATTGAAATTCTGCATTTCTTCAAACAAATATCTCTTCAATCTTCAAACAAATGAAATTTGAGGTTTCTTAAATAAAAACTTGGGTTTTTATATTTTAAAGTTGAACTTTTATCTGAGTATGAAGTAAACAGTTTTTCTTCTTCTACTGAAAATTAGAAAATTGAAAACTACAAAATATTAGAATAAGACCACCACCGCTGATCTTATCAGGCATGGGATTTTTTTTATCGGGCCTTCTACTGCAGAAATATTCCCTGGTAACTTGAAAATCGGTGTTTTCTATTGATTTTTTAGCCCAAAGTATTTGTCAGAAAGTTATTCGTTCAAAAGTATGCAAGTAATGAATTTTCTGGAATATTTTTTTTTTGTGTAAATTAATTTTCAACAGCTCTCCGCTTTATTTTTTAAAACCCTTGATCTAAAGGTATTAATTTATATAATAATAAGATTATATAAGAATAACAAAGAATTAAAAAAAAAATTAAAAAAGCACAAATTATAATATTTTTTCAAAAGAAATTTATAACAGCATAGCTTATATTTTAAAACAAACTGAAAAGTACATTTTCAACTGTATAACCTTCATATAAACTCGATCAACTGATTAAGCAGAAATTTCTTTTTATTATCTATTTAAGTATGGTGGTGTGGAATGACAGTTAGAAAAACTTGCTTGATAAATTTTTCTTCATACATCAATCTTACCCCATGTTTTTTTTTTATAAAAAAAGCCTTTAATGCACAATCCATTAATGAAAGATATATACTTTATCATGATGTTTCCATTTCTGGATAAATATTTCCTTTTATTGTGCACCAATTTGACAACTAACTAAAACCAACTCTCATCCTTAAAATGCGATTAAATTTAAAATTTAATATGAAAAGCAACCGAAGGATATAAAATGCACAAATCGTGCACAAAATCAAAACAAATATTAAAAATCAAACGCCCACTCATAGCTTCAAGTCCTAGGAAAACTCAAAAAAAAAAACAGATAAATATAAACAAAAAATACAAAACAAGCTCTAGTCAAAACCAATAATAAAAACATAAATAGGAATAAAGAACAAAAAAAAAAAAAACAAAGTGCTGAACTGCTTCTGTGGGTCCTGTATTGGTTACGTTTTCATTTCACTTGATTAGCTTCACATGCAGCAGGCATTGAAGCGCCTAGAAGCCGTTTTTGTAACGATTGCGGATAGGAGTGAAGCAGAATAATGATGATGCTGATGATGATGATATCAAGAATCATAGATATTTGTATGCAGCACCAAAGCTGTTTCGTTTCGAATACTGCGTTCAACTTTTACAAGCAGGAATACAGAAAATTATAAAAAGCTATTCATAGGAATAGGACTAATTTTTGCTCAGGCAAGGATTGCATTGAGTGTAAGCTGAAAGAAGGTGATGAAGTGGTTCTCTCACTAGGGTAACTAGTGAGAGCGTAAGAAGCGGGTGTGGAGCAGGGTTGCCAACTCATTTTTGGTTTTCCCCACAGCATTTCAAAATTCTGCGATTTTTTATAAAATTCTCCACAAAAAAAATAGTTAGTAAATTTATATGCTTTTTTGCACACATAAGTACACCTAGAAAAATACTTAAGGGCTCATTAAAGTTTTTTACCGAAAAAAACCGCTTCATTAAAAGTTTAGTTAAAAAGCGGCTGTTTTTTTGATAATTTTTGTTTTTGCCGTATAATAATTATGTTTTAAAAAAATATGTTTTAATTTTTTTTTAAAAGAAAATTTAAATTATTATACCCAGAAAGCACCTGAAATATGCGGTGGAGACGATTTGTAGGAGCCTGTTCATTAGAATGGGTCGGCCTACATACAAAAAAAAAGTTTGAAAAAACCACCCCCTTTTTTAAAGTCGACCCCGAGGGGATTCCTAAAACAAAAAAAAAAAATATTATTGGACCACCGGAAAAACAGCCAAAATGGTCTTTTTTGCATAACTTAAGCATTACGTGTCAGATCTTAAAAAATTATATGACATTGAAAAGAGCTTAATGAACACTACATTGTCTTATTAAAACATTTTGACTTTTGAGGTCAAATTCAACTAATAAGCCCCTTTTACCCAATTTACCCCCCTTAAATTTCTTTTTTTTTTCTCATAAGATTGAACTCCTACAAATTTGTTTAACACAGTGGTAAAACGAAGGTTCGGAGGTACATAACAAGTCTCATAAAAGAACATTGTTATTAATTAAAACATCCACATAAATACAATGAAGTGGAATGGAACAGGATTTTTCTTATACATATGTCAGGGCAAATGTAAGATGGAAACAAATGCCCAAAGTAGCTGCTCCGATTTTGATAAGATTCCTCAAAGACAGTTGACTTTTGATAATATACAACAGCAAATTGAAAATATTCAAATGGCTGATGTATGTGATGAAATGTCGAGCTCAAGCGAAGAGGACAATTGTAGGTTTTTTTTTTTGAGAATCTTGATTATATTATGACGTTTCTTTTGCAATTTTGTTTAATTTAAGTAATTGTTCGTTGACTAAAATAAAATTTAATTTTTTATAAAAAAAAGGATTATATCAAATATTTGATCTATTATAACTTCCTTGCTTTTAAACTTAATAAATAATTTTTTGAGCACAAATTAAACAACTTTGAAGGAGTTCAATCTTATGGGGAAAAAAATAAATTTAAGGGGGGGATAAATCGGGTTAATGGGGCTTACGAGTTGAATATGACCTCAAAAGTCAAAATGTTCTAATAAGGTAATGCAGTGCTTAGTAAGTTTTTTTCAACGACATAAAATTTTTTAAGATCTGACATGTAATGCTTAAGTTATGCAAAAAATACCATTTTGGCTGTATTTCCGGTGGTCCCAAAAACAAAAAAAAAATGTTTTTGGGACCACCGGAAAAACAGCCAAAATGGTATTTTTTCCATAACTTCAATTTTTTTCTTTCGATGTAGCAATAATTAAGGAAGGATGTTTAAATTTAAACATTAATTTAAAATTCTGAGAAAGAAAACACATTAAAAATTAAAAATTTTGAAGCTGCATTATTGCAATGTCCCGATTCTAAAGTATGCTAAGTCGAGCTAGTGCATTTATGATGTTGAAATGTAAATTCTGGTTTTCAAGGTTAAAGACGAACATTTATTAAAATTTAACAAAACAATTGTATTAAAAAATTCGGAGGTCTTCCTGAAATAAAAGGAAAACCTCCGAAATTTACTTATCAACTTATTTATATATATGGGCATCTCCTAAAAAAGGTCCAACAATAGTGTAGAAAAACATTAAAATAAAGCACTCTAACAGCTTTTAACTGTATTTTTATTAAAATTTATAATGAACATCTTTACTATATTTTACTACAATTGGAAAAATTGGTCGCGTCTATGATTTCGCGTCGGTATTCGTGCTATATCTATTTAAAAAAAGGTAAGAGATAATTCTCATATTTCATAAGGTACGATGAAAAGTAATCCTTTGACCTCCATTAACATGTATATATGTACATATATAAAAAAAACTCGTGTGTAGCAACGTACACGTGGCAGAAGTGAAACTTCTTTATCAGTAAGAAATAAGAGAGATTTAAGTGTGAAATAGAGAAAGTATCTGAAAAGAAATTCAATCAATACGAAATGGAATAATAATTTGTTGATTCAATATTTGCATCCAGGGACCGTACCGAATATGGTTTTTGTCGAAAGTGTCACATATTAACTTTTATCTATTAATTTTTATTTTTTCCGACAAAAATAACAGTTTTTTGTGCCTTATACTTTTTTTGGGCAAAAATAACAGTTATTTTCTGCCGTTTATTTTTCGGTCAAAAATATCAGATAATTTATATTTGTTCAAGTCATTTTACCGATAAAAAAATATTGATATTATTTTTTTCATCTCATCGGTGAGACATTTTACACATGGTGTCAACAGTTCAATCTGTCAAGCGGCCTTTAAGAAAACACAAATTGCTTGATATTTTTGACCGAAAAAATTAAAGTCACAAAATAACTGCTATTTTTGACCGATAAATAAAAGTCAAAAGTAACCTTTATTTTTCCTCGAAATATACTAGGCAAGAAATTAACTTTTAAAGAATCAGTTTCAAATTTAAAAGCGACTTAATATTCGTGCGGCTGAGGACATTTGTTACATAATGGTATATTTGAAAAAGTCTTTTGACAATTTTTTTCATTTGAAAATTGTAAAATAACAGTTATTTTCGGTACTTGTTTTAGTTCAGTTGGTGTTTCAGTTGCTTTCGAATGTCTTCTCAACATTGTTACTTTTTGAATGCTGGATTGCATTTGCATAGTACTCTTTGAAGGAGCCTCCGAAAGCAGAGGCAAATCTTGTTCATTATAATCTCCTGCTTCCTGATCATAATAATTGCTATGTTGATAGAGGGCCTCAGAAAGCAGCTATCGTTGATTGTTGAGTGCATCAACTTGGTTGGCTTTAAAATTTTGTTGAGATGCATCAGTGTGTTTTTTGGGGATTGGTTCTTTGTAGATTCACCAAAATACACTGATGTTTCGTGAAAATGCATTTTGAAACTCAGCCGTTGTTGCAATCACCTTACCTTCATCATTAGTTGCAGACCCAGCTGCGGCTGTATTCTTAAGAGCTCTAATTCGCTCTCTATATTCACGAACGCGTTCTGCTCCTGTTTTAGCTATTTTTCTATTTTTTTTTTTCCGTGCATACTTGTAGGATGAAAATTAATGTTACGGTTATGTTAATAATGTAATGTTAATGTTAATCTAATGTTAATGTTAATTATGTTATTTTCAGTATGTTACGCGTTCAGTTTTAATTACATTTTGTTTAGCTATTTTTTGTGTGCCTACGTGGCGTAAAGGAATAGATTCCGGCTCATAAGCAACGATGTTCGGGGTTCAATTCTCGGCAGCGGCAATAATTTTTTTTAATTTTCAAATGAATTGAAAACGTTAGCCGTCACGAAAAAGGACCTTGAAATTTCACTCGCCGCCAAAGAAGTTTCACTTCAAAAAAGTTTTCTAAATTAGCTTAATTTTGCATATTTCTATACGAGCTTAAAAGAACCTCTTATTTTTTTTTTTTTGTTATTATTGTTTTATTTTATTAAAAACCTCATTGTTTGATTGCTTATTACTTTGTTCTAATTCGTACCAAATCTTGCCAGTATTTTTATAAAATGTAGCACTCTTTCATCTCTGCGTTAGTACACTTAAAATACATATCGGCTCTTTTTGTTTCTTTCTTGATTTTCGAGTAATTAAAACCGTGCGAAAGTCGCGTCCGTGCTACTGGGAGATGCCCATATGTGTCTTATCAATTAATGTAAAGCAACAATATCTTAACTTTTATTTTTACAAATTTAATAATGAAATTATGTCAAAGATTTTATTTTGATTGTATCAAAAAATTTCATGAAAAATCAAATTCCCCGCAAATATCAGATAAAATCTTAAATTCCTGCAAATAATCATTAAAACATAGATGAATTATAAAATTCACCGAAAATATGAGACCATTCCCCGATTCCCCGATCAACTTGAAATTCTCGAAAATCGGAGAATTTCCCACCATTTGGCATCTCTGGTATGGAGTGTAAGAACACGAAGGACGTGTATCAATAAAACAAAATGACGACTACAGCGGATATGCATGCTGCATGCATGTGTGTCTGTCTGCTCGTGCTATGGATACGGAAATAGTTAAGGGCAAATGCCAGTTAGAATTTTTCCAATTTCGTTAAATGAAGTAATGAAATCAATGCTACCGGCTCGTGTTTTTTGTCTGCACCATAGCATAATCTATGTACATCCGATTGTTCGCTAAGGAGTGGCTGGCCACAAAATTTCAGCATGCATCGATTGAAATTCAATGGAATAATAGAAGCATAATAAGCAAGTCAGCTTTGAATGGTAGCAACAAAATAAGTAAAGAATTAATATTTTTTGCAAATTTTAAATATATACATATTTAAAATCACAAAAAAAAAATAAATTATCAAGCACTTTAATGTTGTGCTTGACTCGCGCTCTCATTGGCATGACTCGGTTTGTGCGACTGCCAGCTACATCTAACAGCCGCTGCTTACCACTTGCAGCATTCATATTTTTCATTATGAATCACGTTCGTTTGCTACGCACGAATTACCTTTTCGGAAAACGGAAATTTAAATTTTATTCTTAGTTTCTTATTGCGGTCCCTCAACGTTTTTGATCTTCCAACCGTGACACGTTCATACTTTCAATAGTGCAAAGCGCTGACAGCTACAGGACAATTATTGTTTTTTTTTGTTGCTTACAATATGTTGTATTAAGCTTAATTACATATACATAAGTTTATAGAACAATTTATCATTGATATTTATAGATGTGATAAAATTCTGATAAAAAAAATATTTCTGCGCTCATCGTTTACTTACAGAATTTTTTGTAAGAGAAGTTTTAAAGCTAAAAACTTGTTTTTTTTTTTTGAATAAAAATTGTATTCGAGAGTTAATTACCCAATAGGCAATTAAACCAGCGCTCTTCATACGATGGCCTGCATTGACTGCTACTTTTGAAGACTTAACACATCCGTTCTTCGCTGCTCTTATGAGCACTTCTTGAAGGACTTCCTTTTCTGCACAAAAAGCAGCACAACAAATTTGTTTTCCCTGCAAAGACTGACTTTTCATATACTGCAGGGCAACTTTTTCGTTAAAAGTTAGAATATATATCAGTTTAAAAATATGACGCAATAATGGCCATTCTTACTGCTATATCAAAGATTATAGATTGAAATTTATCTAACTTAAAAAAACATAGGAGAGAAGAAGATAAAATCATAGAATATATAAATAAATAGAAAAAGGTTTAAAAGAAAAAAATATTTTTTCAACAATTTTTGTTTGCCCCTAATTTTAGCCATTCTAAAGAAGTGCTTCTATCAGGCCTCTTTTGAGCTATCAGAGCGGAAGGCCTGCAAAATTTTCCCACTTCATATAAAAAAGAAAGTGTAATTGTATATGAGTACGGCAGTACTACAAAATCCACAGGAAGGCCTGCTAGCAGCGATGTCATTGTCTACTGGGTTAAGACGCCGGTCTCTACATGTATAGAAGGCAAAACCAAGACAAACCTCAAAGTCTTGATACAGCAAGAAGGTTTACTTACCGAGGTGGATGAATTGCGCAATCTATTCACAAGTTTCCACGAGCAACTTGGCTTGACGATCAATCAAGTTAAAGAGGATGTGGACACATATGGTGCTCACGTTAGGTCTAAATATGTCTCTTACCTTTAAAAGTCTCGGAAAGAGCAACAGCAATATTATTCCCTACCATCTTACTCATAATACAAACCCTATTCCAAGCCCATTACTTGTATCTCTTTACTACCAAAACGTAGAGGACTACGCATCAAAATCTCTACAGTGTTCCTTAACTTTCTTAAGCTTCTTTACGATATTTTTGCCCTTACAGAGACTAATCTTACTCAGGACTTCAAGGATACTGAGGTCATCGTCACTGAACACTCTTTGTGGTGTTCAGTGACGATGAAATCGATAAAGTCGATCTCACCTCAGGTCGTGGTGTCCTTCATGCTATTCACAATCGCTTTGATTCAACATTTGTAAAAAATTCCCACACAGCTAACTTTGAATTTATTTGTGCCAATCTTTGTATTGCAAAACGAAACAAATTCATTATCTGCTGTTATATTCACCCCTCTCAACCAGTGCATGGTTATCAACTTGCAGTAGATGCAATCGATTCACTATTTGATCTTTTTGATCCATCTGACACCGTTATATTTGTGGGGGACTTTAATCTTCCTAGCCTACAATAGATTCTGTCAGAGTTTTACTATTTTCCTACAAATGCCACATCTGAAAAACACATTCTCTTCGCTAACTGTCTTTCAGACTCCGGACTTTACCAGTTGAGTGGAGTAACTATCAAGTCTTGTATTCTCTTCAGATTCAGATAATTGTGTTGTCTCCGCGAGTAACCATCTACTTTCAACACTCGATCAGTACCATATACCTCTATCTCTTACCCTATCTCACAACAATAACATAATAAACACACACTTTGCGCACGCCTACAGCTTCGACTTTCGTAAAACTGATTTTGTAAAACTTCAAATTTTATTCAGTAGAATCGATATCCAACATATTTTTGATAATGCTCATGGCAGTGTTGATAATACTGTTGCTCTGTTCTATGATAAAATTTTTGACTGCTTTCCACAATCATTTCTTTTTACTAGGCAGAAGAACTTTTCGTCCTCTCCTCCCTGGTACAATAAAGAACTACGCTCACTTCATGATAAGAGGAACAAACTTTGACGTACTTCTTTACTTACTCGTTCGTCTCTTGACCTTACAAATTATCTTCACGTCTATAATCTTTTTTCTGCACTTTGTGAAAACCTATATGAGTCTAACCTTGCTCATGTTGAAACTTAATTGTTGTTGGATCCTAAAATCTTCTACAAGTTCATTAATATTCAAAGAAAATCTGAGAACTACCCATCAATCCTTACTTTTTCAAATATCTCCTCAGACAACCCGGAAATAATTGCAAACCTATTCGAAAATTTCTTCAGTCAGTCATTCGAAAACGATGAACGATGAACGATGAAGTCAGAACGATGCACTAGACTATGAATACTTTTCTTGATTAAGGAACTGTGCTCAAACGTCACTGATTTCTGTTGGTATAACATTAGCTGATGTCTTAGCAAATTAATATAATCTTAAAGATTATTATTCTCCTGGACCCGATGGTTTGCCTGCTATTGTCATCAAAATATTCGCGAACTTTTTGGCTCATCCCCTTTTGACACTCTTTCAACTTTCTATTTCTAACTCAGTTTTTCTAAAGTTTCTTGACTTTCATCCTTCTTAAGCTTAAAGCCTTTGGTTTCCCACATCTGTTTATAACATGGATTAAATCTTAATGGATTAAATCTTATCTCGAAGAACGCAGTTAAAATATCATCTTTAAATTTTGCAATTCAAAATCTTTTACAGCTACGTCTGGTGTCCCACAAGGCAGAAGACCTTAGTCCTTTGCTTAGAAGTTACCTCTTCATTCATCAACATGTCTGCAAAACCATTAACTGCCCAGAACTACTCCAATTAATATCTTTTAATACCAACCCACACAACCTTATGTCTTCATCTCTCTACCACCTTAACTTTCACCGCACCGACTATGGATGCAGTGAACCCATAACCAGAATGCTTCGGGTAACCAATAATTTGATCAACGAATTCGATTTTCATCTGAGCAGACCACTACTCCGAATTATCTTCCTTAACTCTCCAAAGCCACTTCGTTCCCCTCTCTAATGTATTCCTCCAGTTAAGATATGATACAATTGTAAATTAAAATACGCCTTTTTAATTATAAATTTTAGTTTTTAAGTATTTAAACTGCTTGTATTAAGCTTATCCAAATAAATAAATAAATAAATAAAACCGTCCTTATCATGAGTCCAAACAGAGTCATGACTAGAGTTATTGATTATGAATCATACATTGGAGCCCACAACCTACGAATATGTACACATAAAAGAATCTTTTCTGAGCGCGTTATAAATAAATGCATGCAATAACAATACTATGTCGACAAGGAATAACCGCTACAGTCGAGTTAGGAGTAAGTGAGGTTTTTACTTTCATTGCAACAAAATACACTAGCATATAAATTTTTATGGTTGTACCTTTATTCGAATGAAAACCACGCCTACCTCTCATACATTCACAACAATGAAAACTCTATTAAGAGACTAATATTTAAGCTACAAAACTTAACTTGAAAATCGATATTTATGTGTTCTATATATATAGTAAGATGTGTTAGAAAAATGAGCGTCATTCATCGATTAATACGGCCACCTCCCATACAACACCAAAACTGAAAACTCTATAAAAAAGCTCCTCTTTAAGCTACAGGAAAATTATTTTATACATTTGTATTTTATATCAAAACTAAATCTTGGAAGAAAAGTGTGCGTCATCCGTCTACGAACACACTCACAATCACGGTTGCCAAATTGGTCCAATTAGCCTAAAAAAGGTATTTTTTATCGTTTGGTCCGCTGGTTCGCTTGTTTTTCATTTGGTCTGGAAAAATTTTTCTCATATAACAAAAACAAAAGTACTATCTTTCATAAAGCCAGAAAAAATAAATTTACAAAAATCAACAATTTTCTCTCTCATAGAGTGAAAAATTAACATAGATTTTAAAATTGTAAATTTCAAAAAAATTTCTTATTTTCTTATGAACAATTTTTGACAAATCCGCAAAACATATTTTTTGGTATGTTTTTTTCTAACTATATGACCTCTATCACTTTTTATTCGAGTTGCAAAAATTGCATATTAAAAGATAATTGTGTCCTCCCTGCAACATTATGTTATTCCAAAACTAATTCGAATGAGTTACAGTTTTTCAAAATCGGAAAAGTTTTTTGTCCTGCTTTAAAAATGACTAAATTTAAATTGATCCCCTTAATTAAAAAAAAAAATGCTTTTGAAGTTTTTAAAATTATGTTATAAAGGTCATTATTTCACAAAAATTTTAGCATCATGAGCTAAACTCAAGCTCAAAGCGTTCTTATAAAAACAAAATCAGCTCAAAACCATCTCAAAACATGCTTTTCACGTCACCAGTTTGTGCTAGAAATTGGGTTTGAATATTTTTTTGATAAACACGTCAATTTGTGCTAAATAAGTGTTATCTTGGGTTTGTTTGTAAAAAATGTAATTTTGTTCTTGCACTTAAAAAAATTAGTTACCGAATGACGTAATTCTCAATTGGTTTAGTTCCTGTTAATGATTAAAGTGCAGAAAATAAATTAAAATCTTATATTTTCCTATCCGAATTGGATCAAAATTTGGACAATCAAAATATTCTTCTAGTCATCGTTTTTTGTTCTTTCTTTCTTCAATTCCTTTGTTGCTTGAGCAAGTGAATTCAATCCATGAATGGCATGTATTGGACACAAATGTGCATTATTTTTTTTGATACACAACACCAAAATGACCTAAATTGGACCCAAATGAGCTTCAAAATAAAATTTGATAAACAATCCAAAAAGTTCTTACATTGAACGCATGTGAGCATATTAATTTTTTGATAAACTATTTATTATTATAAATTTAATAATCACAAAATCACAATTATTATGCACGAATGGGCGTGTTAATTATTTGATTAACAATCATATTGGGGCTTGATATCAAGAATATTATGGATAAGTTCAGAATCACTCCCAAAATTAATTGGTTCGGGATTGTTTTCAGCTTAAATTTCCCGCCGTGTACAAAGTACACTGTACATGTTCGCATTCATGATTATAATCATGCAAAAAGAATTTTATCGACCAGAATCATGTATATTTCCGCCACCAATTTTTTAAAAAGTTTTAAATATTTCACCTGATTTGGGCAAATTTATACTAATTGTTATCATTTTTTTGTTTAATAATGATCCTTCATACAAAAATCTTAAAAATAGGAAATATATTATACCGAAGCGGCCAAATTGATAAAAAAGTCATTTGAGAAACCACTTCACTTTTAATGTAATTGACACAAGCACACTGTAGTTAAGAAAATGAAAATACTATTTTTGTACTGCTTAAGTAATATTCAAGCAATATTTGTGTGCCACTCAAAGGGAGAAAAAATTGGTCCCTTATTTTTCGTTTTGGTCCTTTTTTGCTGAATTTTGATTCCGAATAAAAATTCAGAGTGGCAACCGTGCCCACAACCCACACAGCCCCATAATAGTGAAAACTCTTTTAATAGGCTAATATGTAAGCCACAGAACTGAAATTGGACACTTGTGTGTTTTATATCCAAACTGAGGAGGATGATATAAAACTCCACACTCCAGACTGAGTGTCAATCACCCAAAAAAATTTCCGTCAATCACCCACAAAAACACGCCCACCTCTCATACAAACACCAAAATTGAAAATTTTATAGAGAGGCTTGTCTTTACGATGCAGGAAAACAATTTACCGCCTTAGCAGTCGAGTCGTTAGCGTGCTTGACTGCCAACCTAGAGGTTCCGGGTTTTAATCCTGGTCTCACGCTTTTACCTTTCTTTAATTCTTTCCTCATTTCTAATCAACTGAAATTAAAAATTCATCAATATATACGACTTCGGAAGTTGTTGATGGTGGTAGGGAAGTTTGTAGAAGGAGATTGCTTATTAACTGGAATTGACTCAGGTAAAGCATAATACTTGTCTCAGATTCAAATTCGCTTGTTGATAAAGCATTCCGCCAAACATATAACATTCTACACTAGTTGCTCTCTTGATTTCACTTTCTCTCCTACTTATCTTTCTCCTCATTTCCAAATCAAGGCAGACTTTATTGAATAGGTTTGACACTTGAAATCCTTGGGGCAAAGCTAAAAAAACAAGCTACAGTTTAAGATTTTGTACCCTCACGAATCGGCCGTTGGGTTTTTATACCCTAAACCTGAAAGGTCAGGGTATATTAACTTTGTGCAAACGTTTGTAACGCATAGAACGAAGCGAGTCCGGTATAGAAAAGTATATATATTTTTGATCAGCGTCACCACGTGAGTCGAGCTATCCATGTCCGTCCGTCCGTCCGTCCGTCCGTCCGTCCGTCTGTGTGTTGTCCGTATACACAGGATAAGAAGAAGGAGTTGAGATAATTGGATGAAACTTGGTACACATGGTCACATGTACCCAAGGATCTGCACTATTGAATATTTTTGGAATCCGCCCACGGACACGCCTACCTCCCATACAGCGCAAAAATTTAAAACTGCATAACTCAGCTCATAATAAGTCTACAACAATAAAATTTGGTATGTGTGTGTTTTATATCAACACAAAGATGTTTTTGAAAAATGGACGTCATCCGCTCACGGACACGCCCACCTCCCATACAACCCAAAAATTGAAAACGCAATAAATAAGCCTCTGTTTAACCTACAGAGCTAAAATTTGGCACGTATGTTTTTTATAACAAAAACAAGATGGTTTTGAAAAATGGACATCGTCCGCCAACGGACACGCCTACTTCCCATACAACGCGAAAATTGAAAACTGCATAGCTCAGCTCATAATTAGCCTACAACAATAAAATTTGATATGTATGTGTTTTATACCAACACAAATATGTCTTCGGAAAATGGACGTCATCCGATCACGGACACGCCTACCTCCCATACAACCCAAAAATTGAAAACGCAATAAATAAGCATGTGTTTAACCTACAGAGCTAAAATTTGGCACGTATGTTTTTTATGACAAGACAAAGATGGTTTGGAAAAATGGACTTTATCCGCCCACGGACACGCCCATTTACAATAAATTTTTTTTTTTTTTAAAGTGGGTTTAGGGTATTTCATAGTCGGCCTAGACCGACTTTAGACTTTCTTTACTTGTTTTAATTTCGGCCAAGTCGAAGATATATCTTTCTAGTTTTAATTAACTTTTTCATTTAATTCTTATAATTTAGGTGACCCGAACATATATTCTTCTAGCCTCAAAAAAATTCTTTCTAATTTTAAACTAACGCTGCGTTCCTTTCGCTTCAAAATATTCATATTATTATTTTGTACATGCAAAAAAAACAGCAAAAATAATTATCTAGAGCAATTTCGGTTATTTTTGCTATTTGTCTTTTCTCTCAAGAACTGTGATGTAGACTTTAAGCAACACTGCAAGACAGTACAACGATACCGCCGTCTTTCTAAAAATTTGCTATAGCTTTTATATGAAGACGAAAGGCTACAACTTTATTTATTTATAACGTCATACTAAAACATATTTTGTTTACCTCGAAACACATATTTTTTTCGTAAAATTGAATATATAAAATAATTAGTTGGTAGTGGAGGGTCTTCTTTATTTGAAAGAAAATTATTTTTATAATTTTTTTAAAAAATTAACACCTTAATTAACACCTTAAAAATACTATTTTAGGGAAATTCATTCAAATTTGAGCACTTTGTACTGCTCCAAGGATATAATAAGTGTTAATCATCTATGGATTGAAATATAACTTTCAACGCTTTTCATAAAAACATACAGTTTATAGATTTTTTTATAAATATTTCTTTGATTGTAGCTTGAGTTTTTTTTTTTTTTGAAAACGTCCCACGCAATAATTCAATAAAAAAAAATTAAAACTAAAGTATTCTCATACATCAATCACTTCATCCTTGTTATTAACTTATGCCAAACTATCTGTTATAGCTATGTACCAAATATTATTTTGATTTATAACCATTTAAATGCCGAAAAGAAACACTAGGATTATCATTAAACAGTTGAGTAACAAATAAACAAAACTTAGTTCCTTGGCATCTGTGTCTGCGTCATGTTGAAAGCTTAAACAAAACAATGTGTGCTTCTTTTGCTTTTCTATTCAATTCTTCATTTCAACTTTTTCACCTAGACTTTCATCCTTTCACCCTTTGCTTGACGTTTTCACCCTCAACCCAAACCAACTGCTCTTAAACCATTTAAATTCCACTTTGGCGCGAAAAAAAGCATAACAGACAAAGCAACAATTTGAACTTGAATGCATGCAATGATGGCAAAATACAACAAAAACAATTGGCCTGCTCATCGATTACTTTGTTGAGTTGATTGTGATTGTCTGCGTGTAGATTTTCTTCTTAAAAACTTCTGCGCCTCCGACATTGCCCCCCGTCACACAACCAACCACGCGCGTTACGCCAACAGCTTTTGAATGCTTCTGCTCGCATAACCAATCGATGTTGGCGTAACAGTTTTTTTGCTCAATTCCTTGCACGATGCCAAAAAAAAAAACTTTCACCGCTCCATAGAGACAAAACAAAAGGACGAAGTTTTCTATTTTTATTTTAAGCTCCTTTTTTTGTTTGGTTATTTTGTTCTTGTCTTGTTTGTTGCGCTTTCGTTCACTGCTTCTTCGAACACTTCAACAACGACAAGTTCTTGTTTGTTTGTGTTTTTCTTTAGTTTTTCTGTCACTTTGTTGCTGTTTCGCTTGACATTTTCGCAAAGTCAATTTAAGTTAGAGCCATAAAATGGATGAAGCAGAAGGAAACAAGCACCAACAGCAGCAACAACAACAAGACTGTGTCACTTCGGGATGTGGGAGGATAAAAGCTTAATATGTTTGCCAAAGGATTATCGAGTGGATTGCAAAGCTTTTAAATAATTTTGAAGAGCAGCTTAAATTATTTTCTTTGGCAAAGCGTTGTTGCCATGTCGTTCGTGAATAAATTGATTAGTTTTGTTTTTTTTTTTTCTCTCTTGAGCTCTGTGTTTATGTTTTCTTTTATTTTTAAGGATTATTCGTAAATATTTAAGTACTCAAGAAAATTCTAGGAAAATCTATTGATTTTATTTTGTCTTTGCGGAAAAATGCAATTAAAATCGTCTTTGATGCTGTTAATGGAATTTAAATAAATAATAAATTTTGTTGTTGTTTTTGTTTTCTTTTACTTGCAGGAAGCTGAAAGCGCCATAACGGCAATGAATGGCCAGTGGCTGGGTTCACGTTCAATACGCACTAACTGGGCAACAAGAAAACCGCCAGCGTCAAAGTCTGATGGTAATTTTGTAAAGCTTCTTTAAGTGTTCGGCGCTACACTGATATGACTTATTTTTTTTTTTATTGTAGTCAATGCAAAACCTTTGACCTTCGACGAGGTCTACAACCAGAGCAGTCCAACTAATTGTACTGTCTATTGTGGCGGCATTAATGGTGCGCTCTCCGGCACCTTAACCGATGAAATATTGCAGAAAACCTTCTCACCCTTCGGCAGCATTCAGGAAATTAGAGTGTTTAAGGATAAAGGATACGCATTTGTTAGGTAAGTAAGGAGGCAGAGAGTTTAATTTTCTCAATAATTTATAGAGTGGTAATTCACTCAGATATCAGGTAGTTTCATTCCAAATGTTGGATTTTCTTTCAGTCTTAAAGTGCTTTCCTGCTGAACAGACGTGTTTGATAAAATTCAAAATAGCTTTCGTGTTTGTAAATAGGTAACAACAGTGTCGTACCGAGAGGTTAAGCCGCCCGGGGCGGATTCCCATAGGGTTTTATAGGCATTGTTTTTTTCAAACATACACAGATAAAAATAGTACCACGTAAAATCTGCAAGATTTCTTCTTAAAACGTATTTAGAACAAGGGAAAGGAAAGACGAAAGAGGAGAGGTAATTTTTAAGCATTAATCTTAAGATATCTTCTTAATTTCTTCTAAAATCCATATTTTCAAGACTTTTCAAAAACAATGGGCATGCAAGACGAAAAAGAAGAGGTATTTTTTAAGAAGAAATCTTCTTGTTTTTTAGCATTTATCTTCTAAATTTATTTAATAAGATTTCTTCTAAAATTCATATTTTCAAGACATTTTTTCAAGTCCTAGACTTCGTGTATCGTTTATTTGTTATATCTTATTTATTTATTCAATATTGAGACGAAAAGTAAATCATAAAGAAAACGTTGTAGCTTCCTGACATTCCTTCCGAAAAAAATCAAGAAGAAAACCTAGTAGCTTTATGAGATTTCTCCTTAAACAAAATCAAGAAGAAAACCTAGTAGCTTTATGAGATTTCTTCTTAAATTAATTTAAGAAGACTAGCCGATAACTTTAAGAAGAACATCGGTACATTATTAGGTTTAATGTGGCGATTTTTCTGTGTGTATACATAGTAGCTTTATCGAAAATTTTTAGAATATAATATGTTATTGTTCTCAATTATATTAAAAAAATTCTAGTATACATATCATCAACCTAATTCTTATACTACGTAAGTCAAAATTATCTACTGTTCAAGAGACGAAGAAAACTAATTTTTCCACCACTTATTGAATTCTGATTTAAGACTCGACTGAACTGTTTCTTCAAATAATCAAAAGCAGTATAGAGCTTTTTTGAAGGACAATACATAAGCCACGTCCTCGAAGTTTTTTCTTTATTTGGCAGAGTACGAATAAACCAATATTTTGTTAGTTTTCTGTTCCGACCTTTTGTTAATTCACCGCACTTTTAAGTCAGTAGCTAAGAAATTTTGTACGTCACACTCTTTATCGCTGGCTGAAGACTCTTTTGAATTTAGCAATGGTTTTTTAATCACCCTATCGGAAAACGCTATAATTATTGGAAATGGCGTTTCTATTTAAGCGGTTACGTCAAAAAACTAAATCTTCGTTTCTGGGGCACTGAAAATCCGCATGTGATGCAAGAATAGCCATTACATCCACTCAAAGCCATTGGGGTGGTGCGGACGCCATCGGCAACACACACTGAGAAAAAAAAAACTCGCGTGTAGCAACGTACACGTGGCAGAAGTGAAACTTCTTTAACAGTAAGAAATAAGAGAAATTTTAGTGTGAAATAGAGAAAGAAAGTATCTGAAAAGAAGTTCAATCAATACGAAATGGAATAATAATCTGTTGATTCAATATTTGCATCCAGGGGCCGTATCGGCTATGGTTTTTATCGAAAGTGTCACATATTAACTTTTATCTCTTTGTTTTTTTTTTCCGACAAAAATAAAAGTTATTTTGAGCCTTATAGTTTTTTTGGGCAAAAATAACAGTTACTTTTGACTTTTATTTTATCGGTCGAAAATAACAGTTATTTTCTGCCGTTTATTTTTTCGGTCAAAAATATCATGAAGTTTATATTTGTTCAAGTCATTCTACCGACTAAAAAAAATGTTGATATCATTATTTTCATCTCATCGGTGAGACATTTTACACATGGTGTCAACAGTTCAATCTGTCAAGCGGCTTTTAAAAAAACATAAATTGCTTGATATTTTTGACCGAAAAAATTAAAAATAAAACAAAAGTCAAAAGTAACCTTTATTTTTCCTCGAAATATACTAGGCAAGAAATTAACTTTTAAAGAATCAGTTTCAAATTTAAAAGCGACTTAATATTCGTGAGGCTGAGGACATTTGTAACATAATGGTATATTTGAAAAAGTCTTTCGACAATTTTTTTCATTTGAAAATTGTAAAATAACAGTTATTTTCGGTACTTGTTTTAGTTCAGTTGGTGTTTTAGTTGCTTTCGAATGTCTTCTCAACATTGTTACTTTTTGAATGCTGGATTGCATTTGCATAGTACTCGTTGAAGGAGCCTCCAGCAGAGACAAATCTTGTTGATTATTGTGTTTTGCTTCCTGATCATAATAATTGCTTTGTTGAGTGAGGGCTTCGTCAAGCAGCGAACGTTGATTGTTGAGTGTATTAATTTGGTTGGCTTTCAAATTTTGTTGAGATGATGACTGAGTTCCAAAATACATTTTTACAAAGCATCAGTGTGTTTTTCTGGGGATTCGTTCTTTGTAGATTCACCAAAATACACTGATGTTTCGTAAAAATGCATTTTGAAACTCAGCCGTTGTTGCAATCACCTCGTTGAAGTCGTTACCTTCATCATTAGTTGCAAACCCAGCTGCGGCTTCATTCTTAAGAGCTCTAATTCGCTCTATATATTCACGCACGCGTTCTGCTCCTGTCTAAGCTTTTTTTCTATTTTTTTCCGTGCATACTTGTAGGATGAAAATTAATGTTACGGTTATGTTAATAATGTTATGTTAATGTTAATGCTAATTATGTTAATGTTACGCGTTCATTTTTAATTACATTTTGTTTGATCATATTCATGTGCCTACATGGCGTAATGGTATAGATTCCGACACTTAAGCAACGATGTTCGGGGTTCAATTCTCGATAGCGGCATTAATTTTTTTTCAAATTTTCATATGAATTGAAAACGTTAGCCAAGCGTCACGAATAAGAGACCTTGAAATTTCACTCGCCGCCAAAGAAGTTTCACTTCAAAAACACATGCCTTACATGCCTTACATCCCGTAAAAAATGTCTCTATTTTTGATAATAACAATTTTCTCTTTTTCAAATAAAATTTTCTTCAATTAAAAAAAGTTTTCTCATTTTCGAAGAACTATTTCTTAACTTCTAGGAAATGGAAATATTTCAATGTCTCTAATAATGTTAAGTATTTTTCTTGCACAAAAAATTTCTCATTTATTGAGAAACATTTTTCGAAAATGAAAAATTTTTTTTATATTTTGATAAAAAATTCACTACGAGTAGTATTTTTTTCAATATAAACAAATCTTTTCTCAAAAATAAAAATAATTTTTCTCTAAAAACGATATATTTTTTTATAATTTTCTTTTTTATGAAAGCTTTTTATCATTTTTAAGAGAATTTTTTGCATCGCAATTAGAGAATAGCATTCTCTGGAACAAAGTATATACCATTTTTCTCTAAATATGATGCCTTTTTTATCATATTCCGATAAAATGTTTTCTGAGTGCAGTCACTGTTACTGGCGAACGCTACAGGGCCATGATAAACGACATCTAACTGCCAGAATGTTAGATATGCTCAGCATAGCATTGTTCATGAGCACATTTTAACCCTACACTAAGCATAAAAAATTAAATTTAATGAAATAAACTCATACAATTCAATGTACTACACTCAGAAAAAAGTGTCTCGTAATATGATAAAAAAGGCATCATATTTAGAGAAAAATGGTATAGACTTTGCTCCAGAGAATGCTTTTCTCGAATTGCGATACTAAAAATTCTCTAAAAATGATAAAAAGCTACCATGAAATAGAAAAATATATCATTTTTAGAGAAAAATACTTTTTTTTTTTGAGAAAATATTTGTTTTTATTGAAGAAAATACTTCTCATAGTGAATTTTTTATCAAAATATAAGAAAAGTTTTTCATTTTCAATAAAATTTCTCTATATATGAGAAACTTTTTGTGCGAGAAAAATACTTATCATTATTAGAGACATTGAAATATTTCCATTTCCTAGAAGTAAAGAAATATTTCTCCGAAAATGTGAAAATTTATTCTAATTGAAGAAAATTTTATTTGAAAAAGAGAAAATTGCTATTATCAAAAATAGAGAAATTTTTTACCGGAGCAAGGTATGTGTTTTTTTCTCAGTGTGGGATGAGCTTGGTAAACATATGGTTTCAACAGGACGGTTGAACCGGCAACCGCACACTCAGCACGAGCCACAATAAATATTGTGAAGGAAGCGTTTCCTGGTCGTGTAATCTCGCGTTTTGGTGATTTGGCACGGCCAGAAAGATCAACTGATTTAATCATTGCTACTTGAAGTCGCGGGTTTATGCCAACAAGCCTCAGGCAATCGCAAACCTTAACGAGAATATTCGACAGGAATGCGAACAGTTATCACCGGAAATCTTTCGGAAAATCATTGAAAATCAATAAAACAGGCACAAATGTTTATCAACACTGGCGTAGTTCCACCTGTTCCAACTTGTTCTACACAGTCTTCATCGCTGGCTGAGGACTCATCTGAATTTAACAGTGGTATGTTAGGAGAACTTCTTTAGAAACACTTTTTGAACTAGGTTCTCTATAAAGGTATTTCAGTAAAGAACCAGTAAAGATCAGTAAAGAATAATTTTAATTTCTTCTTCCCTTGCTATTAAAAATGTTATTTAAGACATAGTATTTTGTAAAATGCTTAATTTAGCTTCAGTGCCGCCCCTATAATAATGCCGCCCGGGGCGGACAAACCAATGAACCACGTGGTCAACAATGCAGCAGTGTTTATGACAACGAGCTGCGACAACTTTGCATTGTCTTGCTGAGACCTTTAATGTATCAAAACCTACCACTATTTAGTCGCCGTCTCCACATGAGCTAACCGAAAAAAAAAAATAAAATGCACAGACTGCAGGTAGCCTCTTCATAGCTGATGCGAAGGTAAAATCGTTGTTACAGAGAATTGTCAGGAAAAATTTATTCTATATTATAAAAGAAAACGTTTTGGAGAATGATTGAATCACGATGAAGCTCCCAGTCACCAGGCAAGAGCGGGATTGTACCCTAAGAAGATCATGGTGACTGTTTGGTGGGTTTCTAAAGGCTTCTTTATCTTTTCTTTTTAGAATCATGTCGTAACCATAACGGCGGAGATTTACTGTGTGTAAATGATTGAAATGCACATGAAATTGCGATTAAAATAGTCCTTTCTGGTGAATAGGCTTGAATCAATTCTGTTTCACGATAACGAAAGACTGCATGTTAACCGTGCCTTTAATCGTGGAAAAACTACGAATGTTTGGCTCACCATTCATATCCTCCAGAACTGTCACCGGCAGATTTTCATATTTTCTGCCAAACGCCAAAACGCTGTCATTACGTCTTTTACAGAATTTTTGATGAAAAAAAATACGAATTTTTTTATTTGTAATTTTTAAGCAAAGCACCATAGATGAAACCAGTTTGTTTAAAGACAATCGAGTTGTTCCTAACCCTTTCAAATTCGAGATTTGCTACTAAACTACCAGATAAAAGCTGAGAAACGCTGAGTTTTTAAAAAATAATCCGTAGCCCACTCAATAACGAGGTATAAAAATATATATTCAGGACTCTTAGTCGTGCATTTGTAAAGTGCAATTGTGTGGTAGATTTAGTTTATTAACAAAAGTTATTTTTGAACGAAAAAATATAAGGCACAAAATAACTTTTATTTTTGTCGGGAAAAAGAAAAGTCAAAAGATAACAGTTATTAGGTGACTTTTTCGATAAAAACCATAACCGGTCCGGTCCCTGGATGTAAATATTGAATTAACAGAATACTACTCCATTTTGTGTTGATTGAATTTCTTTTGAGAATATATCTCTCTCTATTTCACACTAAAATCTATCTTATTTTTTACTGTTTAAGAAGTTTCACTTCTGCCACATGTACGTTGCTGCACGTGAGTTTTTTGTTTTTAATTTTTTTTTTTAAATTGTCGCTACCCTTACAATTTTGCTTATCTAAACCTCCATCTAAACTATGTATTCAATTTCCAACATGGAATTTCAAGATTTTGCGAAACTGCAAAAAATAACTACAAAACAGTTACTTACTTAGTTTGAAGGTCGGGACCCGTCTTAACTATCTGCTGAATCTCGTTACATATATTTATTGCACAATCTATCGTTCAATCGCAAAAACGAAAACAAATAAATAAAAATAATAAGAAAACATTTTTATCGCATCATTGTTTTCTTTGGAAACGTTTACAAGACGAGCTACGTGCAAAAGTTGTTGCATAAGTAAAATTATTAGCATTTTTCTTTCTTTTTGTAAAAAAATCAAACAAAGAAAGTAAAAAAAAAACACACAAAAAGAAAAAGAAAATACAAAAACTGCAAGTGAAGAGATTCCGAAAAGCAGGAATAAATTTTTGAAATGCACAATTAACTGCAAAACTCTGAATCAACATTGCTAAAGGTCGTTGGTAAAATAATATATAAAACACTATAGCACAAGCAACGACAACCGAAACAAAAAAAAAAGCAACAACAATAGCAAAATCAACGTATGTACATTAACCAAACATTCAACGTTGTGTGCATTGTTGCTCCACTGCCAGTGTTGGCATTGAATGCACGCCATATCCTTGTATAACGTAAATAAATCAACAATGCAACGAGCACAACAACAGTAAAAAATAACAATATTAAAAAAAAAAGTAAAAAGAAGGCAACAACAAAATATTGTATGCTATCGTAACGAACCAAGCAACAGCCAACGATAGCAACTCACCAGCTTGCACCAATTTCAATTCTACCAGCAGCACTGCTGGTTGCAACATTGGAACCAATACATACAAAACCAACAAACACCAGCTCAATAACAGCGCCAAAGTTCCAACGGACCTTCCTTCAAACGCTTTTCTGCCACGCTATACGAAGGATTTTAATTGTGCAGGGCCTGAAACACTTGCTTTTTCTCTTCTTCAGTACTGATTTTCTGTTTCGACTTACATCTGTGGTGATCCTTGCAAATGTGTTCCACTCGACTTGCTGAAAGAGTTTTAATAGGCAGTCACACACAATAAGACCAATAAGCTAGCCTGCAACACTGAATGAAACGCGTGCCGCTTGCTACGCTTAGTTGCCGAATCATGTTGCATTGTTTTACGTTTGCCAATATAATGAGTTGAGGGAACCAGGAGCACAAAAAAAGAATAATAAAACATCAATTCCTCAGATACTTGTACCACTTTTTAAATTCATTTATTTGGTCTCTGCAACATGCTGCCATTGTTGGCATGACCTGTTCCATTTATTGGGTTGTATGTTGATGGAGGCTTGCGTTTTGGCAAAAAGCATACGAGAATAAAGGCACGTTTAAAATGAAACATGTCAATAAGTTGCTTGTATAGGAAATGCTAGGATATGTATAAAAAGTTTAGAGCATTGTTGTCCAAAACTACGTAGGCGAATTTGAAAGCTAAAATTCTTTCATTAAGTTTTAGTCAAAGATTAACGAATTTTATACTGACAACATATATAAATAAATAAATATTATCTCTCGTTCTGTCTTATTATATCTTATTCTATTAAAAGAGCTATATTTATATATACTAACATCGCCTGGGGTCGAAATTCGACCAATTTATTGATTGCCTATTTATAATTATATGCGAGTTGATAAAAATAAGTTTGAGGCTATAACTCTTAATTGATTAGAGACATAAAGCTATTTTCTTAAAAAAATTATTTTATATAATTATTTTGTTCAAAAACAGAAAAACAACATTTTAAAAAAATTTTATTTTGTCAAAGAAATCATAGGCTTGATTTTTTGATGGCACGGACTGTTTATTAATTAAGTGTCAAGACAAAATAAATTCACCTAAAATTTGGCATAGACTTTGAAAGAAAATCAAAAGTGCAATTTTGAGTTATTGTTTTTTTACAACAAAAATAATTTTTACCCCATATTTTAAGAATATATCAAATTTTATGGTCTTTTTTTAAAAGGAATAATTTATATATAAACAAGCAAAAACGGTATTATTTTCAAAATTTTTTTTAAATTAACTGATAAAACTTAAATAAAAAATAAATAAATAAAATCTATTCACAGATGGCGGAGATATTTGCTTCAGAATTTAGAACATTCAATTTGATAGAGTTTTTTCTCTCTCTTGGCATTTGGTTGAAACACACGCTAAATAACTAACGATAATATTAAGAAAATTCATTGAAAATACTTTTAGTGTGTACTTTGCTATAATTTTATCACATTTATAAGAAAATTTAACAAGTTTTTAAACAAAATTAGAAAAATTGAAAAACCGATAAAATCCGACCAAGATATTCACATGGAAAGTACAATTTTTGTATTCAAAACACCTTTTTTTACAAATTTTACAATTGACGTATGGGTAAAACTAAATTTTTTTAAGAAATTGTTACTTTTAAAAAAAACTCAAATTTGATCAACTCAAAAACTCTCCCCCAACCAAATTTCATATTAATCAAAAAGCGGGTTTTTTCTCAAAAATTTAATTTCTCACTTAGAAGGTTGGGAACCCCCTCTATCATATATCATTTATATATACATTCTGCACATCTGGTCAACATAACCTTTCGAATGATATAAGTTTCATTTATTTTGAGTTATAATTAATACCAAAAAAGCGTACGACAAACTTTAATGTTCACGTATTATAATATAAGATATTTGCAATTGCGTTCTCGAAAACGGCTCTAAAGGTTTCGATGAAATTGACAATTTAAATACATATAACTTAATCGTTCATAACTTCTATACGGTTTGAGATATTGTTTCTAAATCTGAAGCAAAAATGTTTGTCTAATGGGGTCAATAATTATTTTGTATATAATAAAGACCTCTTGGACCATAAAACTGAAAAAAACTGGAACAAAATTTTTAGTTTCTTCACTTTTATTTGCAGTAAGTTTACAAAATTTTAAATGCCTTATAAAACTTCGAAATGAATTCAGATCAAATTTACTCTAAGAATTTTTGAAATCGGTTTTAAAACAAAAAAGTTTTAACATTCTTCAATCGGCCATCTAGGGCGGATGAAGTGACAAATTCACAACTTGTACATTAACCCTCATCGGTCCCTCAGACCCATAACCCTAAAAGGTTCTTTATGTATACGCGCGCATACATACTAAAAACATTTAAAAAAAATAAAAACACCGCAAATTTTATGAATAAAATTTAAAGATTATTTATTCTTTTAATGAATAAAGTTATGAAAAAAAGCTATTTGCCAAAAACTCATGTAAATTGGTTAAGGTTTAATATCTTCTTTACTAAATTTAAATTTGAATTTGTATGCGCGCGCATACAAAGGACCGATGAGGGTTAAGCCGGATCGATTTTATATGGAGAAAAAAAAAATGATGAAATTTTTCGAAAATGATGAAATATCGATTTTTGGGGTCTCAAAAGAGTTTGTAAGGACAACAAATTTCAAAATTTTTTTTAACCAATATTTGTGTACTATCACAATCTTTACTTTTTTGCTTATCTTGGGTATGCATTCTGAAGAAAAAAAAAAGTTATAGGCAAAAAACTTGATTTTTTGGCTAAAAAAAGGGTTTAGGAGAACCAAAACCGCTCCATGGGGATTTCTCCGATCCAAAAAAAAATGATGCATAAATAGTTTTTAAGAGTCGCTCTAACTTTTGAGTTGGTGTCCGGCGATATCTAAATTTCGATCCGGCTTATTGTACATATCTTAGAGTGATGTAACAAACAGACATACCACAAGTTTGAAATCTGTAGCTCTAGGTATAAAAACATACTTATAGGGTTTATACAAAAAACCCACCTCCCATACACAGCGCCGGATTAAAACATGGCGGGACCTGGAGCTAAAATCGACACGGGACTTAAATCAAGGACAAGGCATTTGGCTCGGTTCTTTGAATAATAAAAATATTAATTTTTACGCATTTACTAGGTATGCCTTTAAGCAGTGGCGTAGATAGCTTTTGGTTCTGGGAGCGGTCCGCAAAAAAGTAAAGTAATGACTTGTCATATGCTAAGCTAAGTTAATACATACATACTTGTTAGAGTACCCATTAAGTGTATGGAATTTTCAAAAGTGACTTTTTTTCACTCCCCGCGAATTTTCCTAGAGAATGGGTGCTAAAAATAAAATCTGCAAAAATAAACTTGATCTGGTCAAGAATTTTTTAATTCAATGTAAGATAACTGCTTTCTTTTCTTTTTGTTATTGCAAAGAAATAAAAAGAGAAAATTGTAAAAAGAAGAAAGGAATTTGTTTGAATATGAAACACGGTTGTTTTAACTTTTGTTTTGTAGAAACGCAAATGCATAAAATATCTATTTTAAAATTTTTGTTTAATTTTAAAGTACGTAGAAGAACGTAGAAGAACTCAGTGTACTTTTAATTTCATTTCAGCTCAGTTCATGAAAAATATTTGTAAGTAAAATTTTTTCGCGTACTATATTTAAAGCACTATTCAGTTTCACCAAAATCTTCGAAGAATGTTCTTAAACATTAATTTGTTACATACATAATATTTGTTACGATAATTCCACTTAAAAATTTTATAAAAAATCATTAATTTTTGTTTTGACTAAGTTATCATAAAAACATATCTTAAATATTTTCTAATCATAAAATACTTTCGAAAATTGCAAAACAACTTTTAACATAACATCAATTGACAACAACTTTCATATTTCGCTGATGGCTCTGGGGGGGGTTTCCGGACCCATGGACCACGCCCATTTCTACGCCACTGCCATTAAGTGAAACAATAACTCTTGCATTTTTATTTACAAATTTTTTTTCTCAATTTAAATGTGGCAAAACTTCTATCAACTCGTCAAAGTTAATCGTATGCAACAAATCATTTTCAGTACAAAGTTGCGTTATTGACGACAAACGTTTATGTAACACAGAAGATCGGTGAACATTTTTTATTCTTTTAATTACAAAAAATTACTTCTCAGCTTCACAACTTGCTATCGGTACTGTAACCTTATAAAGGCCTTATAAACATTTGGGAGAATGTCGTTTATGCCTGAGACCATATTATTTCTGTTTTTAATAGTTTCATATCTATAAAAAAAAAAACAAAACATCTCTCAGAGAGATCCTTCAGTAAGAAGTTTTCATGGTAGAAGAACAAGGTAGGCAAGGTATATTGGAGAGGAAGTAAGTTAGACGTCAAAGTCAGCTATTCGAATTTAAGTTTTCCTAATAGTTGTTGTTGCCTTTATTGTTTGAAGTTTTAAAAAGAAATTGTTATAAAATTTTAAGAAAAGAAATGTTTACTTTTAAATTGAAATTTTTCTTTTCTGCAAACGAATGTAAATAGTTTTGTTCAATATATTTTCCTTCGTACTAAAGAAATTTCAGATTTTTAAAATAAAACTTGTGTTCTTTGATTTTAAAGATAGCATTTTTTCTAAGTGTACCTTTTTATTCTATCATGGAAGTTTCATAAGCGGTATTAATTGACTTAATTCACAGATTAATTCCATTTGAATATCATTTAGAGAAACTTCAATAAGGAGTTTTACTCCTGATTCTAATTTTTCGTTTTCAATATCCATTAATTTGTACAAGAATCCAAATTGTTTTGTTATGTGTCCATATGCTTCAATTCTATGCCTCAACTCTATTGCTAGCTTATCAACAAAAGCAAAAAGTTTAGATTTTGAATCTATCAGCCAGTCTATCACCAGTCATATTGATTGTTTTGGACTCCTTGTTGCAGTTTTTTTCAGTTATTTTTATCTAATAGTCTTGGCAAACAAATCGACTCAGGTTCTTAGCACTATTCTCAAACCCTGAAAATTCACTTTGCAAATCTGTTACAAATTCGATAAGTGAAGAAACCAGCTATCAAATCAGTATCTAGTTTTCGCATATATTAGTAATTTGCATTGAAACGATTCAAAATTTGGTTCCAGAAAACTCTCATGAAAACGTTTTGACATTTTATTAATTTGTTCAATAATGCAGAAGATTCATGCCACTTTCAGATTTTTGGGTCTGATCTTCACATAAATTTTCAAAAGATTTATACCAAGGTTATATTGTAAAAATATGATAAGCAACATTGCTTCTGAGGTTCTTATATCATGTTCATTACTTCTCTTGATACATTATCAACATCCACTAAAAATATTGCGACCATTACCAGAAGAATTATGGCCCAATACTTAATAGAAATTTTAAGCATAACCATGATTCCTTACAAATATACATTTTTTTAAAACTTTAAGGTCGATTAATTCGAAATATTTTTTATATGGCAAGTCATGTTTTACAATAAGCACTTCATATGCAAGCGACTGCGGGGCCCCTACCTGCTCGGGCCCGGGGGCTGCAGCCCCCCCTAGCCCCCACCTAAATCCGTGCCTGCCCATGCAGCCCACAATAGTATAACCACTACACGGTTAAAAAGTCTGACAGTTAAGAAATCTGTTAAAAAATCCTTTTTTTATTAAAATTGATACGATTAAAAATACTAGACATAGTGTTAGTCAAAGCTGTACGTAAACTTAATAAATTGGGAATAAAATTTACCTTAGATTAAAAAATTTAATGCAAAAAAAGCTGTATTTTGCTTACATTTTGTTCATGCTATCACAAGCAACAGGATGTGACAAAAAATAAAAATATCGCACTATGCAATTTTGACATTAAATAATTAATAAAATAAGATTTTAATAGTTAAAAATTGAAAAAAAAACATATTAAACGTTCTGGTCCAAGACCGAACCAGGTACCATGGGTTCATCATATCAAATCAAGTACCACTTAACCAACTGAGCCACGGATTTGATATTTCTTAATTGGCGCAATAACAAACGCTTGCTGTTTTAAAAGTCATGTCAACCAAATAGAAGCGCCACACTCAGAGAAAAAATGCTGTTTTATCAAAGAAATCATGTGTTGAAATAACAGATTTCACTGTTAAATACCATCCAACAAATGAAACTTTCAAATCAACAGTCGGTTGACTGTTGGTCTATGGAACACGAAACCCGTATAAAAACGTATTTATTGAAATTTTATCACTAGCTTGAAAGTTCATGTATGGCCGAGTGTGCTAATGTGTGCATCTAGTACTCGAGTGTCCATGGTTCAAATCCGGCAAGGCCAACAAAAAATTTTTTTTTTTATTTAAAATATTTTTTTTTAAATAAAAAATGAAATTTGCTATAGTTTTTTTGAAAGATTGTAAGCATTTAATTTTGAAGTTTATTTTTGACCAAACAATTAATGAAACAGAATGATTATTATTTTAATTATTAAATTACAATTTTTGATACTTACACAGCTAGGATTCGAACCCACGTCCCCCGCATGACAGTCTAGTGCACTTCCACTGAGCTATTGGCAACGATAATATAAATATAGCAAAACACATCTAAAAACTATTGCTTAGGAAAAATAGACAATTCAACAAAAACACAAAAATATTTCAACAGATGATTTTAACGACACAAAAATACTTTGAAACGTTAATTCAAGAAAGAAAATTGTTTACTATAACGCAAACCATTCAATCGAACAGTGTTTTGAAATAAAAGTGGCCGACTGTTAATATTACATGAGTTATAAATATTACAGTTGATATTTTTCTGAGTGCATCTATTGGATAATAGATAAAAGAATAGATGAGGCAAATTTTTGGGAAGAAAAACTTGCATTTGGCTTGCAATGGTCGGCACTATGAATAAGTGGAGTCAGATTTCAGTTTCGATTAGCATAAGTAAATTATCGAAATTATTTAGTATTTGTGAAGGGATAAAAAAACCAAAACAAATTTCGTTTAGTTGAAAAACGAAATTATCATAAAATAAAAATGCATTTCTAGTTTATTCAAAAATATGATCTTATATTATATATCTTATATATCTAAGATAAAGTTGGCATTTTCGATATATTAAAAACCGCAAAACATTTGAATTTACGGTAGCGAAGCTCGGTCGCCCAGGTACTATATATTGTATGTGGTTACTTCGGAAACGTGCATTACTTAAGTGGAGGAAATGTGATGAATAATAGCTAGTGTATATTTACTTTTGTGTGTCAAACAAGCAAGCAGGTGTGTCAAATTCCGCAGTATCCTTTATGATGAAAAAGATGCGCCGATAATGCAGTCCTAGTGTCAACAATGCGAGCACACAAAAGCTAAACAAACACATGCGTGCTCATTAGTATTCACTCATTTACACAAACATACACACAAACACTATCGCTTAAGAAGTTGCCAACGGTAAATTGGTTTGAACGTGTTGATGCACATCCCTCATTTGAATGCATGCTAAAATAATTATGAAAGCGAGAGGCGTGAGATGCCGCCATTCATGGTTTCACAAAGCTATGGGCAACAACGGCTTTAACAATAACAACCACAACAATAAGAACAACAACAACAACAACAACAACAACAACAACAACAACAACAACAACAACAACAACAACAACAACAACAACAACAATCTGCTACTGTACTCTAAAAACAACAATAGCATCTATGAACATTAAGAATACGCCAAATTTGTTGTGGTTGGTAGGTTGTTTCTTCCTACATTTGTCGTATTCATAAATTTTTTGAAACGTTTTGCATTTTTGTTATGATTTTGCTGTCCTCGGAAATTTATACAGTATTTGTTTGATAACCTGCATTCAAGCACTGAGAATACGGTTAAACAAGTGACATACCTATATAATGTTCTTGCAAGAATCAAGAACTCAAAATTAAAATATATGTCCCAAATAAATTCTTCTTTTTTTTAAAATTTTATAGTTGCTCAACCAAAGATTGAAAGCTTATAGATTAAAGAATTTTTTGAAACTAGCGTTTTTTCAAAAGTTTATTGAACTTTTATATCCAAATGACCAAAAAAAAGTGCCCCAAAACTTCTGACTTATGTACAGTAAACCGGATCATTTTTATATGGATAAAAAAAATTTCAACCGATCGGGGTCTCAAAAGTTAGAGGAACTCATTAAAATGATTTCTGCATACTTTTTTTTGAAATCGGAGAAAAACCGCACAAGCAATTTTGATTCTCCTGAAGGTCCTTTTTGGCAAAAAAAACATGTTTTTTGCTTGTAACTTTTTATGTTTCACAGAACGCATACCCACATCTTCTTATATGTTAAATTTCTTACTCATACTAACATTTTGATATAAAAAAATTGTTAAAATTTTGTTTTATTATAACTCTTATTGACCATCAAAAATAGAATTGGTATTTTTAAAAAGGCATTTTCTTAAAACCGCTGTAAAAGACACATTTTTTGTTAGATTTACGTGGAATTGTTATTGTTGGAAAGGTATTAAGTTCTTCTTTTGTTCTGTGTATCGCTTTAATCAAAGTTATCGGATTAAAAAAAAATTTTATCGAAAACTGGACGATAAAGCAGTGAACAAATGAAATTAATTGTTTGTATGAATAAGAAATATTTCTTTTTTTTAAATTTCTAAAGTCGACTTCTCGCATTCTGTCAGTTTTCGCACACAGCTTTGATAAAAGCGATGCACAGAAAAAAGGAAAAACTTTATACCTTTCTTAATACCTTTCCAACAATAACACTTTCACATAAATCTAGAAAAAAATGTGCCTTCTAAAGCGGTTTTAAAATAATTTCTTTTTAAAAATATCAAAAAATTCAATTTTTGATGGTCAATAAGAGTTATAATGGAACATAATTTTTAAATTTTTTGTATATCAGAATATTGGTATAAGTAAAAAATTTTATATTTTAGCAGGTGTGGGTATGCGTTCTGTGAAAAACAAAAAGATATAAGCAAAAAACATGTTTTTTTTACCAAAAAGGACCTTCAAGAGAATCAAAATTGCTTCGGCGGTTTTTCTCTGATTTAAAAAAAAAAGTATGCAGAAATCATTTTAATGAGGTGCTCTAACTTTTGAGACCCCGACCAGTGGAATCTAAATTTCGATTCGGTCTAATGTACATTAAAGTAAAATTTGGACATTTGTTTTGGAAAAATGTACTTCAAGACTAAGGAAATATCTGTTATTGATCAACATATGTTTTATAAGTTTTTTCCCTGGATTTTCGGGAAAATCTCAAATTTGAAAAAATCTCCAAAATATTTTACTCCATTTACACATTTACATAAAATACACTCGAGACTGTTTTGACACCATAAAAAAATTCAAGGCCGTTCCAAAAAATAGTCAAAATGGCCATTTTGTCAAAACTTTATTATTTTGCAACTGACAGTAAAGTAACATCATTATAAAGATCTCAAAAAGTCGCATCTTATGTTTCTTCATTTTTCTCCGAAGAGTTGATCTTGCAGGTATAACTTTTTTTTCTATACTTTTAATTCGAAAAATAATTTAAAACCATCACTCAGAGGTGATATCGAGTAATGAGTTTATATATAAATTATAACATAAAACATGTGAAAACTTAGACTAACTTTTAAATGCTTTTATAAAGATATTATATTTTTCGCTAACTATTCCAGATTCTCTACCAAAGAGGCAGCCACACACGCCATCGTCGCCGTGCACAGCTCTGAAATCAATCAACAGCCCGTCAAATGTGCGTGGGGCAAAGAGAGCGGCGACCCAAATCATATTCCGTCAATTGCCGGACAAGCTCTGAGTCAGGGCTTTCCGTTTGGTACAGCTGCGGCAGCTGCAGCAGCGGCTGCCTATGGTCAACAGGTAGCCGGATACTGGTATCCGCCGGCACCAACATATTCAACAGCGGCACCAGCACCGGCCAGTGCACTACAAACAGGTCAATTTCTTCAAGGCATGCAAGGATTCACGTATGGGCAATTTGCTGGCTATCAGCAAGGATATATGGGGTAAGTGTAATACGCGTTACACTCCATAGAATATGATTCTTCGAATATTTGTGTTTTAAGAAATTGCCAAATAACACAAAATATATTTGCTTTACATATACATATGTATGTTTGTTATTTTTTTTTTTTTTGTACTCATAGCATGGGCGTTCAAATACCGGGCGCCTGGCAGAATGTAGCGCCGCAGCCGCAATTACCAGGCGCAGCTGCTCCACAAATAGCACAAGGCGTTGGTAGCGCCCTGCCACAGGCTACAGGTGTTGTTGCATATCCGATGCAACAATTTCAGGTCAGTCCACAGGTGAGTCAGACAAACAATAAAACATTTGTTATCAAAAACTTTTTTATTTGTTTTGTCATATATTTTTTAAAGTTCTTGAAAACCTGCTCTTACAAGCCACTTATTGTATCAAACACTGCGCCCTTACGTTTCATTCTTACTCTCTTCAGATTAAAAAAAAAAAAAAACAAATGCGCCGTTAAAACCACTTCAAAAGCAGTGCTTTATAAAAGCATTCCTTATTGTTCTTCAGTGTTCCATTGTTTGGCTAACATTTGCAGCTGTTGGTAGATTCTTTTTTCACCTGTTTCCTTTGGACTAACACTAGCGTAGAGTTCATTTTCCAATTTTCACCTGCAACAGCTGTTTTGTGTGTGTTTTTGTGTAGAAGTGGGTGTATGTGGTTAAACACACACATCTGTTTTTCTGCTTTAGAATGCTTTTTGTTCTTTCATGCAGTGTTGCCGGGTGTTTTTCGTATCGAATCTTTGAAGTACAAGAAATAAAATTAAGTGGTTGGACATTCTTGTCCGCGTGAAGTAAATTTCTTTGTTCTTTTTAAAAAATTGACAATTGAGACAAAAACAGCTGGTCACACTTGTTACCGACTTTTATTTTTGAAACGAATCCATGGAATTCGTTTTCTATTTTGTCATTTACTTACTATAGAATGCTATCTAACCTTTTAGAGACTCTCCATGGTCCTCAACACACCTTCAAAAGTATAAAAAATAAAAATATAGATGAATTTCTAAACATGTATTTTTAAATCACAGTTGAAATCTGTAGTTAATTTTATAAAAAAATATAAGTTTTTTTAAGCTCGTATAGAAATATGTCAAATTTAGGTTACAGACGCATTTGTGCAAGACAATTACGACAAAAAATTTATTTTTTTTTTGACCGAACGTAGGGGTCGCGCATTGACATATTTCTTCATATCTCTGGTGTTTACAGTCGGATTTTAAAGTTTGGTACAACAATGTTTTTGTCTCAAAAAGAGCAATATGACCTCTTTAGAAGTCATTGACCTCAGGTGTACTGTTCTAGTACTTACTCTCCAGATCTCAATTCCTACCATCCTAATGTACCATCCTTATATCAAAAAAATAAAGCTCTTAAAATATCATTAATCTTTTGCCCAGGAAGTATATCGAAATTTCTAGCAGAACTATTATTAAAAAATTTTTGAAAATTTTTTTGCCGAACGTAGGGCTCCCTTAGTTCATTTTCATCATATCTTCGGTATTAAAAGTCTGATCATATTGAATGACATATCGGTGTTTTTGTTTAAAAGAGACCAATTATTTTTATTCCAAACTAAGAAAATTCGCTGGTTTACGTTTTTGCATAGGAGGTGGTACGGTCTAATGTACATATATACTATACAAATTCCAATTTTTCTGTTAGGAACCCAACTCTGATTTTTGTATGGAGCTAATATCTCCTACAACGATATTTCTTACAACGCGGTATTTCTTAGGAACCTAACCCCCACATTGTAGGACGGTTACCTGTACTTTATTATTTCAATAAATGTTCCTCCATCCTGGTTTGTCGTGGTCTTGGTTTTGGTTGTGGTCTTGGACTTGGCAATATCGTCTTCAAAATTTAAGTCCAGCTATGAAAGTATATTCATAGCTTCTGTATCAGGCATTTCACAAACACTTTAAGGGCCGTTTTATTCACTTTTATAACTTAAGATTTAAGAATAACTTTTGGGATTTTTCAGCGTTTCTAATTTAATTCATTTTATTCACTTCAAATTTTCAAACATAACTTCAGAAATTCAAGTTTATACATAACTTTTGTTCGATAACTGGAGTCAACTTGTGATTTTTTTTAACTTCCAAAAATATCAGCAGTTATGAGTTCTAACTTGAGATATTTGGTATAAATTTGGCGGACAACTGAATTTATTATAAATTAATTTTCATAGCACGGATGCGTGCTATCATTGTACTGACTGCATACATAAGAATTGATCAAAAGACACCAATTTTGATTTTTTTTGCATGTTTGTCGAGGTCCTCAGGTGTTTGGCAAGATCCGGGAAGCCCGCTGTAGCTGCAATTTCTGCTTTGTGATGAAGTCAGATAGAGGTGTAGGAGGTGCTGCATTCAGTTCAAACAATTGTCTAGAATGACGCCAATGTAATTCACACACGGTTCAGACTATGTCATTCTTGAAGCCTATTATACCTGACATCTCCAGACGCAGAACTCCAGCATAAAAAATGTTCTAAAGAACTCAGATTAAGGAGCTTCCATCCAAACCTACCTCTGTTTCATAAAAAAAAATACTAACCCGAGATAACCTCGTATAATTCAGCACAGATAGAAGAAGACTTCGCAGAGCTTCTAATATTCTGACGCAATGTCTTTTGGATTAATGTTAATGCTAAGGATTTGCTTATTATTGCCGAATTATTGATGAAAAATATCTATTTAGTCTGTCTGTGTTGTAACTGTATAAGATAGTTCTTTATAATTCGAGAAAGTAGGTTTTGTAAAAGGCATGGTGCATGAAGCTTTCATTAAAGCTACGTCGATCATATCATTTAATGTGGAACAACCTAACAATGAAGTGTTGCGATGTCAACTTGTCTGGCAGCCATCTAATCTGTCCAAAATCTTATCAAAAATAGCTGACCACTGATTATTTGACTTCAGGACCTTCATGGCAAACAATGTCTTAATGAAAGCGACTTCATTCTCGAGTTAGGCCCTGTCTGAAAGCACTTTCAGAAATTTTATGGCTGGCTTTTTCATACTTGTATCATCCTGAAGAAATTAAATTTTGCAAAATATTTTGTTGAATAAATTTCTGAACTTTACATTTTAGGGGATGGTTTTATAAGCTTTCTATTATATATATAAATTTATCAATAAAATGTATTTTAAGACAAAACCAGTCTTTTCTTTTGGTATGCATATCATCTGGTTAAATAAATCGCCATAGGGACTCAGGTCTATTTGTAAGTATTTTCAAATCCATATGATACAACCCATGTGAACTTGTTTCATAGGATCTGAAGTAAATTTTTGAATAGAGTGTGTTTAATGTATGCATCTTTGTAGGAAGTCAGCTGAAGCATAAGTGCATTTTTATCACATCCACTGTCTGTTCTTTTTTGAAGAACTGCATTTTTATTGATCAAATAACTTATATAATTAAATAATCGGTAATTACCGCATACATATCGCACACTAAATACATAACAGTTACAACTCAAAATTTTTTCATATCGACTTTTTGTCATAAATCAATTCACAAAACCCTTATCTCACTATCTATTTCATTATTTTCTTCATGAAATGGAAGAATGAAGTTTGAGTATTTAAATGAAAATTGCTTTTATTTTGTATTTTCAACCAAAGGTTTTCATTTTTCGCTTCTCCTGAAAAGTCATGTTTTTTGAGTTGTGACTGTTTTGTATTTAGTGTGCGATATATCTTCTTTAGCAGCAAAATTTGCTGAAATCTTAATTATTTTGTAACTTTCAACATATTCCGATTTCTCAAGTTATGATGTCAATTTTATGTCAAATATCAATAAATTCCCTGGGAAATTTTCATAACTTGAACATTTATAACTCTACTCAACTTCAACGTCGAAAACTTCAGCTTGAATTTGCCGAGACTGAATAAAATAAAATTATAACTTGAGAAATTAAAATATAAAACTTCGCAAGGGACCTGACAACAATGTCCGTCTAAAGGGGGTGTCCGCTCATGGAAAGTGTCCGTTAAGGGAGATTCCACTGTATTCACATGCACTTAAGCTTATTCAAAAATGTTTTGAGCTCTTATTTCCATTGATATATCTTATGAAGTTTGTAAATTATGACGTGAAAAATAATAAAATTATCTTAAAAACAAGTAAAGAAAGTCTAAAGTCGGTCTAGGCCGACTATGAAATACCCTAAACCCACTTTTCAAAAAAAAAAAAAAAAAATTAATTGTAAATGGGCGTGTCCGTGGGCGGATTAAGTCCATTTTTCCAAACCATCTTTGTCTTGTCATAAAAAACATACGTGCCAAATTTTAGCTCTGTAGGTTAAACACATGCTTATTTATTGCGTTTTCAATTTTTGGGTTGTATGGGAGGTAGGCGTGTCCGTGATCGGATGACGTCCATTTTCCGAAGACATATTTGTGTTGGTATGAAACACATACATATCAAATTTTATTGTTGTAGGCTAATTATGAGCTGAGCTATGCAGTTTTCAATTTTCGCGTTGTATGGGAAGTAGGCGTGTCCGTGGGCGGACGATGTCCATTTTTCTAAACCATCTTTTTTTTGTTATGAAAAACATACGTGTCAAATTTTAGCTCTGTAGGTTAAACACATGCTTATTTATTGCGTTTTCAATTTTTGGGTTGTATGGGAGGTAGGCGTGTCCGTGATCGGATGACGTCCATTTTCCGAAGACATATTTGTGTTGGTATGAAACACATACATATCAAATTTTATTGTTGTAGGCTAATTATGAGCTGAGCTATGCAGTTTTCAATTTTCGCGTTGTATGGGAAGTAGGCGTGTCCGTGGGCGGACGATGTCCATTTTTCTAAACCATCTTTTTTTTGTTATGAAAAACATACGTGCCAAATTTTAGCTCTGTAGGTTAAACACATGCTTATTTATTGCGTTTTCAATTTTTGGGTTGTATGGGAGGTAGGCGTGTCCGTGATCGAATGACGTCCATTTTCCGAAGACATATTTGTGTTGGTATAAAACACACACATACCAAATTTTGTTGTTGTAGACTTATTATGAGCTGAGTTATGCAGTTTAAAATTTTTGCGTTGTATAGGAGGTAGGCGTGTCCGTGGGCGGATTCCAAAAATATTCAATAGTGCAGATCCTTGGGTACATGTGACCATGTGTACCAAGTTTCATCCAATTATCTCAACTCCTTCTTCTTATCCTGTGTATACGGACAACACACAGACGGACGGACGGACGGACGGACGGACGGACGGACGGACGGACATAGATAGCTCGACTCACGTGGTGACGCTGATCAAGAATATATATACTTTTCTATACCGGACTCGCTTCGTTCTATGCGTTACAAACGTTTGCACAAAGTTAATATACCCTGACCTTTCAGGTTTAGGGTATAAAAATAAGATAAGTGTCCGTCCAAGAGAATATTTTTTTGTTAAGCGGGTGTCCGCGTCCGCTCATGAAAAGCGTCCGTTCAAGGGAAAGCGACTGCAATGCTTTTCTTATGGAGCGCTACTGGGACCTGACAACAATGTCCGTCTAAACGGGGTGTCTGCTTATGGAAAGTGTCCGTTAAGGAAGATTCCAGTGTATTCACATGCATTTAAGCTTATTCAAAAATGTTTTGAGCTGTTATTTCCATTGATATATCTTATGAAGTGGTTTAACCAAAGCAAATTCAACATATTTTTTAGCCAATATAAAAATATGTACTATAAAAATATTTATAATTTGGTTATCTGAGGTATGCATTCTGAATAAAGAAAAAAATTTTGTAAAAGATTTTATTTTTGGCCCAAAACAGAGATACAGGAGAACTAAAAACGCTCCATGGGGATTTCTACGAACAAATAAATAAGAAATAAAAAATTATATACAAAAAACTCATATAAACTTCAAATTTTTTGCCCAAAAAAGAGGTACAGGAGAACCAAAACCGCTCCATGGGAAGTTCTACGAACCAAAAAATTAAGAAATATCGTCGTCCGGGGATTCATGTGCTCTATGTGCAAAAAACTAATTTTGAGTAAATTGAAGTTAAAGTTTGAAGCCATTTTTTTCTAAAACTGCTCGATAGGATTTTCTGAATTTTTCACCAAATATTTGTGTAAAAATGACAATACCAAAAACATATTTCCTAATCCTTGATCTCACGGAAAAAACGACATTTTCATGCATTAAAAAAAATCCACTTTGCTCTATACGCCATTTCATTCATATTTTGGTGTGAACCCATACACAAAGAGCAAAGTAGCATAAAGAAAAAATGTCACACATTTCTAATTATTGTTCAAACAATTTATTCATTGACAAAAAATAAAGGTAAAAGATGATCGTTTTACTATAATTATAAGTAATTAAAATATATGTAAGTGCTATAAATATTTTGCTTCGTTAATGTGATATTATGTTGTTTTATTTAAATAAATGGTGATTTATTTTTATTTAAAAGGTTTAATGTAAAGGTCTAAACAAATAGTAATTGGCTAACAATTTTTGTATTAAGTCAAACCTTTAGCCCGCGTATTCAATTCAAAGTTTTGAGTTTTCGAAAAAATAACGAAAGGTTAAATCAATGCATATTTTTTTAAAACACAATTATATATTCATAGAAATTGAAGCACTATTTCCAAATAAGTGAAAAAGCAACATCGTTAAAAGATTCGGCAATAGAAAATATTTATATAATATAAATAAAGAACCAAAATTATTGTGTCTTATTTATGTAATATAATAAAAAATCATAAATTATTAGCCACAAGATTTCGTTTACTCTCAAGTCGAGGTATAAGTTTTGTGGATGCAAGTTTCCCTCGTATTAAGCCTTCTCTTGAGTTTTTATAGTATAAAGAAACATGTATGTAGGTGCTTCTTTCACTATATTTGCAGAACTTTCGACTGCCTGCGAATGACATGGAAGCTTTAAAAAATTAAGATTTCGTACCACCGAAATTCAACAGTCTCATATATTTGTTAATTAGTGATGTGTCGAAGAATTAGCGGATCGAAACATTGTTGTCTTATATTGAAAATCATACTTTACATGAGTACTTGATGATTACCTAAGTTTTTTTTATATCTTTACTGGTTCTCCAGATATTTCGAAAAATGTTTTGAGAAAAGTTGTGAGACTGCACGCTCACTTTTCAAAAATTCTTAAAAGTCCTTTTTTATACTTTGATATGCCTAAAATACCTTATGCCTTTTGAAAGTTAACAAAATAATAGTCCCTCTAATTTGTAATAATCGTTCCATAGTACATCTTTAGACGCTTCGATGATCAATGCGGAGGCTGTTACACTTAAAATAAATAAATAATATTTTACAAGTCCGTTACTGACCTAAAAGTACAGCATATTTTCACTTCTACACTGAGAGAACTTGTGTTAAAATTAAATGAATTTATGTTCATATCAAACGAATTTGTTTTTGAAATAGAGTATTTGTTTTTAAAACAATGTTTTTGTTACGAAAATTTTAAACAAATATTTTAAAGGATAATTTTTCCGATCCCATTTTTTAGCTTTTATTTTAAATATTTTAATATTTAATTAATTAAGTTTTATTTTATCATATCTTTATATTTATATTTGTCAAACCAATTAAAAAAATTCAAAAATTGTCATTGTATTCAGATTTTTGTATGATTTTTCAAAGAAATAAAAAAAAACGAAACAAGTTTAAAGGAACTTGAAAATTAAACACACTCGTTTTCAATTTTGTTTTGTAGGAACGCAAAGGCGTAAAATTTATATTTTAAAATTTAATTTTGAAGTATGTTTTTTTCTCAGTGTACAAAAGGATTTGAGAAAACAAAATTTTTACCCACCTTATTGAAAATAAGTACTTTTCCACTCACTCCATTCTCCTTATTTCCAAATGGTCGGCTTTATTAATTTTTTTATTGATTAAAAATTTTAAAAAACATAAAATAATAACTAAATAAAGAAAATTATAAGCCACAACTATGTAAGTTAAGTGCACATAGAGCAAAGTGGTTTTCGTTAATCAAGTACAACATTTTGTACTGACATTTTGCTCTATACGCCATTGAATGGCTTATGGGGCAAAAGGTCTCAGGACACGAAATATCTCAGTTTCTAGAAGAGATAGCCAAAAACGGATTACAGATTTGAAAAATTTGGTATCAAAAATCCTGGATGGTAGTATTAACTCAAAATTGCCAAAATGGCGTATGGAGCACATGAATCCCCGGACGACGATATATGCAAAACTCCCTCTAACTTTTGAGTTGGTTTTTGGCTGACTTTTTATTTTCCATGCAAATCGATTCGGCTTAATAAGAAGTTTCTCTAATATTATTTGTCCGTCTTATATTTTTCTTTCTCCATTGTAAATTTTTTTTAATAATAACTGAAAAACTTACAAATATATTTATTACTAACCTAAGCTTCTTTTTTTTCAACTTCTTTTTATACGAATGTAACAATATTTAGCAGTTAACCGAAGATGAATGGTTGGCGCCTAGTTTGCTTGTGTAGCTCCCATGATGGCCACCATCTGCGCCTCTCTGCGCTTGTGTACAGCCGCAACAAACAACAACAACAACAACAACAACAGCAGCAGCAGCAGCAGCTGGAGGTACAAATAATGTTACAGCAACACAACAGCAGCAACAACAATTTTATTATTACCAACAACAACAGCAGCAACAACAGCAGCAACAACAGTTTACAGGCAACGATTATGCACAGAGTGTGGAAAATTATAACTGCAACAATAACAGCAAATATAGTTAAATCCTTAACATAAACAACAACATTAACACTAAAATCAAAAGCAGAGCAAAACAAGAACTTATTTTAATACAACAACAACAATTATTAGCATATTTTAATTAACCAAATTAATAATGAACGCATTTGGCTAAGCGTCAAAAGTGAAATTTGGGCCGGGAGCATGTGTAATTCTATAGATACATAAATAAGTGGTAAGATTTAGCAAATAGCATAAAATTTATAAAATACAACAAAAAATGTATAGCATAATAAGATGAAATAAAATTAAAAGTTAAGAGACAGATATAAAATTAATAAAAAAATGCATGCATAAGAAAGTAAATAATTTAATCTATTTATTATTTTTAGCGAAATGTATGCGGCACATAAACAAGTGTTCTAATTTTATTTGATTTTTTTTATTTTCAATATAGTTTTGATATAAGTTTTTTTTCCCCTCCCCCCAATGTCAATAGCAAATACATTTTAGTTCTTCGAACTCAAAACCGTACTTTTATATACGTTGGTATTTGTTGCAATTTTTTGATTTTTCACTTGAAAATTTGAACTAACTACATCTACAACCTAGACGTTCATGTTTACGTTAAATTTATACAAACTTTTAAGCAATATTCATAAAACAAACATACTCGTAAATACAGTTATTTACACCGTATATATATATTAGTACACAACTGCTCTACGTTAGACGAAATAATATAAGTATGTCAAAATCTATTTAACAATAACAGCGCAAGATACAACACTACAAAATAACACTCTTTATAACAGCTTCAATTTAAGCAAACAAAAGACATATACATAGGTACTAAATATTTTCTACTATAAGCATAGTGAAAATATACTATACAGAACAACTCTAAGAAATGCAAAGCAACACTTGTGCGATCATCATTAGCCGATATGTGATAAAAAAAAATTTAGAAAAAAATCCTAAAGAAAATTCCATTAACTCCAACCTAACCATGCGTTAAATCACAAAAACAAAAAATAAAACATTTAATCTATTGTCTTATAATACAAACTAATACTTAAAAGAATAATACAAAGGAAAATATTTCTTTAAACATGATCTAATTATAAATAATTTAACTATAACTAAAATCAAACAAAGTACAAGAGAAGGCAAAACATTTTCTGCATGCCTGCTTTTAATAACTCATTCATAAATAAATAGGACAGAATAATTGAATAATTCATTGCAAACATTGAATACAACAATTATTTCGAAAAAAACAAAACAAAAACATTAGAGAAATATTATCCATCCCTAGCATTTGTATCTGTAGCTACTCGTATGCCTGTAGTTGCATCTATCGGTATGCATTTAAGTATCATTCAAATCTGTGCCAACCTTTCGTCAAAACATCTCAATCATTTTCAATTTACAATCCAATCATTTAATGTATTGAACAATTTCATTTAATTAAGCAGATTGTAAATATTAAGAAGAATTCATAGCATACCAGGCTCCAAGAATAATAAAAACAAAGAAATATTACTATAGTCTTAAGATGCCACATTAAGAAATAACAAGCAACATGAACACATAGCTATGTGTATCGTATACTTACGTAGATAGCCATCCACATAGATAGATCACATACATACACATGAAATTAAAAGTTGTATTAAGAGCAACTTAACTTCACTTATCAAGATTTTATTGTTAATCTGAAAGGCAAAATAAAATGTTCTTTTTTTGATTTTATTTATTATCGGCAATTTATTATCGAATACCTTCAGAAATGCTTAGTGTTGAAATAAAAACCAATTAAGCCAACCCATTTATTTATAAATTTATTTGAGTTTAAAATTTCTAATACTATAAGGAAATACTAAAAGGATATTGAAGTAATAATCGGACACATACTTAAACACTCCGCATCAGCAGAAAAGGTTTGTCTTAAACTTTTTATTTAAGACATATTTTTTTAATTTTTTGTTTTTTAAATACAGTAAATTTATAGGGAATATTTTTATATTAGTTATTAAAATGATATCCCGCAAGTGGTGGCCTTTTCTGCTTTGCACAAATGTGCTCTTTCCAACACGTTTTCCATGACCTTTCGCAAAACTTCCGGTGTTATGTTGTTAATTTCGTCTCGAATATTGGTTTTTAATTCCTCAATAGGCTTATTAACATAAACTTTCCCTTTTACATAACCCCAAAGGAAACAGCCTGGAGCGGTTAAGTCTGGGGAACGCGGAGGCCAATTAAAATTGCTTGTACGCGAAATTATTCTTTCACCAAAGATGTCGCGTCAAAGAACCATTGTGGCCCTCGAAGTGTGTGCTGTGGCTCCATCCTAATGGAACCATATTTGCGGATGGTTTTCCACGGCTGGCCTTACAAAATTTTCCAACATGGCCGGACGTATCGATCATCGACATCGATCATATTTTCCAACGATATCGATCAACATTGACGGGAATGGCGACACATCGTTCATTTTCAAAAAAATATAGGCCAATGATCCTTTCTGAAGAAACACCGCACCAAACAGTGCACTTAACTGGGTGTAATTGTCATTGATGAAATACACTGAGAAAAAAACACATACCTTGCTCCGGTAAAAAATTTCTCTATTTTTGATTATATCAATTTTCTCTTTTTCAAATAAAATTTTCTTCAATTAGAATAAATTTTCACATTTTCGTAGAAATATTTCTTTACTTCTAGGAAATGGAAACATTTCATGTCTCTAATAATGATAAGTATTTTTCTCGCACAAAAAATTTCTCATTTATAAAGAAATTTTATTGAAAATGAAAAACTTTTCTTATATTTTGATAAAAAATTCACTATGAGAAGTATTTTCTTCAATAAAAACAAATATTTTCTCAAAAAAAAAAGTATTTTTCTCTAAAAATGATATATTTTTCTATTTCATGGTAGCTTTTTATCATTTTTAGAGATTTTTTTAGTATCGCAATAGGAGAATAGCATTCTCTGGAGCAAAGTCTATACCATTTTTCTCTAAATATGATGCCTTTTTTATCATATTCCGAGACACTTTTTTCTGAGTGTACTCTCGGGTTTGCCGTAGCCCATATCCTACAGTTATGCTTGTTTACGAACCCATTTAATTGGAAATGGGCTCCATCACTCATAACTAAGTTATGAATAAAATTAGGATTCTCTTGTGCTTTTTGCTGGAAATAAATTGCATAGTCAAGTCGTTGCTGGTAATCTGTCGGTTTCAATTCTTGGACAAGTTGAATTTTGTATGGAAACTTTCTTATGATATGCAAAATTCGCTGCAGCGGCCCTCTTGAGAGGCTAAGTTGTGTCGAACGTCTCCTGGTTGATGTTTCTGGATCCTCCCGAATACTCACCTGTACCAGGTCAATATTGTCCAACGTGTGCACAGTTTGTAGTCTGCCAGAACCAGGAAGGTTCCTTACTGCTCTTTGTTGTCAAAAATTTGCAACCAAACGGTTTATTGTTGACTGAGAGGGTGCAACCCGCACATTACATTGACGACGATATGCACGCTGAGTCAACACAATGGACCGTTGATTTGAAAAGTAAATTTCAACGATTTGGGCACGTTGTTCAGTTGTGTATTGCTCCATTATAAATTGTCCAAGTCTTCTTTACAAAATACTGAAAAGAAAAGAAAAACAAAATTATAATAAAAAAGTTATAAGGAATTCACACCACTTCGGTCTTTCTGGGCCACCCTGTACCAAAGATTTTTCCTCCCAAAATGAGCATAGCAGAAAACATTTTGTTCTTGTTTTCTCTGAAGTGTTTTATTGTAAAAAATTAGGTAAAGTTAAATTTTAAATAAAGTAACTGTTAATTTTCTGTTTTTGTTTATGCTTTAGCATAACAAAATTATGCACTTTTTGTTTTGTCATTGGAATAGGTTCATCACATTAGTTTGAAGAAATCGAAATGAAAAACTTTTATATTTTATCGCAACTTAGTATTTTTGTTAAATTTAATCCTTTTTTATAAGGAGTGCTATATCCTTTACTTAATATAGTTTGAAAATCCGATTCGGAATTGAACCATAAAGTTGCTCCAATTACTTCAATTAAATTCAACTTCAAGCCAATTTAATGTAAGAAGTCGCGGATACAAGGGGGTTATTCCCCCCCATCCCCCCCAATAACTTTTGAATACTTTACTTTTTGAAACTTTATTTGGAGACAATTAATTGGTCAGAGACATTGTTAAACTCTAGTTTTTTTATTGATTTCAATAATTCTTTAAGTACTAGCTTATAATACCCGACGCAGCTCGATTCTTGTGGTGCTTTTTATGTGTTGCTTATTGTTACTTATGAGATATGATACGTTCAAATAGTTGGCATTTTTAGCATATTTTTCTTTAAAAGTTTCTAGTAAAATTTACTTTTTTGTATTAATAATTTTAAAACTTTGATTTTCATTAATGTTTTTTCTGTTCAAATATTAATTTTTACCCTATTTTAATATACAAATACTTGAAATCGCATTAAAAAACATTGAAACGTTAGATGAAAATTCATATTTGTGATGAAGTCTGATTAAAATTAAAAAAAAAGTTTGTTGACATTATTAAAACTTTTTGTAAAAATCGACTACTGCACTCAAACCACTCAAACCACCTTCATACATTCACAAAGTTTCTTTTAATTCGGATGTGTAGTTTCGGATATTAGCGAAAACCAACATAGTGACATGTGATTTTTATATATAATCATAAAATATACAAAGAAAGTCTAAAGTCGGTCTAGCCCGACTATGAAATACCCTATGAAATATGAACTATGAAATACCTTAACATTTATATAAATATTGAAAAACTTAAACAAATAGACCTAACTTCCTATCAAAAACCATGCATTATTTGTACCAATAGAAGTAATACAGGTTTAACTAATGTGGTTTGTGTGGTAGGTGGGCGTGTTGGTGCGCAGATGACGTCCATTTTTTGTGCACACCGCAGTTTTAATATAAAATGTTCCCACACGAAGTTTCAGCTATCAAATATGAACATTTAATAGTGTTTTTAATATTGTGGGTTGTATGGGAGATGGACCTGTTCATGGTCGGATGACGCTCATTTTGTGAACACATCTTACTTTTGATACAATAATCTCACATACCTTGTTTTATCTTTGTAGCTCATATATAAACCTCTTTAGAGAGTTTTTACCATAGTAGGTTATATGGGAGGTGGGCGTGTTGGCGGGCAAATGACGCCGATTTTTTGTGCACACCTTAGTTTTGATATAAAATGTTTCTATGCGAAGATTCATCTTTCAAAGTCATATATGCATCTTTTAATATTGTGGGTTGTATGGGATGTGGGCATGTTCAGGCGCGTATCACGCCCATTTTATACTTCTTTATACCGGATACGCTTCGCTCTAGGTGTAACCAACGTTTGCACAAAGATAATATTTCCTTGACTTTACAGGTTAAGAGTATAAAAAACCCTCTGATTCATAACAAAATGCTTTTCACGCAATTTTTCAAGCAATTATTCTAAAATTTTGTGCTTTTCTATTCTATTGTCTGTTCAAAAATCCGAAACAATTTGGCCATTTCAGCCCATGAAAGGACATTATTAGAGCTTCTTATGAGCTATTCTGCTGTGCGTTTTATTAAATTTTGTACACAATGGATCAAAAACTGGATCTACTTGTTTTATACCGACTGCGAACGGCTAAACAGCATGTTTTCAAGAAGCTTTTCATGGAATTTATAATTCTCTGGGGTATGTCATTATCTGCAGAGGGGGAATCAAGGCACTTCGACGCCAAAGCCACACACAATTTGTGCCTCAACAGCCACATTTTTATATTTAACCCTTAATATCAAAATTTTTGACATTTTTTGGCATCGCCAAACATACTAAGGTCCTCATCCAATTCAGATTCGTTCCAGCACCTTAAATATTAAAGGTTAATGCCATGCAAATAATTTGTCATGCAAGAATTATCTAAGTTATAGTATTACAATTTGGTAGTTATACCTTTGTGGTCACATTTCTATATTTAACAGTTTTTATCCAATTTTTTGATATTTTTTAACCGACTTCAAAAAGGAGGAGGTTCTCAAGTTGGTTGGTTTCTCTGTTTTTTTTTTTTTTTTTTTTTTTTTTTTTTTTTTTTTTTTTTTTTTTGTGAATGTATGTACATCGATTACTCCTAAAGTACTTGCCCGATTGCCGTAATTTCTTGTCAACATATAGAGATTATCAACGCGGAGGTGCCCGTTTATAAAAGGGGGCGGTATTCGTAAAAGGGGCGTGTCTCTATAAGAAAAACACTGTATCTCAGTAAATATTGACACTACGGTAATAAAATTCACAGTAAAATTACAAGGGCAAGCACAAGTATTAAAAATGATGATCACTTAAGTGGGCGTAATTCTAAAAAAGGGTGTGGCAATATTGTAAAAACTCTGTATCTCAAAGAAAATTGACACTAGAGTACTGAAATTAAGTACAGAGGTAGGTACAATTATTGGAAATGACTATAACAAAAGTGGGCGTAATTTGACAAAGGGGTGTGGCAATATAAGAGAATTACTGTGTCTCGAATAATATTGATACTAGGGTACAGAAATTTATTACAAAGGAAGGAAAAATTACTACAAATTTTTGTAAAAAAAAAAGTGGGCGCTAATCGAGAAGGGGAGTGGCAATATTAAAAAAAACACTGTATCTCGATTACTATTGACACTACGATACTAAAATTTAGTACAAAGGTAGGTACAAATATAACAAATTACTGTCAGTAATGTGGGCGGTATTCGATAAAGGGGCGTGTCACTGTAAGAAAAACACTGTATTTCAGTAAATTTTGACACTAGAGTACTAGAGTTAATAAAATTCACAGAAAAAATGCAAGGGTAGGTAAAAAATAACAGTCAATTAAGTGGGCGTTAGTCGACAAAGAGGTGTGGCAATATTAGAAAAACTCTGTATCTCGAATAATATTGACACTAGAGTACTAAAGTTAACTACAGGGGTAGGCACAGTTATAAAACAATTAATTTCAATACAGTGGACCTTGTTTGATAAAGGGGTGTGGCAATATATAAAATACACTGTATCGCGAATAATATTGACACTAGAGTACTGATATTTAGTATAGAGGTAGGCACACTTATAACAAGTTATTGTGAATGAAGTGGGCGTCATTCGACAAAGTGGTGTGGCAATATTAGAAAACACTAAATCGAATACTGACACTACTAACTGCAGAAGTACAGACGTAGGCACAATTATTACAAATTACTACCGAAGAATTGGGCGTTATTCGACTAAGGGGTGTGGCAGTGTGTAAAAAACTGTATCATATTGACTTAAGGGTGGTAAAATTCATTGTTAGAATGGGTAGAACTATTGAAAACACTATGACAAAGAGTGTGATATTCTCGACAAAGAGGCGTGTCAATATTATAAACACACTATATTTCAGTCAATATTGACATTGGGGTAGTGATAAAAATACAAGAGTAGGTACTGATAAACATACTGACAAAGACCAGAATAAGAAACGACAGAAAAGCATTTTCCATATTATGAGCATAAATAATTGGTGTTTAATTAATTTATACACTTTTTTAATATATATCATTTTCTCTAAAAAGAAAGAAATAAAAACTTTTTAACAAAAAAAAAAACCTACTTCAAAATCACTAGAAAGTAAAAAATAATTTTAAATTACTTTTACTATTTATTTCTTGGTCAAATTTGTATTTTTATAATAAATATATTTATTTTTTTATGATAATAAGAGCTTCGAAGTCGGCGCTAATATAATCAGATTTTTTGTGCAGCTGCAACACACATATAGCATTTTAATTAAGATTTAAGAAAAATTAAGATTACAAATTAATACAGCGTCACCCAAGCAGGATATTTACAAATAAAAAAGTCTTAAATAGAGTAGGGATGGCGAAAAAATCATGAGTTTACGTCAATGATTAGCGCTGACTAGAAGCTTTTATTATCATAAAAAAATAAATATATTTATTATAAAAATACAAATTTGACCAAGAAATAAATAGTAAAAGTAATTTAAAATTATTTTTTACTTTCTAGTGATTTTGAAGTAGGTTTTTTTTTTTGTTAAAAAGTTTTTTTCGCATCGCCAAACATACTAAGGTTTTCATCCAATTCAAATTCATCCAACACCTTAAATATGTAAGGTAAATAATTTTCCTTGCAAGAATTTTCAAAGATATGTTATTGTAATTTGGTACTTGCATAACTTTGTGGTAAGTAACATTCTTGGTTTAGAAGTATTCTATTAGACAAATTTCGTTTTCTATAAGAACGTGAAGTTTCTTAAATTTGGAAAAAATTGACTCCATAAAAACTTTCGTACCTAAAATACACAAAAAGTTTTTAGAAATTATTTTATTTTCTGTTGAAATAGAAAAAAGAATCAATCAAAAATGAAAGTGCTGACTTTGAAATTTAATAACTCGGTCATTTTACAGAGGATTCCATTCTTTTTATTTTGTTTGAAATTTTGACTTATTGTCCGTTTCATCATTTTTTAATTTTTATCATTTTCGGTTTACTTCTAACTTTTATAATTTTTCAAAAAAAAACCTTAACGAATTTCTTTATTTCGCAAATAACTTTGATGAAAATAATTGCTGTTCAAAAAATACTTAAAACCAAAAATGGCATTTTTATTGTTCTCTTATATGGTATGCATAAATATAAGGTTTCTTTAAAGTTTCTATCATAAAAATTTAAAAACGGCTTAAACGATCGAAAAATCAAGCCTAACTATAATGAAAATTTGAGGTTTATTTTATTTTTTTGTATGCATAAAAATTAATGGTGTAGTGAAAGAATCATGACAATTTCTCAATTCGTTTCAGAGTTATAATCCCAAATACCCCTTTAAACACTTCCACAGCAATAACAGCGCCACCTACCGGGTTTATATACAAACCATCTACAGACCCAGCCGCATGTACTCACCAAATTTCGGTTTAGCCGGTTTATCCGTTAAGGAGGAGTTCAGTGACAAAGCCATCTACAGAAGAACTTAATATATAAAGATAAATGTAAAAAATTTGAATAAATCAACCTTAATTCTTAAATAAGTTAAATTTGGAGTTTTTATTAACTTTTCGCTAAGATATTATTCCAGAAAAAGGGAGAAATAAATAAATACGGAAATGTACGTGCATGTGTTTGGGCAAAAATGCTTCTTAAGCAATTCAATAATTTCAATTCGAAAAAGTACAAAAGTCTATTTGTAAAAAGACAAAATTTTCTCAAATCGAAAATGTGTGTCTTTGACAATTTATCCTCCCCCAAGATTTTTTCCAGTTCCACCGCTGAATGGACGAAACGAGTGACTCTTGGTCTTCAAACTGTTTACCGGACACGTATACATTCCAAAATAACCAATCCAAAACATTTTCAATAATGTTTAGGTCCGGATGATTTGGAGTCCATGATATTAGTTGAATATATTGTTCACTGATCCAGCTTATAACGGAACGTGCCGTATGAATAGAACCGTTATTATGTTGGTTAATCCTTTCCAAGGGTCCAAAAATATTTTGTTACCTTGGGAAATCTTAGTCTAGTATAGCTTTATACAAATTTTCCGTCATTCTGCAAGTTGGAAACTTCAACTCAACAGTTTCAAAATATGATATGGGGGATATAGCCCTACCAACAATTACACCTCTATGGCGGCCATGGTGATAAATTCAAAATCGTTTCTTCTTTCGAAAATTATGAAAGTAATAGTTATAATCAGCTGGTCCATTCAAATTGAACTTCTTTTCGTCAGAGAAACCTACCTACTACCATTTATTCTTCCAATTGATGTGGTTCTTACAAAAATTCAACCGATTTTCCTGCGGTTCAGGGTTAAGTTGTGTTTTTTTTTTCTTAATCCTATGTTTTGTAAGGTGCAGAGCACTTTTAATTATCCGTCGCACGGTTGAAATACTGGCTTAATGCCGAATTTTTATCGCCGACAGGCAAGATTCGGAGGCTTATCGAATAATTGCTCTTTTATCTGCAGCTCATGCTGCCGAATAAGTACACCTTTTCATGTTTTTACCATAGTCGGTTTTATTTCTTAAAAAATTGCATACTACGTTTTGCCTTCTTCCGATTTTGCTAGCGATTTCATGAGTACTTAGATTTTGTTTCTTGTACACCTCAATTTTAACTTTTGTCTTCGTATATAAAGACTTTCCGCGTCTCATTTTGCCACAATATACTCAAACCACTGTAATAAATTTTTATTAGTACCAATTTGTATGGAACTGTGACAAAAACTGAAGATATTAACTGTGAACCTATTCTAATGACGCCTCAAAAAATAACAACAGAAAACTAACGGTAACCTTTATTTACAATTTCTCTTTCCAAAACTTTTCACAATAAAACTTTTTAGAAAATACAACAGCAATGAGTTTTCTGTTATGCGCTCTTTTTGAGAAAAAATCATTTTTATCATGATAGAATAACAAGGTAGGCGCATATTGGAGAGAAAGTGAGCTAGATGTCAAAACTCAGCTGTTCGAATTTAAGTTTTCTAATTGTTGTTGTTGCCTTTTCGCTTGACGTTAATAGCACCTCACAGCTTTGTTAGTGTAAAATTAGACATTTGAGCAGCCGTAAAAATATGAGCCTACCTCATTATTCTGTCATGATTTTTATCTCATGGAAACAGTGAACCTATTCTGCTGACGCGGAGTGTACTTCGGTTTAAAAATTTAAATTTTTTTATTTTACTTTTTGATCAAGATATGAACTCGACTTTCATTATATAACAAACTGTACAGAGAATCTCATTTATATATAGGCCTGCGGTAAGTTCCTTAATCTTAAGACACACACAGAAAAAACTTTCGTCGAATATATAAACTTTGCTCGAGAGAATACTTTTCTCTAAATGTGATTCTAAAAATTCCCTTAAAAATGATAAAAAGCTTCAATGCAAAAGAGAAACATATAAAATTAGAAAAGAAGACTTTTTATTTTTGAAAAAAGATTTGTTCTATTAAAGAACATACTTCGCATAGTGATTTTTTTATCAAAATATAGGAAAAACTTTTCATTTTCAATAAATTTTTCTCTATAAATGATAATTTGTTTTTGTGCGAGAAAAATACTCATCATTATTAGAGTCATGAAATATTTCCATTTCCCACGAGTGTAGAAATATTTCTTCGAAAATGTGAAAATTTATTCTAATTGAAGAACATTTTATTTGAAATGAAGTCAAAATTGTTATAAAAAAATAAAAATAAAAAACTTTTATTCTTTTATCTAAAAATAGAATAAAAAAAATCCGATAAAAAATATCTGAGAAAGATAGATGTTTTTTTTCTGAGTGCAGTTGTCCACCAGCTCAAGTGAACCCAAACACTCCTTACTGTTGAGCAGTGTTGCCAGAGAGCCAAATTTACAACTATTTGGGAAAAAAATTACCACTTTCTGAGATAATTTACCTTTTTCTAAAAAAAATTACAAAATTTTAAATGATTAACAATCGTTATAACTTACTTCACTACTTCCACAACAAAATATTTCTTTCCTTGAACAATTCGTTTCTTCCTATTGGCAACAACTTTTTCTATTCACGATGTGTAAGGGACTTATTTAATCCACATTTCCATTAACTTTTTTATAGGAACTGTTCATGGCTTTCTATAACCGATATTCTTTTAAGCAATATTCAATGCAATTTCAAAACATTTGATTACTTCTTATGTCTTGGTACGTTTCAACAATTTCCTTAGTTTTTAAGTTAAAATTTGCAGCAATTCAAAAATTAAAACAATCCTACATTTGTTATTTTTTGGTACAAAAAGCGACTCCCAATAATAAAGGACTGCTTGCGAATACGTTCAGAGAGGTAACAAAAGTGCAAAAAACTTAAATATTTGGAAATCTAAAAAATAATTTCCAAATTATTAATAAAAATATTGCAAAAATTTGCCACTTTTAGTCAAAAATAACCTTTTACCTCTGCCCAAAAAATGAGTCAAAAATTTCATCATTTAGGATAATTTACCTCAATCTGGCAAGAGTGCTGTTGAGCAACAGGCAGGTCATGCACACAGTAATACATGCGAATGTTGGAGTTATGAAGTTGGAGAATCTCTATAGTCTATAACTCTCCATACCAGATGCGAACACGAGATCTCTTCGTAGTATACTTCGCTGGAATAAGCTATCCCATGTTGTCTTACCTAAGAAACGCATTCACTCAGGAATTCCTTGGAGTACTGGTTCTCATACTTGATCACCCTAAATGCGCTCACAGTCTCCGGGGACTAACAGGAGGATGGAGAACCGCTCTTGTTGTTGAGAATGTGTTCAATGACCAACTCCGACAACTTGGCCTAGATATTTACCAACTACTCTGAGATTCGCTTGTGACTGCTGATGCTTGCTTCGCCTAATGTAGCCTGCAGGTGGTTCTTACCACCTCGCTGTAGGTGCGATGACTGGTTGTTGAACCCTCGACTGCGGTTGACTTACCGCCTACCTAAGCTTGCTTCGGCACGCTTACACCCTCGTCTTGAGAGCGATTGCGCTTCGAGGCAGTTCCGGTGGCAGAAGTTTATAAGAACTTTACTTTTTTCCTCTTTTGAAATTCCCAGAAAACACAACGGGTTTCGGAAAAGCTTGTAATACAATTGTCCTGATAATCGTATAACCTTACCGCCCTAGTAGATTATTATGAAAAATTATTTTGTTATTTCAAGACGATTTGGAAGACCGTTATTTTTTAGAGAGAATTCTTTTATACAACTAATTTAAGTTTGACTTAACATGTCTTAACAATAGTTTAATACAAAAAATAAAAATGGTGCTCTTATTGAAGGCACAACAGTTCATATTTGCTGTGTTTATAAAACTAGTATCAATGTTTGTGTCTATTAATTTAAGATGTTTGAAAAACATCTGATGTTATTGTTAGTACATAATACATAAACTGAATATAAAAAAAAAATAAATGTAAAATGTGAAAAAAAAACAAAACATAAATTATACTTTAGTATATAAGAAAAGAAAAATATTTTACTGTTGCCATACCAAAAAAAAGCAAACATATAAAAAAGTTTAAATAAAATATATATATATATTACTCACAAGTGTAATACATATTTAGGTTAAGTACTGAGAAATGCACACATTAAAATAAAAAAAAAAATATATATATATTACATGTGAAACTGCACAATATATAACTGAATATGTATCAAAATGAATGTATGTATGTATGTATAAATCTAGAAACAGAAAAGGGACATATTTTCACAAAAGCAAAGAAATTTAAAAAAAATATATATATATATATATTTAGCCATGAATATGAAATAAACTTTAAAACTTTAAAAATAGGTGAATCTTAAATTATTTGACAAGAATCAAAAAAAAAACTGTAAACAAAAAGAAAACAACAACTTGGGAAACATTTTTACAATTTCTATGAAAAAAAAAACCTTACTAAAAATATGATGAATATACATATATAAAAAAAAAATATTACGAGAAATTGTTTTATATACAATATATAAGTATATATATATATATATATAAATATATATTAGCAAAAATGTAAAAACTTTTATGAAGCATTAAGATACAAAAGCAGAAAAAACAACAAATTTTAGCAAAATTTAAAATAGTTTTAAAGAAAATTTAGACGGTGCAAATGAAGAAGCAAAATTATGTGAAAAAACAAACAACTAGAAAGATTTTAGTCAATAATTAGTCAAAAACAAACAAAATTAGTTAATATTAAAAGTTAATATGTATAGCTGAAATGTTGTGTGTAAATATAACTAAGATATTCTTAATAAACATAAAAAATTGAAACTAAATATATAAGAAAATTGTATGAATTAATAAAAGCAAAAACAGTATCGATGAAGTAGCAAAAACAAAACAAAAAAAAAATTATATGTTATTGAATCAAAAAATAGTCACAAAATAATCAAAAATGGAAACAAAAATCAAATTCAAAGATGCAAAATAAAAACACATACACATATACACCTACATACACACATACACAACCAAATGCAATTATTGTTACTTTAAAATGTGACTAATTCAAATACATAGATTTATAGAGAACATATTGAAAATAATTATAATTATAGAATATTAACAAGCAAACGTTTAAGTATGTGTTTAATTATACCCACAGTAAAAAAAAAACAAAAAAAAATAATAAAAATGTATATTTATTATTCAATGTACATCTTCTTTATGTGTGCAAATATTATTTGAAAGAAAATAATATGTATAAGAAAAACAAATCCTAGGTTCTATAATTGTTAACAAAAAAAAAAAAAAAACAACAAACCAAACATAGTCATGTAAACTGCAAGTAAAGCTAAACATGTATTTTAACATAAGCTCAGATATATATATTCACACAACTACAACAACACTTACCCACATACCAAACACACATACCAAAAAACTATGTTAATTAATAACGTTACGTCGAACAATCATTCAAAATTAACATTATGATACATTATGATACTTTCACAAACACGCCTAAAACTCATACGCATAATTTATAAACACAGCCATGAAAACATTCATAATAAAACACTACTCACACCTACACACCTATATATATATACATATATATACATGTTGCTTTAACCAGCAGCATATGAAAAATAATCAAATAAAATATAAAAAAAAGTTGAAATTCATCTGTGTTTTATTTGTGATTATCTGTGTTTAGAAAGAAGATCATTTTTTATAAAGAAGAAGCTCCAATTTCTGATAATTTACTTTAATTATTATTCGATTGCATGATACCTGTGTTAATTATATCTTCCATTTGTCAGCATAAAAAAAGCCAAAAAGAAAAATTCAAATATACTCAGTTTCAAAAGATCTGATCTCTCGTATAAAACGAAATTTTTATTCATCTAGTATTATTTTTGTAGAGTGTATATTTTTGTCTGAACGTTTCACTTTAAACCATTTATTATCTTCATAAATTATAAATGCTCATAATTTAGAAAATTCTTTTCTGTCGTTTCGTTTTCAAAAGGATACGAATTTTTTTTATATATTTGCAGGAATTCATTTTATGTTAAACTAGCGTATATAACCCGGTGTTACTCGGGATTGTGCCTCGAGCACAGAAAAGGACGATTTTCAAAACTGTTCTCTTTTTAACATTTTTAAAATTTATCAATTAAATTTTAATATTTTTTTTAATAAGCATTTTTTGAGATTTTGCCCCCTCCTTCCGTCGAAAGTGTTTGGTCAAATTTCCGTAAAACTGTACCTGCCGGACATGATAAAAAAAAATGACATCTTCAACGTCTCCATCTGACATCTGGTTTCTGAGCAAAATGGTCACCCACACTCAGAAAAAGCACATATCTTTCTCTGGTGTCAAATTTCTCTATTTTCGATAATAGCAATTTTCTCTTTTCAAATAAAATTTTCCTCAATTAGAATAAACTTTCACATTTTCGAAGAAATATTTCTTCACTTGTAGGAAATGGAAATATTTCAATGTCTCTTATTATGATAAATATTTTTCTCGCACAGAAAAATTCTTATTTAAAGAGAAAAATTTATTGAAAATGAAACATTTTTCCTATATTTTGATAAAAAATTCGCTATGAGAAGTACTTTCTTCAATAAAAACAAATGTTTTCTCAAAAATAAAAAACCCTTTTTCTCTAAAAACAATTTATTTTTATATATTTCTCTTAATCATAGAAGCTTTTTATCATTTTTAAAGGAGAATTTTTAGGATCGCATTTAGAGAAAGTCATTCTCTGGAGCAAAGTTATAGACTTTAAGACTAAAGACCCATTTTTCTCTCACCTTTTTTATCATATTCCGAGAAACTTTTTTCTGAGTGCAGTTTGAAAAGTTATTTCGATAAAAATGCGTTTAAAATATTTCGTAGTATGCATTTAATATGCAGTTTTATCTCAAAAAATTCCAATTTAAAAAAAAATCAAAATGTCTTCGTTCAACTTCGATACTGTTCGGTTATTTTTTTTCCTTAACCTTAAAAATTTTTTCCTTAAAAAATTTAACCTCATTTTTTACGTTCATCTTTGGTTCTTGACTTCGTTTGCCTTCGGCTCATTCCTTGATTTTTGTAGAAAGAACTTTTAAAAGCATAGGATCTATTTCAATACAAGATACAAATGCCTACCAAGTTTCATCAAAATTGGTTCATCCGTTTTGACGTGAATGAGCCGAACATAGTTGATTGAATAAAGTTCCCTCTCACGGAAGTTTTCTGAAATTGAAATAGCCTCAATTCTGTTGCAGAGTCAAGTTTTTTCACGTAACAAATTTTAGTAAAATCGGTCAAGTCATTTAGGAGTTATTGAGTCTTAACAATGCGCTACTTAAAGTGCCCTCTTTTGGAAATCTTTGGAATTTTTTATATCTTATGTCTTATCTTGGGTGCAGTTGAACGTTCATACCAAATTTCATTGAAATCGGCTCAGGCGTTTAGAAGTTATTGAGTCTTTAAAACGAACTAATTAAAGCGTTTCTTACGGACGTCTTTCTTGGGCGCAGTCGAACCTTCATACCAAATTTCATTGTAATCGGTCCAGGTGCTTAGGAGTTATTAAAGAGTGCCACGCCCACATACTTCTGCCCACTTTTTAATCTATACTTTATATTGGGTGTAGTTGAACCTTCATACCTTCATGCATACCATACATTTCTGGTTTGTTGACTATTTAAACTTTCTGCCTCTTTACAATTTTTACTAAAGTTTCACGCCATCTTTTGGATCCAACTTACTTTATTGATCATATTTTATAATAATTAGCCTAGCCCTGTACCAAAATTCAGTTCCCTAGTAACAGTATGCACCGATATACAATAGTTGCCTTAACCCTTTGATTCCTAGTGGTTTCGCAGTGAAACCACACATTTAATAATTTTGCTCTATATTTCTAGTGGTTGGCTAGAAAAATGAAGCGTTTCACCTGCGGGACGAATGAGTTACTGTACCACACACTATTTATAATCCCTCCTACTTATTTAATGATTCTACCTGATCACCTACCAAATATTAGTACCCTAGTTTCAATATTAACTGAGATGCAGAGTTTTTCTAACTGTGACACGCCTCTCTGTTGAATCTAGCCTACTTTCATGATAGTATTTTGTCATAATTCTACCTAGTCTTGTATCGTTTTCAGTAACCCAGTGTCAATATTAACTTAGATATACTGTTTTTTCTAACAGTGACACACCTCTCTGTCGAATTTCGCCCACTTTGCCATAGTGCTTACAATAATTCTACCCATTCTTACAATGAATTTTATCACCCTTTTGTCAATATTATACAGTTTTTTTCAAACACTGACACACCCCTTAGTGCCTACCTCTGTACCTCATTTCAGTACCCTAGTGTCAATGTAATTCGTAATACAGAGGTTTTTCTAATATTGCCACACCCCTTTTTCAAACAACGCCTACTTAATTGACCGCAAATTTTAATAATTTATCCTACCTTTGTATTTTTACAGTAAATTTCCATACCCTTGTGTCAATATTTGCATTAATAATATGAGATATAGTGTTTTTCTTATATTGACACGCCCCATTACCGCCCGCTTTTATAGATGGGCACCTCTGCATTCATTGCCTCTATATGTTGACTAAAATTAAAGCAATCGGATAAGTACTTTAGAAGTAATCGATGTACATTAAGGTGCCTTGAAATAAAAAGTTCTATTTGTACCCATACTTAAATAAACCTTGTTGTAGTTTATGATGATTCGGAAAATATTTTGGATACACCGAAATCCGTCAGTGCGTTAAACCATTTTACAAAAATCTCCATAAATCATGTTTTCCGTATAAATATTAATTTGTGTAATGGTTGTACACAAATAAACGGTCTCAAATTATAGGCCTGAAAAAGTTCGTTCAATCTGCATCACAAATTTAAAAATATTTGCTATTGAAATTAGGATAATGATCAAGGATAATGATAATTAGCCTACAACAATAAAATTAGGTATGTGTGCATTTTATATCAACACAAAGATTTCTTCGAAAAATTGGTATCATCCGCACACGGACACGCCCACCTACCATAAAACAAGGTGCTTAAGTTTGCGATAATGCAGAAAATAGAGGTGTTTGTTAACCTGTACAATGCGTGCCTAAAAGAAGGCGTCTTTCCACAATTGTGGAAGAGGCAAAGACTGGTGCTAATCCCGAAGAATACTAGTTCCTCAGAGGACCCATCGGCGTACCGTCCGCTTTGTATGCTCGATACTGCCGGCAAAATCCTAGAATGGTTGATAAGCAATTTAAAATCTTCTATTAAAGATGCTGGGGACCTTTCTAACCAGCAGTTCGGATTCCGGAAGGCCCGATCAACTACAGATGCCATTGAAGCCGTGAAAAATATGGCGCTTAATACAATATCTGGCACTCGATGGATGCACGGTGATAAAGAGTACTGTTAAGTTACAACACTCGATATCAAAAACGCTTTTAATACTGCTAACTGGACCTGAATATTGGAGGCGCCTGGTCACTTTGGTGTCCCTTTCTACCTTCGTAGAATTATCCGAGACTACCTCGAGGATAGAATTCTCCACTACGAAACAGAAGCGGGCTCAGAACAGTATAAGATCACAGGCGGAGTGCCACAAGGATCAGTGCTGGGTCCAGTTCTATGGAATATAATGTTTTACGGAGTCCTGCGTCTACAGCTGCCGGATAGAGCCCACATTATCGGGTTTGCAGATGACATTGCGCTCGTAGTCGTAGCAAAGCATTTGCACGAAGTGGAGCACAAGTGCAACCAAGCGGTAATGGTAGTACAGCAGTGGCTGAACACAGCGGGGCTCTGTCTGGCAGAGCAAAAAACGGAGACAGTACTAATAAGCAGTCGGAAAGTCGTTGAGTCCGCTAAAATATCGGTTGGTGACCATACAAATGTATCGAAACCATTCGTTAAGTACCTTGGCGTCATGATTGACCATAGGCTGAATTTTAAGCAGCATCTCACATACGCAAGCGAAAAAGCGGGAAGCGTTGCTGCAGCGTTAACAAGGATTCTATCGAATACCAGAGGCCCGAGACAAAACCGTAGAAAGCTTATTGTCACTGTCGTTAGATCAATAATCTTGTACGCAGTCCCCATATGGGCCGAGGCTACCAAAACTAGCTCTTATTTACGAAGCATGGATTCGGTTTATCGCATCTGCGCACTAAGAGTATGCTGTCCGAACTGTCTCTTCAGACGCAGCACTGGTTGTGGCGGGAACTCCCCCTCTAGATCTTCTAGCGACTGAGAGCGTGATATATGGCTTACTTCCAAGCGACTTGCCTAAATCCTCAAAACGTAGGATAACACGTGACCGCAGTGTGGTGATGTGGCAGATGCGCTGGGTGGCATCACACAAGGGGCGATGGACGCAACGTCTTATTCCAAATTTGGAACCATGGCTGAATAGACGACACGGTGAGGTAGACTACTATCTCACCCAAATACTTACTGGGCACGGCTGCTTCAAATCGTACCTACATAGATTCAAGCACGAAGAAAATCCTTTCTGCAGTTTCTGTACAAGAAATGTTATTGAAGATGCAGAGCATGTTTTCTTCGACTGCCCAAAGTTTAACCCAGAAAGACTAGAGCTAAGCAATAAAGTAGGTAGGTCGCCAACAGTGAAAACTTCGGTGGACATTATGCTTACCTCAGAAGGAAACTGGACCTCAGTTTTCAACACGGCATGTGCAATAATGAAAGAATTGCGCCGAGTAGAAAGACTTCGTAACGCAATAATAAGTATATAGGAGTAAAGAATACTCAACCTCGCCAGGGGGTTTGAACATAAACGTTCATCTTGCTAGGGACCGTAGTCGACGTTGCGTTTGAGTCATCCCCTTACAAGAAAAGACCGCAGGGGTCAGACCATGCGCCTGCGTGTAGGGATCAGCTCCCGAAGCGGTCTCCCCCCGTAGAATAAACATTTTAATTTGGAAAAAAGGAGAGCAACCAATTCAGCATGGCTGCTAAGCTAGTGGACGGTAGTTCTTGTTTTAGATTAGTATTGGGTGTCTGTACCAGAGTGCAAGTATCCTACACGGATATTACTAGGGGTACATAGAAACATGACAATACTAACGACAGCTGACTAGTGAGCTATAGGTGCTCGGTCCTCCCTCCTTCCGAAGCAATACTTAACGGTAGTCCCGGGGGGATTTAGGGGTCAGATGAAGAGGTGTTTTAAGCGGATTAAAGTCCCGCACTCAGGCTTTCGATACTTTTCATCTCACGGAGAAAAAAAAAAATCATAAAACCCAAAAATTGAACACTCAATAAATACAACATGTTTAATCTACAGATATAAAATTTGGTACGCATGTTTAAACCCTTAACCTGAAAGATCAGGGTATATTAACTTTGTGCAAACGTTTGTAACGCATAGAACGAACCGAGTCTGGTATTGAAAATGGGCGTGTCCGTGAGTGGATGAAGCCCATATTTTATATGCATTTCAATATTAATGAAAAATTTACAAAAATTTATAAAAATTTAAAGTTTTATTCCTGTAGCTTACATGTTAATGCCTTTATAATATTATCGCTAAAGTGGGTTGTATTGGAGGTGGGCGTGTTCGTGGACGAATTACGCCCAATTTTTTAATGCATCTTAGTTTTGGTATAAAAAAACATACATACCAAATTTAGAATAAACATGATCTTATTAATTGCGCTTTAAATTTTTGGGTTGTATGGGAAGTGGGCGTGTCAGTAGGCAACTGACGTCCATTTCTTAAAATCATCTTCGGTTTGTTAAAGAAAACATGCGTACCAAATTTTATCTCTATAGATTAAACATATGCTTATTAAATTGAGTTTTAAATTTTTGGGTAGTATAGTATGTGGGCGTGTCCGTGGGCGGGTGACACCCATTTTTCGAAGAAATGAGAGGTTAAATATGAGCTCATTTATGAATTTTTCAATTTTTGCGATATATGAGAGGTAGGCGTGTCTGTGAGCGGATTCCAAAAATATTCAATTGTGCAGATCCTTGGGTTCATGTGACATTGTGTACCGAGTTTCATTCAATTTTTTCAACTCTTTCTTCTTCCCCTGTGTCTACGGACAACACACAGACGGACACACGGTCGGACGTACAAAGATAGCTCGACTCACGTGATGACCCTGATCAAGAATACATATACTTTTCGATACCGGACTCGCTTCGTTCTTTGCCTTACAAAAGTTTGCACAAAGTTAATATACCCTGACCTTTCAGGTCAAGGGAATAAAAACTAAATTCGTGCATCATCCAACAATCGAGTTTTCAGCGAATCATACGAATATCAGCATTGTCTGGAACCTGCCTTTGTATCGATTCACAGTCGTGACACACTGTATTAAGCAATCGTTGTTTACGAACTCGACTGGAATGCATGCATTTTGTTTTTGAGCGATTGTGTCTAGCCACGCATGTTATTAGAGTGGCAAAAAATGACGAATGATCTCACGCAGTTCTGATGAACAGTCTAACGTCTTCCGTGAATTGTTTCTTACAACGTTACTCACGGCTATAATTCAATTGAAGAAAGGATAAAGCGTGAAATCTTGATCTGAACAAGATTCGAACACAGTGCCCCTGTGTTGGTAGTCAAGCACACTTACCTGATGACGGCAGACGCCACAATCACATTCCTCCCATAATTTTTGTTATTTTCTAAAAGGTCAAATACTGCTTAGGACAATTGCCATCGCTAAGTTTACCTGTATAAGGAACTGATTATGGAAAATTAGTTTCAATCAAGTCCAAAAGATTTTAGTGTCATATTTTTCAGCTTTAATGGCTTATATTGGGCAAAACTTATTCGTCCCCAATATCCGTTGAACTGTAATGCATTCATATGGAACCAACACAACTTGGTCTCGAATATTAGCAGTCAGTCTTATCGTTGATGAATCGAACGAGGCATATCTTTTTTGAAACCGTAGGAAATTAAGCAAGAGCTCGAATCTCTCATTAGAAATTACAACACGTATAATAGGCAAATCATATACATAGCTTCAAAAGTAAATATTTTAAAAACTATTCTAAATAATAAAAATAATTGTTAAAATATTCTGATGCACAGGCCACAACAACTGCAACCTCGACAAAAGCGAGAAATTTCGAGAAATTCGTGAACTTATTTATGCACTAAGACAATTATTGCCTACAAGTGCAAGATCTTGCACGAACTTGGCGGCAGTGAACGTGCGATTTAAGTGTGTTGAGGATTGCAAGCCTTGAAATCCCGAGCTCAATCATCACCTCGTGCAAAAGTTTTTTCAAGAGAAATACATGTTTCTGTTCGACAGTTATCTTGAATAGACTGTTTTTGGTGGGTCGAATATGACAACCACAAAATGGACGTTATTTGCCAAACACATTAAACAGAGCACGAACTTTGAAAAATTTTATTTTGCATTTTTGGCTTTGCAACATGTTACGAATCACGCGTGAGGTGTCAAAAAATGTACAATGAAAAACAAATAGCAAAACATCACCCTTTATAAACGTTCTTGCAATTTTATTGAGCTAGATTATTAAGGCTGTACTTATATTTTACATGATTTGGTTGTAATATTTTATTAAATTTGCTCATTTTCGAAAAATTAAGATCTTTTTTATACCCAAATTAATGAAATAACCAAAAAATAAATACGTATAACTTTACATTTTAACAAATTAGACGAATGTGAATGTGTTTTCTTTATATTTGTTTTTTTTTTTTTTTGTTTGCTTGTTAAACATATAAATTTGCTTTTTACCCACACTGAGACAAGCCTTCTTCTTTTCTTACATTACCAAGTAAACGATACCAATATCAACATCAAGCTAAGTAAAGTTCTTCATATAAAATATTGTTGCAATTTTTCAAGTTTTTACCGCTACTTTGCTTTTTGCATCGCGCGTACGGAAATCAGTTAAAACGATGTTGCGCTTTCAAACCTCATTTCCGCTTTCAACGCAAAAATGGCAACAATTTCTGAAATAAATAATAATTTAACAAGCTCAACAACGTCAAAAGAAAAAAAACATATAACCACAACTATTTTCCGACAAGTTATCGTGGCACGCAACGCGTCGTCAGCAAACCATCGATGTTGTATGTTGTATGTCGGTGGCAAGATGAAGAGCAAGACGACAACAGCAAGTGTGGAAAAACTGCATAAGTTGCTTTGAGTGTGAATCTATCCATGACATATACAGTATACTAAGGTATAAAACCAAGAAAGAAAAGATATTCGAACAGAAAGTTTTAACCCATTTTGCATGAGTGCCAGGCATTAGTTTAACTCAGAGTAATATGGCAGTATTGGCGATTGCTGGTGCATTTTATGCAGTTAATTAACAGTTCCATCATTGATGTTAAAGATTCTTTTTTATTGACCAAAATTGTTTGTATTTTTTTATTAATTGCATTTATTTTTAATAAATTGTAAATTTTTTTTTTCAAATTATCACTTAAAATTAAATATAGTTTAAATGTCACCCCAATGTGAGTGACGAAGTTCCCGGATATAATAAATTTTTCATTTATAACCAAGGAAAAGGGCTGAAACTTCTTGAGAGCTTTTTACTTTCTTCCCAATCAGCCAATAAGAAATAGTGCTTGTATTAAGCTTACATGCAATACAAAATGTAAGCTTTATCCAAGCACGCTTGAAAAACAATTGACTAGGAAATAAATTTCCAAGTTGCTTTGTATATTTATTGCGTAAAGCACAAAAAGCAAGTGATATACAATAATTAATCACTTTAATTGCTATGTTGTTATTAAATATTTACGCACATATTTTTAAAACGGTAACTCTTTCGGTAAAAATGTTAAAGACAGTTTTGAAGAAAATTGTTTGATCTATATTTTCATCTGGATGATTTTACTCTAGGGCTTACATTAACGAAATTACCATCTTTGGTAATCTTTGAATGCGAATATCTTTGGATGCGCACAAGTTATTGTTGTGATCTTTTCAGAGGTGGGTTATTTGATTTTACTTAAGGTGTGTGCAAAAATTCAGCACAATCTGATCGTTTTTGAAGACAAATACAAAGTAACTGAACTATTGAAAATTTTGTTTTTTTTTTAAAAAGCCCTGTTTTCGAAAAAAATTAACCACCTTCCGTAACTTTTTGAGCAAAAACTGGTCTCAAAATATAAAGAACCATCCATTCCAAATGTTTAGATGCAGTTACTTTATAGGATTTGAATTTAGTTTAAAAGTTCTAAGAACAAATTTGTGACTTAAAGGTGAAATTTGTCCTTGAATTTCTCTCTTATTTGACCTAATACGAAAAAATTGAGTATGAGGGCATAATATATAGACCATGCACTACTAGAAACCATTGAAATATTTGAGGTTATTACAATTGACCCTTAAATTGTCGCACAGTGTAATAATTAAATCTAACAACTTTAAAATTTTACTCTCATCTGAGAACAAATATTGTTAAAAATACTTCAAACTTATTCAAAATATATGAAAATATTGCAAAAAATTTCAAAATATTGAAAATAAAAATAATAAGTCACAATTTTTTCAGAGCCGAACATAGATTACAAGTTTTTTTGACTGTCAAAATACACAGTGTGACGAAAAATAAAAAAATTTTGATTACAAGAACCATTTGTAGAAATTCTCAAAGATGATCCTTTTGGGAGTGCAACACAACTAGTGTGACCTCTCAATTATCAATTATTTCTAATTGATTTTTAAAAATTATGTCTTCGAATTTTGCTGCACCGACATTCAATGATGTTTTGCAGTCATTTGCTTAAGCGGAAATGGAAAACAAAATCCACTTATATTCAGTAGAATTTTTGTTAGAATAAGAATGTGCAAAAAGAAATTCGAAAAAAATCCAAACGGAACGTAAAGCGAAGCCAGTTCTTGTAGTTTTTGTAAATTTCTCAAAAAAATATGTGTTAATAACATAGATATCAGTTGAGAATTCGCTAAATGCCAGCAATTTTAACGTTTTTTTGTTAACATAAAATACTGATTTCCATATAAATCTGCTACCAAACAAAGTGGTCCCATTAACCGAGTTTGGTCATCTTTATCTTGTTAGAAAGACAATATGTAGCAGAATAGAATTTTGAATAAAATAGTTACTTTGTTACGGCTCGTAGTATTTTATTTTTGAGCACAGTACACACTGGACCAGTATGACTTTTTCAAAATATTAATATTGAAATGCATTTAACATTTCATCTTCTTCTACGATAAATTCAACTGAATAAAAGTGGATTTTGTTTTCCATTTCCGATAAAGCAAATAACTGGAAAACTTCATTGAACGTCAGTGCAGCAAAATTCAAAGACATAATTTTTAAAAATCAATTAAAAGAAATTGTGACGACATTGAGAGGTCACACTAGGTGCGTTGAACTCGCAAAAGGTTCATTTTTGAGAATTTTTACAAATGGTTCTTGTAATATTTTAGCGGTCACACTGTGATATTGATAAAATTGTGATAAACAAAAAAATATTGAATTTATCAAATTCACAAACCATTCCTGACACTGTCCAAAAAAAAAAAAAAAACAAAACAATTGGCCATTTCAGCCCTTGAAAGAACTTTGACCGAGCTTCTTATGATCAATTGTGCTGTGTGTGTTATTAAATGTTTTCATACAATTGACCGAGAACAGGACCTACATGTTTTATGCCGACTCCGAACGGCTAAAGTTCATGTTCTCAAGAAGCTTTACATGGCATTATGTACTCTCTGATGTTTGCCATTGTCTGCAGAGAGGTGGTGACCGATCAGAAAAATTTTTTTATTGAAAAAACTTTTCGCCGCGACTGCAGATCGAACTCGGGCTCCGAGCAAGCTAAGCCACACACTTAACCTGCGTGTCATGGTCACCACTGACACTGTCCACACTTCAAATTAAAAGTGTTCTTATTTTAACATATAAACTGACACAACATTTTTATTAATAATAAAAATTTTATAAAGCATATTATCTCTAGAAAGGTTTTTAAATATTGAACATTTTAAATCTACCAATTTTAAGATTTTTTTATGAATAAGACCAGTTAATTTTAACAAACGAAAATAAAAAAAACTCGCGTGTAGCAACGTACAAATAGCAGAAGTGAAACTTCTTAAACAGTTAAAAATAAGAGAGATTTTAGTGTGAAATAGAGAGAAAAAGTATCTGAAAAGAAATTCAATCAACACAAAATGAAGTAGTTTTCTGTTTATTCAATACTTATATCCAGGGACCGTACCGGCTATGGTTTTTAAAAAGGACACGTTTATAAAATAAAAGTTATTATGTGCCTTATATATTTTTGGGCAAAACTAACATTTATTGTTTACTTTTATTTTATTGGTCAAAAATAACAGTTATTTTCTGCCGTTTATTTTTCGGTCAAAAATATCAGGTAATTTATATTTTTGAAGCAATTTTACCAACTAAAAAAATGTTGATACCATTAATTTCATCTCATCGGTGAGACATTTTACACATGGTGTCACCAGTTCAATCTGTCAAGCGGTCTTTAAAAAAACACAAATTGCATAATATTTTTGATCGAAAAACTAAAAGTCACAAAATAACTGCTAATTTTGACCTCTAAAATAAAAGTCAAAATTAACCTTTAGTTTTCCCCGAAAAAAATGCAAGGCAAAAAAATAACAGTTAGCTTTTAATTTCTAAAGAATCAGTCGAAAATTTAAAAGGCACTTTCGTGAGCTGAGTTGCAGACTTAGCTGCGGCTGCATTCTTAAGAGCTGTAATTCGCTGTTTATGTTCACAAACGCGTTCTGTTCCTGTTTCAGGTACTTTTCTTAGCTTCGGGACATTTTTTGGCATGTCAAAAACGATTCGGCAGTCTAAATTATTTCACTTTCTACACTTTCTTTGCTTTTAATTTTATATCGTATTAACTGGTTTGCATGTTGTCATTCATCTGTCAAGTTTTTGATAACAACCAACCTTATGATATGCTCTTGCAAATTAAGCTTTAAGCTAGGATTCGATATTTAACAAAAAAAAACAAAATATGCAGTAAGTGTTGCAATAAGGTTACAAGTTCATTAATGTTATTAAAGCATTCATTACAGTTGTTATATTGCAGTTATGAAAGTATGTATCTGTCAGTCTGTTGATATATCTGCACACAATTGTTGTATTTTTTAATGTAATGTACAGCATTCCAAGCTTAAAGAAATACAATTTTCGTGCATACTTTTAGGATGGCAATCTAATGGTGCGGACCAAAATGCGTTCTTTTGTGACATGGTTTGTGTCTTTGGTATACAAGACACAGTTTACAACCCGTTCTATATTAATTTCATTATGTTTGCCATTTTGTCATGTGCCTTTGTGGCATAATGGTAGCGCTTCCGACTCTTATGGGATGCTAAGTATATGCTTAGATGGGATGCTAAGTCAGGGTGCTATTCCCGCTTGCGACAATAATTTTTTGAAAATTTTCATATGAATTCAGAACGTTAGCCTAGCGTCACGAATAAAAGACCTTAAAATTTCAATCGCCCCCAAAGAAGTTTCACTTCAAAAATATAGGCTCACACTGTTTTTTTTTTTTACCAAAATGACTTTCAATTGAAAAATTGTGAATTATTTCCAATTTTTTCTGATTTGATCACAAAAAAAATATATTTGTCACTAAAATTTCTATTAGTAATGTACAGTGGCTCCATTGCAAAATCGGACAAGACTTTGTCTGATGTAAATGTCCCCTGATCTTTAAAAAAAAGATGCTAAATTTTTTGTTTTTTCACTTTTCTTTACACTTTGCAAACTAACTTCTCTGAGCAATGAAGAAAACCACAACTTTTCCAATGATAACTGTTTATTCCTATCATAATACCTATTATATAATTCCTATTTTCCGTCCACGACTTCTTTTGAATCAATCCAGTTAAATTTGACAATTAAAAACTACTCGCTGACATTGCTTGCTATATATCGACCACCGTCATGTAATGTTATTGAATTTGTAAACGAGCTTGATGAACTGCTAAAACACATCGATCAAAGACAAAACGCGATAATTGTGGGAGACATGAACATTGACTTACATAAAGAGAATAGTAACACTAATCGGTACATGGATATGCTCTCATCGAATGGCATGCAAAACACAAACTACACTGAGAGCACACGGGTTGAAGTTGAAAGAGAAACGTTCACCAACATTGATCATTTATGGATCAGGTGTAAAAAGAGCGATATATATGTGGCTATCGTCAAAGTTGACATATCTGACCATTATGCTCTTGTATGTACTCTAACCAGCGAAAATATCAACAACAATAACTGCTCAACAGACAAAACAAGAATAATAAGTGATTACAAGGTAAATTCACGTATCATAAGCACAAATTGGAATGACGTCATCACAGCAAACAGTGTCGATGACATATACTCTAAACTACAAAATACCTTTAAAGATATTTATGATAAATCTTTAAAAACAACTAAACATAAAAAACGATTCTTGGATTAACGATGAACTAATAAAATACTGCGTAATGAGGGATAAATTGTATAAACGATGGCTTGCGAAACCCAAAGATAAACAAAGAGAGTGTGAATACAAATCGTGCAGAAATTTTGTTAATAAAAAACTACAAAATGCAAAAAATCAATACTTCCGAAATAAGTTTTTTGAGAACAGGAAAGATTCAAGAAAAACATGGCAAATAACTAACGAGGTTATAGGTAGAAAATCAGTAAGACTTGATGAAACCATTTTTAAAAAATATGAAAAATAAAGACATTTATGAAATCTCAAATAATTTTGCAAACGCCTTTAAGGAAAATGTTGATGCAATTATTCACAACTGCCCTATCCAAACTGGTAACTTTATTGTTAATGAAGTGCAAAACTCAATGTATTTAGAACGTACAAGCGAAATTGAAGTCTTAAATATCTTAAACGGTCTGAAAACCTATACAGGACCTGGCTGCGATAACATTCGACCAAAAGATTTGAAAACGCATTCCGCTGTAATGGCTCCTTTAATTTCAAAATTTGTAAATATGTCTCTTGATGAAGCAAAACTTCCCAAATCACTAAAAGAGTCCATAGTACGTCCAATTTGGAAAGGCGGAACAAAATCTGAGTATGCCAACTACCGGCCAATATCAATACTACCAGTTATTGAAAAAGTACTTGAAGAGGTCGTTGTGAGAAGACTTACAGAGTTTATTACTAAGTATAAAATCATAGATTCAAACCAATTCGGCTTCCAAAAGGATAAAAACATAAACAAACTTTTAGGAAACTTTGCGAGTTATTTGAATAAAGGTCTAGGCAAAAATTTTCACAGCATTGTTTTATTTATAGATTTTAGCAAAGCTTTCGACACATTAAAACATGAAAACTTAATGTCAACACTCCAAAGGTCTGGGATTCGTGGTGACACTCTAAAATGGTTTGAAGACTATCTTAGCCTCAGGACATATCGTGTTAAAATTGATAACACGCTGAGTGAGGAGAGACAAATAACTCATGGCGTACCGCAAGGTTCTAAATTGGGCCCAATCTTATATATTCTGTATGTAAACAGTATGCTAAAGCAGCTCAAGAATAGCGTAGCATTTGCGTACGCGGATGATACTGCCATAATAGTAACGCATAAAAATTTAGAAATAGCGCAATGTTTAATGCAACGAGAAATCGATACCCTTAACAGATGGTGCCACGACAATGGGCTAATTATTAATGTTAGCAAAACAAAATTTATGCACATTAAGCAACCGCATATAGCATACAATAATATAGTAATAAAATTTCACAACATAAACTGCCTGCACACAAACGGCGTACAAGACACAAATGACTTATGCAACAATATACTTGAACAAGTCACTGTCTATAAATATTTAGGTGTTTTAGTCGACCATAACCTTATATGGAGCAATCACATAGAATATATCCACAAAAAACTAAGAAAAACATCGTTTGCCTTATATCACCTCAGAAATTGCTCTAACAATAGCGTAGTACGACAAGCATATCTATCACTTGCTGAATCATATATTCGTCATGGTATTACAGCCTGGGGATCCTCGACGCACTGTAGACGGCTTCAACAAAGCCAAAACTATCTCATAAAGTTACTTATTCCGCAACGTTCAAGGTCAACAACTAATAACAATCTCTGCAAACAATTAAATTTACTTTCTGTACAAGGAATATACAAAACAACACTATTAAATGAATTTTACAATGAACAAAAATATAGAGTTGATATTGATCACCGACATAATACGCGTCGAAAAGCGGAAGGAAGGTATCAAGTCGCTAGATACTACAACAATTATGGAAAACACACACTAGAGTCGAAAATACCCACCTTACTCAACGAGCTGCCAACAAGCCTTAACAACATATTAAATTCCACTAGTAGAAAGCGACAAATTAAAAATCACTTTATAAATCTTTAAAATCTAATATTTTATATTGTATTTCATTAAATTAAACCTATGGATAACGTTTAAAAATAATATTAAGTCAATAAAAGTTTAATTTTTCCTGCAGACAAGCTTTAAGGGCTTCGCAGGATAATATACTCTTATTTACTTTTATGTTATGTTCAATATATTATCTACTTTATGTTAAAAATAAAAAAAAATGAATTAATGTAAAATGAATTATATAACATAAGAAAATAAGAAAGGAAATAAATAAATAAATAAAATAAATAAATAAAAAATAAATAAATATTAGAAGAAAAAACAAAAATAACTTCGTTTTTGGCGCTCAACGCAAAATCGGACAAAGCAAAGTAGTAATGATACAAATGCCGTTATATTGAAAATATTCTCTTCAAAACTTAGCTTTTTTGTGACATTCGTTCGTAAATCGCATTTAGTGGCAGACGGTATTAAAACTATTTGAAAATATTTTTAAAATGGCTCCAAATGGAAAACAAACTTCTGTCGAAATTAGGCAATTAATAGTAAAGCTAAGTTTTGAAGGTAAAACTGTGAGAGAAATTGCTGAATTGGTTGGAAGAAGTAAATCTACTGTCCATGACATTATCAAGAGGTTCCGTGATGAGTTTAGGTTGGCCAATAAAAGCAAAGAAGGTTATGGCACGATATTAAATGAGCGAGAAGAGCGATCGATATTAAAAGAAATAAAACAAGATCCATTTAAAACCGCAAAAGAGCTTAAGATATCTTTAAAAACTCGCACAGGAAAAGATGTTTGTCTAAATACTGTTCGGAATACTTTGCATAAATACGACTACTATGGAAGAGTTGCCAGAAAAAAGCCATTTATAAGCCTTAAAAATAAAAAGAATAGAATAAAATATGCCAAGGAATATTTACTAAAAAGCGAAGATTTCTGGAATCAGGTAATTTAATGATTAATCGTCTTATAATAAATACAAATTAACAGACTTGATTATTTAAGGTATTGTTCACTGACGAAAGCAAATTTAATTTACATGGATCAGATGGCAAGATGTTTGTATGGCGTAAACCAAATGAAGAATTTAATCATAAAAATACAAAGGCCACTGTCAAGCATGGAGGAGGCTCTGTTATGGTGTGGGGGTGTATGTCGAGTTCCGGAGTTGGCAATTTGCATTTTATTGAAGGTAAAATGGACAAATTTGTCTACCTCAACATTTTGAAACAAAATGTAAAGCAAAGTGCTGAGAAATTGTTTATCGAAAACAACTTTGCCTTTTATCAAGACAACGATCCCAAACACACATCAGGCGTTGCAAGACTTTGGTTGATCCATAATTGCCCCAAACTAATACAAACTCCTGCACAGAGCCCAGACCTCAATGTAATTGAGCATCTTTGGGAGGAATTAGCCAGGAGAGTATATCAGAACAAATTTAACACGCTAGCTCAGCTAAAATCGGCTTTACTTGAATCATGGAACTCCATAGAGCCAGAAGTATGCCAAAACTTGGTAAAATCAATTCCAAAGCGCTTACAGGCCGTTCTGAATAACAAAGGATATGCAACTAAATATTGATTGTTCGAAATTGCATTTTTATCGTTACTACTCTGCTTTGTCCGATTTTGCGTTGAGCGCAAAAAAATTAGTTATTCTTGTTTTTTTAGTAAAATAAACTGTTACAATTAAAAAAGCTGTTGTTATTTTTTTTTTTGACCGGAGGGGTAGGTATATGAAGTAAAAATAAAATCAAAAAAATTTGAATTTGTTAAATTTTCTTGAAGTTTAGGGCAAATTGATATCAGAAAAGCTCTTGTCCGATTTTGCGATGGAGCCACTGTATATCGTTGGAAATTAATTGAAGATATATTTCTGAAATTTCTTTGAAAAATGTTTTACATCAAAAACTTTCGTTGCTACAGCATTTTAAGTGAAACAACCTTCTATAACCTACAAATTAACCCATAGCTACCATACATATTTTGCTTGTTTGTGCATTCCCTATAGTTTAAAATCATAAAATAATTTTGTCCAACTTAGTTGTTTTGGATACTCCACTGTGCGTAGTTAAGCTAAAAATAAACATATTTAAAGAACTGTCAAAGTTTTGGAGAAACATTGCCAAAAAAAATGCTCAAAATTATTTAATTTTTTACCAATAAACAAATATTTATTTCGTCATAAGCAATTATCTCAGTTAGTACATAGTACAAGGAATTTTTTCTCTCAGTGTGGTAGCCGGCATTACGCATTAAAACTAAGAATTTAATTCTCGCGCACATAACGAGAATTAAACACCTGTAGAACAAAAGTTGTATTGAACCACGTGATATCACACATCTTCAAAATGAAATTTAATGTAAATGTTATTATTTATATCTTATCAACGTTACAAAAGATTGTACCATTAAGTATACAACAAACAACCAAAACTTTCAAAAACCCATTTTTTGGCACCTAAGAACACTTAATAATGATAATTATAATAAAATTTATACAAAACCTAATAATACTTAATAATAAGCATCATAATCAAATTAGAATATTTTAGTACTAAAAGTGTTTTAATAGTTGAAAATTGTGAACGACGATAAAAACTTACATAAATCTTTACCGTTATATATATATATATATAGTAAATAGTTAAACATTTAAATTTGTACAAATAAGTTTATTTTAATGTTCTCCCACATCATCAAAATCATCGGTATCTTAGTTGAAAGTTAGGTAAGTAGGTAAGAAGTCCCATCGGTGCAATGTTAAAATATTTAAGTACACAAAAGCCTATCGCCTCTAACATGATCAAATTTGTTATTGTCATTAAATGACTCCAAACAGCACAGTCATGGCAATGACATCGATAAGAAATTTCTGTTAAGCTCCCATTGGGAAACTGTGCCGCATTTGTTAACTTGGCCAAACAACGTCTATGCCTTAGCTTTATATGTATTTATAAATATATATATTTTTATATTCTATATTTATAGAGTTGTAGAGTAACAGTGAATTCGAGAGAGAAAGAGAGAGAGAGAGAGAGAGAGATAGAGGGAGTCAGAGTGAGAGAGAAAGATAAAATTGAAAACCAACAACAGCGAACACTTAGCACCAAAAATTTACTAGGATTCATTCACACCCATCCTCGACCACCACTTTGGCTTAGTTAGTCTAGAACACAACCTAAACGTTTCGGCTTCCGTACGTTGTTGCTCGTTCATTAAAGATTCAGTTTGGTTTCATGGGAGGATTAAATCTTGACAAGACGACACCTTCTCGGCATGTACAACATAACTTTTCAAAATTTATATGTAAGTAATTCCAGGGTGGCTGGGTGGCTTTGCCATAGAAATCAACGGCTCTAAACGGCAGCAGGAGTAAATCGTTCAGTAGTCGTAGTCAAAGTAGTTGTAGCTGCTTTTTAGAAATTGCGGTGTTCGATTTTTTGAAACTCTGTTCGGTATTGAATGGGATGAGGTAAATGCTGTCAACCACGCATAAGAAATGAGTTTGCCTTGAGGGCCACCAGCAATTTTCACAATTGCTTTTGACTTTGGCCAAAAGTTGGAATTGCTTATACTAGTTGGCGTTGTTTTGTTGTTGTTGTTGTTGTTGTTGCTGTTGTTGTGGTCTTGTCTTTTGAATACTCACTCACTCTATGGTTGAGTAATGTTTAATTTATGATGCACTTGAATAATTTGTAATACAAAATTAATTTAATTCTGTCATTTCTTTATCGGATGCCCTAAACATAGGCGATCCAATGAGGAAGGTTAAGCATGCTGTAACAATTTTGAAAATTTTCAAATTATTGCCAAAAATTATTTGCGGTCATTTAAATGGTTAAATGAAATGTTTTCACTCGAGCAGCTACAAACACAGTGCGTCGTTCTAGGCTGTCTTAAATTATTTTATCGACAAAAAGAAGGGAATAAAATAAAATGTTAGAAACTTGATTGAATTATTATGGAAAGGTTATGAAAAATATTGTAGATATTTTTTGACCTAGAGATCAAATCTGTCAACAAAATTTTTCTGCCTTATTAAACCAAATTGAACTCTATAACAGAGGTCAAAACGAAAACATGGTCATAACTATTTCGATACAACTTTATAACTATCCGATAAGTACCTTCTTAAATTTCATATTTATTTATTTAAAAAAAAAATAATTAACATAAGTACATTAAGATTCTAGATCTATTATAGTACAACCGTTTAACATACACGAACAACAAATGACAATTTAAAACTTAAATACTAATATTAAGACAAGAAACTAAAATAATAAGACAACAATTTGACAATTTATGACTATAGGGATATATAAACATAAAAATTATTACTATAGAAATCACAATACAAGGACATATAAGACAGAACATTATAACAATGATCAACGCTTAATTATCAAAAGGATTAATTATAATTATAAACTAGTAAAAAGAGTTACAGAAAGAATTCCGTTATGTCATATTTCTCAAAGACAATTAGTAGTTAGAGAAATATGACATAACAGAAAGCTTAAAGTTATTCGTGCTGACAATAAATTTAATGGAATGAGGTAAAGAATTCCAGAGTTTTATAGCGTTGATGAAGAATAATCGTTTAGAGTCTAAGCAAGTAACTTTGGGAATAATCAAGTTGCATGTCCTAGTAAAAGTACTGAAATGGAGTTTCTAATATAGATAAGTTGGAGTCTTAGAATTTATCAACTTATGCAGAAACATGCAATTTCTAGCCTTCAAGTAATCAATTATGTTTCACCCTAAAATTACTTTACTTAAGGGCGACACATGGTCAAAGCGCCACATGTCAAAAACATGTCTTGTTATGTCATTGAAAGCAACCTGTATCTAATGGGCAGAATGGGAATCAAGATAACTGTAAACAAGCTTTGAATAGGTAATAAGTGGAATTATAAGCTGAAGAACAAGTCTCTTTTAAGTTCCTATTGGGATGTATTGGGCTGATAACCGAAGGCAACGTAGTGTACAATATATACTTTTAAGAACGTTACTTATATGATCAGAACATGAAAGTTTTGAATTAACATAAAAACCTAAACTTTTAACTTTATCAACTAGCTGAAATTGATTACCATTTAAGTATATAGGTGGAATATCAACTAGTTCCAGTTTTTTCCTTAAAAATAGGCAATATAAAGGGTTTTTTTTGCATTAAGGCAAAGTTCATGGTACCTTTGTACGTCCATTACATGTTTCTGCTGAAAATATTTTAGTCTAAAAATTAAAAATTTCAAAATTGTATACTTTATTCCGCGCATCGTTATTCCGGATCACTGGTTTTTTTTTAGGTTAACGAAACGAAACTTATAGCTTACACACTTTTTTCGATTCAATTCAACATCAAAAATTACTGATGTATCACAGCATTTAATGGTAATTTAATTTTGTATCGGAATTTAAAAATTTTTTACATCTTTATATATTCAACATTAAATATTTAACAGCCTACGAATGAGTGTTGTAAATTCGATACAACTGAAAATTAAAAATTCCTGTTTGTAAAACATGGCTAACTAGAGACAAAGCCAGAGGAGAGGGCGAGTAAACAAACAAAACAAAAGAAAAAAAAAAAAACAACACAATAACATAAAATTAAAAATAGCTATAGCAACACATAATCGCATAAATCGGAGCTGGTGTCATAAATCCCCCGCATTGTGTACCGATGTACATAATAAAGAGCACGTTCTTTTTTCCGCATACATTGGCAACACTGCAAGGCTTATCTTTATTGCGCATTGTCGTTGTTGCTGTCGTTTTCGCTGATGATGTTGTTTTTTTTTTCTTTTTTTTTGCTGGTTTTGTATTGTTTTGCTTTTGTATTTTTTCAAGTGTTGAACAGCGTACATCGCACAGCACAAACGTGAGCGCAAAAAATTAAAAACACCAAAATCGCTGACGAAGCTAAAAGTATTGAATGGGCTGGTGTGCGGCCGTATAACATGGACAACAACAACAGCATCAGCCAACAACAACAACATGATTTTATGGCAACAGGAACAACCATTCAAAAAACAGCAGAAGAAAAAAATTATTACAACAAATTTTGTACTCTGTAATATTTTGGAGTTTTTGTTGCTGTTGGCTATTTGATTTGTTTTTGTTGTTTTAAGCACAACATTAAAGTTCAATCATGTGCACGAACACTGATACAGGCGTAACATCCCAGTAGGCAATGACTGCACTTCGAAGCGCTACTAGCAGGTCTTCATATGGATTTCGAACTGCTTGCACACTTCACTGCTTCATATCCAAGTATACTTTTTTTCTTATTTATATGAAATGGGAAAATTTCGCAGGCCTTCCGCTCTGATAGCTCAAAAGAGGCCTGAAAGAAGCACTTCTTAAGAATGGCTAAAAGAAGGGGTAAACAAAAAGTATTGAAAAAAATATTTTTTTCTTTAAAACCTTTATCTTTTTTTTATAAATTCTATGATTTTATCTTCTCTACTAGAGGAGCGGATCTGGAAAATATCTTGGGGGGGGGGGGTATTTGCGAAAATTTTGTCTTTTTACAAATAGACAAATTGTACTTTTTTGAATTGAAATTATTGGATTGCTTAAGAAGCATTTTTCCCAGACACATACACGCACATTTTCGTATTTATTTATTTATAATATCCCAACCAGCAAGGAACGCTTAAAATTAGGGTTATACAGCGAATTCTCTAAGCTACTTTGCAGTGTTAGCAGCCCCAAATTTAATGCCGTTTTCGTTTCTACCAAAAAATGTTGCCTTTCCATTGCCCTTGACTTTTTTCGTATTCGATTCTAAAATAAGTGCAAACGGGTGAGTAAATTCTGTGTTCGTTTATTAAAATGTCACACTCACAGAGGGCAAAAAGGCGCATTTTCTGCCCTGCGAAACTTTCTCAGGGTAGATGATTGCCCTGCATATCAGTTTTTAACACGACAATATTATGAAATGCGTGCGTAAGACAAGGATGGTTACATTCGTTTATTTAAGTCGACATTTTTCGAGTAGGCAAAAACATGCACTTTTACAGGGTAGAAACGAAAACGCCATAAGTAATTTTTCATACTTTGAGGTACAAACTAGTACGGTACATAGACAGCTAAGCAGCTTTCTGGTCGAACTTCGAAAATTTTCAAAGATCTAAAATGGTTGTCCTAATTCAAATAGACAAACAGCCTTACCAATAATGAGCTGCAAACTTTCTCTTAAAATCGGTTTTACTTAAAACTGACTACTTTTTTAAAGCTCCACACTTTTTGTTTGCTACCAATAAAAAACGAGTCAAGCATTATTTTGTTAAAATAGGGATGTTTCAAAAAAGAAGAGAACACTGACAATTTTGATAGAATAACAAATTATTTATATCGCTTTTCGAAAAAAAATATATTTCAGACAAGAAGGAAGTTGAGAAAAAGTTTATTTTTAGGCTTAACCAACGCTTAAAGAATGCCTCGTATAAACATTGCGTTAGTTCGAGAGAAGAGAATTAGATTAGTAAGAGGTTGGGATTGTAGAGTAGTTTTGGTAGAGGTGTGTTTAAAATACGTGCAGCTCGAAACTTCCGGGGAAGACACTCGCAGGGAGATTATTCCACAATTTACTAGCTATTGAAGAACGAATTGTGTCAGTAATGGGATGTTCTATTGAACATCAAGGCAATAATAGTATAGAGATGAGCTTTGAGAGCTGTCAGAGTGGGTGTAGAAAACAAACGAGCGTCAGCCCATGAATTTCTCTTCAACACTTCCCATTGTAATACCTGTACAGAAGGCTTAGGTAACCAACATTTGGTCGATGCCCAAGAGAGTAGAAAGAGGAAGAAATGGTTTCTACCCTATCAAAGCTATCGCAAGACGTTGATTTCGGTCTAGAAGCACCCAATAAGATCCCGAAGGCCCTGCCCAAACGTGTGAATTGTACTCCATTTTTGGGCGATTATATGAGCTTTACCTCATCAAGCGAAGATCAGCTGGAGTGAAGTATTTCTTGCACCGTTCTAAAAAACCTAGGCACTTGGCCGCTTCTTTCGACATATCAAATTTATGTCATTCCAACGAAGATCACATTGGAACGATATGATCAGAACGTCAAGAGTTGCTAACTCCACAAGATCTACGTCGTTCATATGGACAAGAGCTAAGGGGCAATCTACTCGCTTGTGACTTATGAATTCGGAGCTATCATCTTAGAATGGGGAGCACAAGGCCGTCCTCAGGGAATTGTGCCTTGATAGAAGAAGTGTCTTGGACAGCTCCAAAAACAAGATCGAAACAATTGGGCAGAAGGACAAGATATGGAGTGAAGTTTCTGTCCTGTTGGCTGCTCATGGATTATCAGCTGTTACAAATAGGTGCAAAGAGGTCTGTTATCTTAAAGCTAGCAGACAATAGAGCCAGTGCATTTTATAAGCTTGAGTAATCTACCATGGATGGTGGGTCAAGGTCAAACTCGATATCCATTGTAAATATGGCAATGGCAGCGGTAAATGGTTGTTATGATGGCTCTTATTGAGACAAAGCCAGCAATGACCGCAACATGGTGGTAGGTTTTTTATACTATGTTGTTTTTCGTCCAGCACTATAGTCCGTCAGGATTTCTCTGCCCATAAATAAACTTTCTTCGTCCATGTTAAGTTCAATTTTTTCAATTTTAAAATAATTTTATATTATAAATAAGTTCAAACACGAGTTGAATGTCAAAAAAGTAGCCAGTTTTAAAATAAAATACTTGGAAAAGCTATGTATTTTCTGAGCTGGCTATTTTTTTAAATTTAAAACTGACTTTATGTTTTTATTGGTACCGTTTCTGCTTAATGTTCAACATTTTTGAAAATGTTGTACATTAAAATCGTTTTTTGGTAAGGCTGAAAGCTTTTTTTAAAAATAAATATTTTCCTTTTATTTCGATTTTTGTTTTATTTCGATTTTAATTTTTTTTATTTTTTTAATTTATTTATTTTTTTCTTTTTCAGGGTTCGATCCATTGTCTCGCCGATTTGTCCGACGCCTTAGCCATTCTGCCATGTAGCTTTATATCGAAACGAAGATTTTTTTTTCATTTATACCATTCTGCCATGTAGCTTTATATCGAAACGAAGATTTTTTTTTCATTTATACAGCTGTTTCTGTCGTAGGTACCCATAAGCAGCTCTGAGGTCCAAAATTTGGTTCGACCGAACCATTAAGCAGCTTTAAGCTCAAAATAAATGTAAAGAAGATGTACAAGCGGAACTTCAGAACTCCTTTTGAACTTAGTTATCTTAAACCTGCATAGAAGTATAACTTGTAACTTATGGAACTATAAGGTCTATTGCCTGAAATTGACACCATAAAGTAGCTTAAGGTGTGGCAAGCTCCACAACGTACCTTTAAGCAGCTTAAGACGTGTCAAGTTCTACAACGGACCATAAAGCAGCTTCGAAGTGCAATGGAACTTATTTTGTCTCTTAAAACAGCTTTGAAGGGAACTCATACGTATATTTCTACTCATTTTGCTGGTTGGGATCTTAGCGAAAAGTAAATATAAACTCTAAATTAAACTTATTAGAAAAACTAAAATGTTTATTAAAATTTCAGAGATTTTCTACCGAGCAAAAATGTTTTTGTAAATTCGTTGAAAAATATCAAAGATACAACGGTTGCACAAGAGCAGACTACGTAAAATTGAAAAATTTGTTTGACCTTAAACGTCGATATCTTCGAAACTGTCGAATATATTGTAATTGAATTTGCAAAAATTGAAAGGTCTAGTATTACTTCATTGAAATTAGTCATAGTAATACAAATCGGTTGATCAATATAATAGATATAAGAAACTTATCAGAAAAAGAACTGATTTTCACATTTTTTTTTCCTATAACTCAAAAACTGATGTAGAAAAACGGAATCCATATTTGAAATCAGCAATCAAAATGCATTCGGGATTGTTTATCGAGATCTCTGCTCCTTTTATTAAGCTTTATTTTGTTACTCTGTGTTATTAGATAGTCATTAGATAGAGAAAAAATTATATGACAAAATCATCGCAAAATTAACAATAACTTCGTAAATATTTATTTAAATATCTCTAAGTATATGCTATAATGCGAGCCCATTCAATCGTTCTTGTTGCATAGTTGAACGTAAACATGTTTTTAATCGTTACAGTGTGAAAAAACTAAAACTTCGCTCAGCTATTGCTAAGCTGATAAGAAGCGTGGCAAAGATAGCAAGCGTTTTAGAAATTAGTGGAAAAATATCATTATTACAAAGAGTAAAAACGGCGTTGATATCATTAATCTAAGCTTTGCTCGCCTATTTACACTGCCAAATTTGAAGTTCATGAAATAATTGAATTTGAATTAGTTCCTTACTAAAAGTGGACTAAAAGTGGCAGTTTTATTTCATGAAATTCGGCTGTGGTAATTTTGTTGTTTTGTTGCAATTATAATTACTATTACCGCCCGGGGTCGAAAACCGATCAATTTTTGTTTGCTTATTTAAAGTTGTATTAAATAGTCGATACACTCCTTCTCCGCACTCTTATTCATTTAAAAAAAGAATTTTCGGAGAATCGGAGATAATGTTTCTAAACTGTTTTCCCTACGCCTATTTATATAAAGATGAATTTAAGGTAATATTTTCATAAGGACTATAGCTGAAATATTTCTAAAAAATAATTTAACTGTTGATGAAATAATTGAAGTAAAAAAAAATATTGGATTTTACATTTTTTGAACTTTCTTTTTTGAAAATTTATAAACTGAAAACTTAAAGTAACAATGCACGTTTTGTTTTTTATGGTAAAATTTGTTGGCATATAGTAGGCCGGATCATTCTTATATGGATACAAAAAATTTCAACCGGTCGGGGTCTCAAAAGTAAGAGGAACTCATTGAAATGATTTCTGTATACTTTTTTTTTCAAATCGGAGAAAAACCGGGGAAGCAATTTTGATTCTCCTGAAGGTCCTTTTTGGTAAAAAAAACACGTTTTTTCCTTGTAACTTTTTATTTTGTAAAGAACGCATACCCAAATCTTCTTAAATGTTAAATTTCTTACTCATACTAACATTTTGACATAAAAAAATTGTTAAAATTTTGTTTCATTATAACTCTTATTGACCATCAAAAATTGAATTTTTTGTTTTTTTTAAAAAGACATTTTTTTAAAACCACTGTAAAAGACATATTTTTTATTAGATTTACGCTGAATTGTTATTGTTGGACAGGTATTAAGTTCTTCTTTCGTTCTGTGTATCGTTTCAATCAAACCGTATTAAGAAGAATAAAAATTACCTGAAACTAAAAATTAAGAAGAATAAAATATTTTATTGGCAACTCTTGTCTGCATTGCCAAAATCTAAATTGCGCTCATTACAAATCAAAATCAATGTTAATTTCTCAATGATTTCATATAAAGGGCATTTTTTAACTAATCGTTAATATTTTACAAAAATATAATTATTATAAAGCAAACACTTACGCTGAGGTAGTGACGTCAAGTTTTTTTTTATTTATTTGTAAGAAAATAACGCGTCTTTAAAGTTGATTGTTTAAAAAATGGCTGTAAATTTGAGTACTTAACAAAATGTAACTTTATTTTCAGGCTCATTTTTAAAAAAGGCGAAGTTACTACCTCAACGTTAGTGTTTGCTTTACATATAATTATATTTTGTTTTTTGCAGATGACTACAGATCGTGTTATTCTACAAGCAAATTGGTCCTATTCTTCTCGCATCGCTTCATAAATACGACAACTACACGCAAATGACGTCAAAAAACAAAAAAAAAACAAAGTTTTTTTATCTACTTATATACTTTTATATACAATTATAAATTGTTGAAATTAATAAAAAAACTGAAGTTTAACAATGTTTCTCTCCATTCTTTTGTAGTATTCTTTAAAAAAAAGCCTTCAGAATTGCTTATGTATACTTAAAAGTACCTTTAAACTGTGGGTACAATTATTTTCTAAAAATAAAGTATTAAAAAGTAAAGTATTTAAATGTTCTTGGGGGGGTTATTACCCCCTGTGTCCCCCCTTGTATCCACGCCTGCTCTTCTATGTTTCTTATGTCAGATTAATTTCAATCTATAAACTTTGATACAGTAGAAAGAAGGGCCATTATTATGTCATATTTTTAAACTGATATATATTTTGACTTTAAACGAAAAAGTTGCCCTGAAGTATATGAAAAGTATGTCTTTGCAGGGAAAACAGTTTGTTTTGCTGCCTTTTGTGCAGAAAGAGAAGGCCTTCAAGAAGGGCTCATAAGAGCAGCGAGGGAAGGATGTGATTGGTCTTCAAACGTAGCAGTCAATGCAGGCCTTCGTTTGAAGAGCACTGGCTTAATTACCTATTGGGATACAATGTATGCATACAAACATACATACATACATATAAGCAGAGGTGGATCTAGTAATTGGTCGTAGGGGTAAATTTATCAGAATTCAATTATTCAAGCGAATAATAAAATTTTTATTTTGTTTATTTTCTTTTGCTGTGAAAAACGAAACACTATCAACCACCATCAGCTGTTAGTTGTTATCTAGGACAGCTAAAAATCTTCTTTGCGTAAACCACAAAATGGTACGGTGGTAGTGTTCATATCGTTCCCTCCTGTGCAAGTATTAAAAAATATGCTTGCTGAACATCGATATTCATCGAACTCAATCAAGAATAAAATCTTAAAATTTAGATTAACAACTATATCCTTATATGGTTATTATAAGCATACAAATAACAATAGCTTTGTTTTTTATCAAGCGAGTAGTTAAAAAACGACCGCTTATCATATGTATACTAGAGTGGGTCGGCCTCCATACAAAAAAAAAAAGTTTGAAAAAACCACCCCCTATTTTAAAGTTGACCTCGAGAGGATTACGAAAACAAAAAAAAATTTTATTTTGGACCACCGGAAAAACAGCCAAAATGGTCTTTTTCGCATAACTTAAGCATTACATGTCAGATCTTAAAAAATTATGTGTCATTGAAAAGGGCTTTACGAGCACTACAATGTCTTCTTAGAACATTTTTACTTTTGAGGTCATATTCAATTAGTAAGCCCCATTGGTCCGATTTATCCCCCTTAAATTTCTTTTTTTTTCCCATATAATTAAACTCCGTCAAATTTGTTAATTTGTGTTCAAAAAATTATTTATTCAGTTTAAAAACAAAGAAGTTATAATAGTTCAAAAATTTGATATAATCCTTTTTTTTATAAAAAATTTACTTTAAGTTTAGTCAACGAACAATTACATAACATAAACAAAATTGTAAAAGAAACTTAATAAATCATTTTTTGAACACAAATCAAACAAATTTTAAGGAATTTAATCTTAAGAGAAAAAAAAAAAAAAAATTAAGGGGTATAAATCGGGCTAATGGGGCTTACTAGTTGAATATGACCTCAGAAGTAAAAATGTTCTAAGAAGACATTGTAGTGCTCGTAAAGCCCTTTTCAATGACACATAATTTTTTAAGATCTGACATGTAATGCTTAAGTTATGCGAAAAAGACCATTTTGGCTGTTTTTCCGGTGGTCCAAAAAAAAAAATTTTTTGTTTTCGGAATCCTCTCGAGGTCAACTTTAAAATTGGGGGTGGTTTTTTCAAACTTTTTTTTTCGACCCACTCTAATGTATACTCGCTTAAATAACACAGGAAACTGTTACTCGCTTAAAAGTTTGCCGACCAAACGAAAAAAAATGCTTCCAAGTTATGTTTCAATAATTGTATAAATTTCCTACAAAGGTGGCAACTATATCTGATTGATAGTCAATAGTGATGTATGAACTGAACATTTTTTGTACCAAATACTTTTCACAAAATACTCATTTTTTGCTTTAGATCAATATTTCAATAAAAATACAAAATAATTTCACAGGTACGATAAACAAAATTTATCAAATATACTCATTATGTAAAACTATGTTGTTTGCTAAAGCTTTTAGCACTGAAAATCTTTTGAGTATCGGGTTTGTTTTCAGAACCGAGTCTCCAATGCTTAAAATCTGAAAATTTATGCATCACTAATTGTCAGAACTTTGATATATAAAATAAATTTGTCAAAAATTGTTTACAAAAATTTGATCAGAACATAAACAACGTTTTTGACTTTTCAGAAAATGCTTCCAAGTTTTAAAAAAATTCTTAAGCGAGTAAGCAGTCGTTTTTTGACTACTCGCTTGGTAAAAAACACAGCTAATAGACTTCTATTCTTATCAAAGTGTTATTTTAATTTTCAATCAAATGTTCATAAAATTTCTATATAATGCCGTTTGACCATAGTACAAGAAGGAAGGTAGTATTATTACTGACTGCGCTGCCTAGCTGTGAGCATAGAGTGTTAAAAACAAGAGATGTACACCGAAATAAAAACATAAAGGCAATTTTTTCTTAAAGCAAATCAAATTTTGTACAGATTTGTCTTCCTATAATTGCGCTAAATTATTTTATTCTATTGCCAAGTTCCGCATGCCTCTATCAAGCCCCGATCACTTTTGAAAGATTGTACGCATTCCTGTTCGAAATTTATAACACAAGTGTTTGTAAATCAAATTTTTCTTTTTTCAAACTATTCCGCCTTATTTTGTGTTTTTTAAAACAATGCAAAATAAACTTATTTAAATGAAAAAATTTTAAATTTTTAATTTTCGCGTCCTAGATATTTAGATACACTATTTCGATTCCTTTTCTTGCGTGAAGAGGAAAGAATATTTTTTTCTTATTGAAATTTTTAACCATCAAATTTTTAGCTATTGCATGAGGGACTATAGCCCCATATACAAGCCCCTTGCATTCTTCTCTGCATGTTGAAATGTATGTATACGAATGAGTGTGTATTGGAATGTTTTTGTGCGTGGCTGGTATGCAAAAAATTTCTTAACATTACTTTAAATTTAATGTTTATGTTCGGTACGTAAATAAATTTTATGAAATATGTATGCAATTAAAATAATTTAAAAAAAATATTAAAAAAACTAACACGAAACATTCACTCCCCACACGTATGCAAACATTTGTAAACTGTCAAATGAAATAATACATGTGACACATACCAGCAAGGATTCATGAGAAATCAACAACAACAATTTCAGCACCAATTCTGTGTTCCAGCCATGTAAGACCGCACATGAATTCTTATTCAAGATTAAAGCTTAAGTCAAGCGAGTGAAAAAATTCGAAAAAGCTTTAAATTGGTTTTTCCACTGTTATGCTTGTGTTGCATGGCTGTAGGAAAACCTTAAAAAACTTCATGTTAAAAAAAAAAAAAACAAAAAATACCTCAAGCGAAATATTTTCAGTATTCAACAATTTCAGAATAATTGCTGGGATCTAGTCACGACTTGAATGTTATTTCATGCTTTCCCTTTTTTCATTAGAAATATTAGACATGCCATTGATTTTAATGGTAAGTAAATATATAAAGGAACTTCTCAAAAGACACAAAGACAGTGCCTTAAAGATTGACCCAAATTTAAAAAATTTTACTCAAGCTTAGTAGGAAAGGTTTGGAATAAAAGAAAAAAAAAAAAAAACAAAACATTAATGTGTGCAAAACACAAATCCTCCAGCATTCATGCATTTCAGGGATTAAAGCAGTGCGTAGAAAATTTTAAAAGTTGAAGTACAGAGTAATCCTATCTATTTTTCTTTTGACTGCTGGAACATTATAAAATTAAAACTTGTATAAAAATAGCCCAGCGATAAAAACTAAAATTATGCGATTAACGCTTTGCATATTTGCATAATGATGGAAATTGCCATCAAACTTTCAAAGAGAAAAAAAAAAATCAAAACCATTTACTGTGATGATTTTCAGCGTATGGCAGCTTCTTCTTTAAAAAAATATGCATGCAATTAAGGTTTAAAAAGTAGTTTCTAGTGCTCCATGTGAACATAGCTATTGATATAATTGCCAAAGAAAAATTGGCTCTTATTGAATAAAAGGTATTCCAAGTACCTTTTACCGAGCATCACTTTGAAAATTTTTGCCAGTGATCCTGGCGAACTATCGACATGAAGCTTACCAACAGCTAAAGATCTGATTGCAACACTTCAGTACACATAACAACAAATAACTATAGACTGGAAAGAAGCCTTAAAAAAGGATATCCGTAACTCAAACTTGACTAACTCGAAATTCTCCATAACTCGAAATACTATTCGTGATTTCTTGATGCATTGTTCTTAGTTTTTGATCTTATAACTCGAATTTTCCGTAACTCGAAGTGAAATTCCGTTCACTTGACGTTTCGAGTTAGGGAAGTTTCACCGTAGTAAGAAGTAATATTTTCATGGAATAAAGTCACCATTCCAACCAATTCTTCTCAAATTCATCTTCTTGCGAAACTAAAAGCATTTTTCGCACTGACTTGTTTAATACGCTTTAAGTACAGAAAAGTAGTGAACAATTTTACGTGATCTTTTGCTTACGAATGATGACATTGTACGATTGGTGAAATATAAAAAAAACTCCATCAGTTTGAAGGAAAAATCACAAATGCTGCAAGAGCACAAAATAAGTATGATATCGAGCTCCGATATCGCCTGCCACACGCAGGACGCTGAAAGATGCGTCATCGGTGAATGATGACAAAATTTAATACAAAACACCAGTTTGCTGCTGACAGAAATGACACTGCTTTCCAACCAAAACTTTGAATTCAAAATTCAATTAACGATATATAAAAACTCACGTGTAGCAACGTATACGTGGCAGAAGTGAAACTTCTTAAACAGTAAGAAATAAGAGAGATTTTAGTGTGAAATAGAGAGAGAAAGTATCTGAAAAGAAATTCAATCAATACGAAATGGATATATTTTTTCAAAAGTCATTTTACCGACTAAAAAACATTTGATTCCATTATTTTCATCTCATCGGTGAGACATTTTACACATGGTGTCAACAGTTCAATCTGTCAAGCGGCCTTTAAAAAAACACAAATTGCTTGATATTTTTGACCAAAAAAATGTAAGTCACAAAATAACTGCTATTTTTGACCGATAAAATAAAAGTCGAAAGTATCCCTTACTTTTCCTCGAAAAAATACAAGGCAAAAAATAACAGTTTAGTTTGAACTTTTAAAGAATCAGTCTAAAATTTAAAATGCACTTAATATTCGGGAAGCTGAGGACATTTGTTATATAATGGTTTATTTGAAAAAGTCTTTCTACAATTTTTGAATGCTAAATTGCATTTGCATAGTACTCGTTGAAGGAGTGAACACTTGCTGTGTTGAGTGAGGGCCTCGTAAAGCAGCGAACGTCGATTATTGAGTGTATCAACTTGGTTGGCTATAAAATTTTTTTGAGATAATGGCTGAGTTCCAAAATATATTATTACAAAGCATCAGTGTGGGGATGGGTTCTTTGCAGATTCACCAAAATACACTGATGCTTCGTAAAAATGCATTTTGGAACTTAGCCGATGTTTCAATCACCTTACCTTAATCATTAGTTTCAGACCCAGCTGCGGCTGCATTCTTAAGAGCTCTAATTTGCTGTTTATATTCACGAACGAGTTATGCTGTTATCGAGTTATCCTGTTTAAGCTATTTTTCTTAGCTTTACGACGTTTACTGGCATAGCAAAAACTATTCTCGTCACTATTCTCTCTTAAATATTGCACTTTTAACACTTTTTGCTTTTATTATTATATTGAATTAACTTGTTTTTTGCATGTTGTCAATCATCTGTCAAGTTTTTGATAACAACCAACGAACCAAATTAAGCTTTAAGCTCATTATGCAGCGAAAAGGCAGTAGAATTCTTTCCCTCTATATGTATATCTATGCCTAAATATTTTCGTTTGAAGCTTAAAGAAATAAATTTTCCGTGCATACTTTTAGGATGAAAATTAATGTTACGGACGGAATGTTACGCGTTCAATATTAATTACATTTTAATCGCATGTTTATCATGTGGCTATGTGGCGTTTTTGTAGAGCTTCCGACTCATGAGCAATGATCAACATCGATGGTCCGGGTTCAATTCTCGCTAGTGGCTATCATTTTTTGAAAATTCTCATATGTGCATTTCCGCAGAAAAGTCTACCGTGACCAAAAAATTAAAATTTAACCAACATTTTTTTCTTCTTGTATTATTAAAGAGAAATTTTCTAAATAAATTTAATTAAATTCAAATTTTTCCCATGTTGCGATATCGGGCTACCAAGTTAAAGTTGAAGTTTTGCTCAGTTTTTTTAATTTCTGTGAGCATTTTCTCTTTACAATTTTCATTTTTAAGAGTAATTGTTCAATTGCACTCTTATGCAAAATTTTTCTACAATAACTACTTAACACAAAATAAATGCCTAAGAGCAAGCGAATATCAATTAACGGTCAAATTTTGGTAACGATAGTCTGAGGTAACGTCACGCCAGACATAAAAGCATTTAGTTCTATTTTTTCTACGCTGACGTTCAAAAGTGCGTGATATTTTGCATTTTAATAAATTTTTATAAAGTTAAGTAAATTTTATAAAAAAATCATTAAGAAGAAAAACCGTTAATTGTACCCTAAACCTGAAAGGTCAGGGTATATTAACTTTGTGCACACATTTGTAAAGCAAAGAACGAAGCGAGTCCAGTATAGAAAAGTATATATATTTTTGATCAGCGTCATCACGTGAGTCGAGCTATCCGTCCGTCTGTCCGTCTGTGTCTTGTCCGTATACACAGGATAAGAATAAGGAGTTGAGATAATTGGATGAAACTTGGTACACATGGTCACATGAACCCAAGGATCTGCAATATTGAATATTTTTGGAATCCGCCCAAGGACACTCCTATCTTCCATACAATGCAAAAATTGGAAACGCAATAAATAAGCCTCTGTTTAATTTACAGAGATAAAATTTGACACGTGTATTTCTTATGACAAAACGAATATTTTTTTGGAAAATTTACATCATCCGCCCACGGACACGCCTACCTACAATACAATTCAAAAATTGAAAACTGAATAAATAAGCTCATAATTAACCTACAACAATAAAATTTGATGTGTATGTGTTCTGTATCAACACAAAGATGTCTTCGAAAAATGGGTGTCGTCCGCTTACGGACACGCCTACCTCCCATACAACCCAAATATTGAAAACGCAATAAATAAGCCTCTGTTTAACCTACAGAGATAAAATTTGGCACACATGTTTTTTATGACAAAAAAAGATGGCTTTGAAAAATGGACGTTATTCGCTCACGGACACGCCTACCTCCTATACAACACAAAAAGTTTGTATGTATTTTATACCAAAACTAAGGTGTGTTCAAAAATTGGGAGTAATCCGTCGTTGAACACGCCCAACTCCCATAGCGAAAGCATAATAAAGGCATTAACTCTGAGCTGCAGCAATATTATCTTGGTATGTATAAATTGTTCTTCAACATTTAAATTCATATAAAATATAGGCTTCATCCGCCCACGGAGACGCCCATTTTCAATAATATTATTTATTTTTTTTTTGGAAAAGTATGTTAAGGGTATTTCAAAGTCGGCCTAGACCGACTTAAGACTTTCTTTACTTGTTTCATATTAAATTTGAAAAGTGAGTAACGTCACGCCACATTGCTCTAAGTTTGCCTGATCTCGTTACCGAATTTGGTTGCAGGTATTTTAGTGGAATTTTTTTCCAACTTCTCATAGCTAATAATGAGAAGGTAGCCACTTGATGAGTTATAGAGTGAAGGTAACCACTTTTGTGTACAATTGTCGGCCAAACCAGAGAAGCATAGGTGAGTATAGGTCTGACGATCGCCGTATACATTCAGTGCTTAATGTGCGATCGCAGTGCCCATTTATAACCGAAAGTCCTTTAATATGCATATATTTGTTCATGCTTTTCTAAGTGTTGCGTTTCCAACTGAGCTTGTTATCAACTATATTTCGTCAATCATTTAGCACATGAGCTATTAAAATTTTATGAAAATAAATTGAAGCTCAATTAACTGAGGCTAAAATAAATACTATTCTTTTCATTATTTTAATTTCATTTAAGTTAGTTAACAAAAAAATGTGCCATATGTCATTTAAATGCTTCTTTACAATTGGAAATGCAAAAGAAAAACCACTTCATCCGGTTTATAAACTGTAAATACATAGACAGAAAATAGTCGGTTGGCTTTTAAATGTACAGATGTTACCTAATGGAGGTGTGAGTGTGTATGTGTAAGTGTTTGCATGCGTATTCCTATGTATCTTTAGGCTGTGGCTGTCTATCTCGATCTGTATCTGCTGGATTTTCTGGAGTTTGCTAAGTTTTTGCCAAAAATTTATACACAGCCTTAGAGAATTTATGAGTGGATGGCAACTGAATTATTATATCACACGCATGCATGAAGCCGCTCATGTTGCTGTTAAAATAAGGACATAAGGTACAGTGTCTCACAGCTTATTTCGTGCAGACGATGTGTTAAACTTTGAAATGCTATAACTTGGTAACTAGTACTGGTAATGAAAAAATTTAAAAGACATTTGTTTGCTAGTAATTATACATTTAAATATAAACTTTCATTTCTTTATATAAAAGTCTACTAAAAAGAAAATAAACAAAAAACTGAAAAAGCAGCAGAATTCAACGCCACAGCTTATTTCGTGCACACTGTTTTTACATGTAAGCTTTTGAACGTGATGCCGTTATTTTCTTTTTCTCGTTCGCTGTTTTTATCTTGACTGATGTCCTGATTCTTCTGATCGGAGTTAACAGTTGTTTTTAGTCTGGACTTAAAACCTTAAGTGCACTAATTGATTTGTTTAAAAAATGGGCCGTCGCACAACAATATAAGAGCACGAAATAGTTTTATTTCACTTTAAAAAAGAAAAAATCCAACCCCAAATAGCTGAAATAGTAAAATTGAGACCCTCTGCACTGTAGTACATCATCCAGCGCTTTTTGCAAGAAAATCGTGTGTCTGATAAGGGCAGAAATGCTCAAAATAAAATATGTACAGAAGCGGACGAGCGACTTATTCTGCGAAAAATCGTAGAAAATCTGAGGCTTTAGGGTCCCAAATTGGCCAAGGAGGTTGAGAAGGAGTTGGGCAAGAAATGCTGTGCCGAAACAATTCGTCATCTGCTGCGGGCCAACGAGTTTAATGGTCGAGTTACACGCAACAAATCTTATATTAAAAAAAAAATCAGCTATGTCGACTGAACTTCGTCAAATAACACGTTTTATATTCTAGGACATTCTGGAATGACGTCATTTTCTCGGACGAGTTTAAGTTCAATATTTTTGGCTCCGAAGGAATGCAATATGTATGGCGTAAGGCTTATACCGAGCTGAACAATAACCATCTCAAGCCTACAGTAAAACATGGTGGCGGCAGCGAAATTGTTTGGGCCTGTATGGCTGCATCGGGCGTTGGAAAATTATTTTTTATTGGAGGCATTATGGACAAGACAATGTACCTAGATTTTATAAAAGAAAATTTGCTTCAAAGTATCGACACCTTGGGCGTACGAGAGACATTTCGGTTCTACCAGGACAACGACCCAAAACATAAATCGAGAATCGTCCAGTCATGGTTGATTTGGAATTGCCCGCATCTTATGAATCCGCCTGCACAGTCACCCGACTTAAATGTAATAGAAATTTTGTGGGCAATTTTGGAGAGTGGCGTTTGCAAGCGGAATATTTCCAATAAAAATTAATTAAAAAATGCATTGATGGAGGAATGGCAACAAATACCCCCAGATATTACAAAAAATTAGTAGAGTAAATGGATAGCCAGTAAATGGATTAAAGATGTAATTTAACAAAATGGCGGCCACACAAAATATTAAAAAAAAACAAACATATTACATTTTCTTAAGATTCAGTGGAGTGCACGAAATAAGCTGTGGCGTTGAATTTTGCTGCTTTTTCAGTTTTTTGATTATTATTTTTTTAGTAGACCATTATATAAAGAAATGAAAGTTTATATATAAATATATAATTACTAGCAAACAAATGTCGTTTAAATTTTTTGATTACCAGTACTAGTTACCAAGTTATAGCATTTCAAAGTTTAACACATCGTCTGCACGAAATAAGCTGTGAGCCACTGTATATTGGTTGTTTGGTTGCTAGCCTAACATTATAAAGGCAATGCATTGCTGTAGCGGTGTGCGTAACATGCGTTGGCTTGTGGCAACACAACAAACACAACAAATACGTTAAGTACCAAAGTAACCAAGAAGAGCAGCAAAATTTCTAAATGCTTGACAAAGCTGGCTATGTTAAGCCTAGCTACTGTAGCAGCAACTAAAGTGTTGCCAACTTGTTCTACCTTGTAATGGGTTGGTCAGCGATTGGGTGGTAGTTGCATGTATTGCTGCATGCATGCATGCAGTGGTGATTAAGAAGCTTTTTGAGGAAATTGCCTACGCATTAAATAATTGCAATATTGAAGGAAGTTACAATAGAAACAATAACAAAAACAAAAACAAAAATAACTATGTTTAATATAGCAAAAGCATGGCTAGCTCTTGGCAAAGTTTTGGCAGGATTTAAGTCTTCACAGATACACCGAACCACAGCTAGCAGCAAACAGAACAGAAAATTTGCCCTCGTTGTTTCTATGTTTCTGGTGTTGTTGTTATTGTTGTTGTTGTTTCTGTCAAAGTATTAGTGTGTCTTGTACCTGGATTTAGTGTTGTTTCCGTTGCTGTTGTGCATGTGTTTAAGTCATCAAATCCTTGTATGTACCTACAGGATAACACAAGCTAACAAGTAAGCAAGCTTTTTTTGGCTGTTTGCTTGTGTTTGAAGGTACTACAGTCTGTTTTGGCTGTGTGTCTATCCATCTCTGTGGGTTGTTGCAACATGCAGTTAAAGCTTAAGTTTTCACTTTGCGGCTGCAGGTGCTGCTGGTTAATCGTTTTCAAATTTTAAGAGAATCTCATCTGTGTACATATAATACTTCTTTTATTGTCGCCTTAATAGTTTGCTCACGCAAACGAATGCTCAATAGCTAATTGCATTTGTTTTTTACAGTAGCACAATCGAGATTTCCATCCATCTGAAATACAGCCAATGCTGAATGTGCAGCAAAGTCACGCTTTCTGCAGGCTATTGAAAAATATGCTCAAAAGTTTTTCCATTTTCTATAGCGGGAATTAAAATGTCACAAGTTGCGCCAAGCCTGCATCTTTTGTGTCATTTTCTTTTCGGTGCTCTTGAGTGCAACCTGCAACATGTGTTGGTGACACGTTGAACACGCAACGTTTTTATGCCGCTCAAATTGTAAAAGTTGCTGCATGTTCTAGTAGTTTTAACAGAGAATGTGATGCATTTTATTGCCAACAATGTTTAGAACCAAAAAGCTTAATATTAAGTTTGTAATGAATGTTTCGCAATGTTCTGCCATGACATTAAAATAAAACAACATGGCTAAAATTTTCAAATTCTTGTAAAATACTTTAACCTAAAGAGCAGATGCTACGCTTTGAGTTGTCTTATGTTATTTTTTTTTTCAGGCTAATTTTGAAGAGTTGTGAAATATATTAATGACATCCACTTAACTTATTTTAAAATGTTAAGTCCGACGAAAAGTTTTTATGAAAATATACACAGCCAAAGATCGTGGAATAAATTTTAATACAATCGTTGGATGTATGTATTTTTTATAATTTATTTATGAGGATTATGAGATTTATAAGAAAACTATTGAAAAAATTAAAAAATGCTCTAGTTAAGTAAATAATACAGAATACAAGTTGGCACACTCTAAGAACAGATACATGCTTATCACTGCCATTTACATGCGTCTAATCGATATAAGATAAATTAATAGACAAAAAATTTTTTGTGAATTCAACTCTTCCCAGACAAATGAACCGATTTTAACGATTCGGCAGGCGTTAAAACACATTCAAGCTGCGAATGTGCAAACCAGCATTAAAAATAGTAATTTTGCTGGTGGCATTCAAAAGCTTCTAAAAGTGAAATTAAATTTGTTGTAAATCGATATGAAATTTCAAATTGCAACCACGCTTGCCATTTTCTTACATTTATATAAATTTTCTATTATATGTTAAACAATCGTAAATAAAAATTCATATGTTTAGTTATTATTCCATTTTAAGTTATATTTCTTATAATTTAAATAAAATACCAGTATTTTCCCAATACAGCCACGCTTAAGGTAAGTCATGTTCTTCGATTTGCTTGAAATTTTGGCTATAGCTTCTTTTCCACTTATGTATAAGTTATTTATTTTTTATCTCCATTTTTTGTATAATAATGGAGATACAAATTTTTGATAAAAGTAAAAATCTTGAATATAGATAAAACAAGCTGACCCCGCAAACTTCGTATTGCTCAAAATAAATTTTTTGTTGAGATTAATGTCGAGCATTCAGGATTCCACCAAATTTTTTTTGTGAAGAAAATTAGTAACACTTTCAACGACTGCCCTTGTGACTTACTAACGGTTATTGCAAATGGAAGTTACACTGAATGCATTTGAACTTTTACATCATATCGGTTGAAGTCAAAGCAATTTGCAGAACTTGGCATTCTTCTCCGTTAAATGGCCCTTTCAAAATCCTTGCCACTTCCAGATTGTTCATTCCTCCCAATCAGTCGAGTTCCATTGCACAGTTTCGGCTCACGAAGATTTTGTAGCATGATGATGACAGATCCAACTGTAAGACGTAACTAATGAGGTGCCATGCCAGGCAAAGCCAAAGAGGAGTTTAAAAATTCTCCTGGATAATTGATGAATTCGTCTTCGTTTTCTACGCGATTGATCGATTTGTATGACCGCAGTTCTTCCGCAGCTTTGTTGCTTAGATTGCACGTGCACTTAACCAATCGTAGTTACAATAATTTTGACCAATATTCATATATACATTATTGATGAGTTCATCTTTCGCTGAAGAGAATTTGCAAATGGCAGGTGGAATCGAAACTTAACCACTCACAGTATGTGCCGGAATTTTTCCATTTCCGGTTCTCAGTAGTTCTTTTGAGAAAAGAATGATTCCAGAAGATACGAAAGGTAACGCAATGCCACTTTGAGCACCTATTGCTGCTAATATCAATGGTTTCAGCAACGTTTTCCCAGTTCCGTCGGGAGCACCAAGGAAAAATAGTCCACCGTTTCCATCATCGACAGCTTTCATCAGTTGATCATACGCTCTCTATTGCTGTTCATTCAACAGTGAAACGTTTGCTTGCAAACTTGTTTTTGCAAAGTTGTCTTGTCGTAAGCACGCTCATGTTCCAATTCATGAATCAATGTTTCTCTAGTTTGACGATTTGATGCTGGCATATGGGTTTCATTCAATAGTTTGCCACTCATAATCAAACACAAATCTTCAATCCTCACTAAAGCTTCATTGTACATAAGGGCGTATCGAATTAAATTTTTTTTCGAATTTCACATTCTAAGAGTTTCATGTGGTTGTCAAGATCTACCAAAAAAAATTTTATGAAAATAAAAGGACATCTTCCTGCCCCGCAAGGACAAAGTTGTTTTTTGAGAAAATCAGTAAAAAAAACAATCTTAAAATGCTTTGATTTTTGTAAAAAAAACTACATATGTCTAAAGAAAAAAATTTAAATACAGTTTAACTAGCAATATCTTACCGAACACGATGATACTCACGATTTTTACCCATAGTATTCTGTTTGAAGGATATTCGAAGCGAAAGTTATACTCGATATGACACATAACTTTTGATGTAACCATTGAGTCTAAATTTTGATGGCATTGATTGTACACAGAGGGAAAAACCTATGGACTCAATACATAAATTTATGTACTCATCGCATAGTTTTCTGCACACAAAAATTTTACATTTTTCATGTATTGAGTACATGTTGAAATCTCTATTGACTACATAATGCTTTTAAGCGGTTCTGTAGTCAATAAAGAATTTTATGTACTCAACGCATAAATATGTGTCGTGAATTCATGGATGTATGTGGTCATCGCAAACTGTTACAAATAATTTTATGTAATGAGTAAAGATCTTATGTACGTATTACATAGATTATTGGCTCAGTACATACATAATTTACTCATTACATATTTGGAGTACATAATTTTATGCAATGAGTACATACATTATTTACTCATTACATATTTTAAATTCATAATTTTATGTAATCCCAGCCGTGGCGAAAAGTTTTATCAATAAAAAATTTTTCTGATCGGTCACCACCTCTCTGCAGCCAATGGCAAACCTCAGAGAGTAAATAATGCCATGTAAAGCTTCTTGAGAACATGAACTTTAGCCGTTCGGAGTCGGCATAAAACATGTAGGTCCAGTTCTCGTTCAATTGTGTGCAAAAATTTAATAACACACACAACACAATCGATCCTAAGAAGCTCGGTCAAAGTCCTTTCAAGGGCTGAAACGGCCAGTTTGTTTTTTTTTTTTTTTTTTTTTTTTTTAATTTTATGTAATGAGTACATACATCATTTACTCATTACATATTTTTAGTGCATACATTTATATAATGAGTACATACATCATTTACTCATTACTTATGTTAAAAAAACTTTTTAACAAAAAAAAAAACCTACTTCAAAATCACTAGAAAGTAAAAAATAATTTTAAATTACTTTTACTATTTATTTCTTGGTCAAATTTGTATTTTTATAATAAATATATTTATTTTTTTATGATAATAAAAGCTTCTAGTCAGCGCTAATCATTGACGTAAAATCATGTTTTTTTCGCCATCCCTACTCTATTTAAGACTTTTTTATTTGTAAATATCCTGCTTGGGTGACGCTGTATTAATTTGTAATCTTAATTTTTCTTAAATCTTAATTAAAATGCTATATGTGTGTTGCAGCTGCACAAAAAATCTGATTATATTAGCGCCGACTTCGAAGCTCTTATTATCATAAAAAAATAAATATATTTATTATAAAAATACAAATTTGACCAAGAAATAAATAGTAAAAGTAATTTAAAATTATTTTTTACTTTTGTTAAAAAGTTTTTTTTTTTGTTAAAAAGTACCTACTCTTGTATTTTTATCACTACCTCAATGTCAATATTGACTGAAATATAGTGTGTTTATAATATTGACACGCCTCTTTGTCGAGAATATCACACTCTTTGTCATAGTGTTTTCAATAGTTATACCCATTCTAACAATGAATTTTACCACCCTTAAGTCAATATGATACAGTTTTTTACACACTGCCACACCCCTTAGTCGAATAACGCCCAATTCTTCGGTAGTAATTTGTAATAATTGTGCCTACGTCTGTACTTTTTCAGTTAGTAGTGTCAGTAGTCGATTTAGTGTTTTCTAATATTGCCACACCCCTATGTTGAATGACGTTATTTTATTCACAATAACTTTTTATATGTGTGCCTACCTCTATACTAAATATCAGTACTCTAGTGTCAATATTATTCGCGATACAGTGTATTTTATATATTGCCACACCCCTTTATCAAACAAGGTCCACTGTATTGAAATTAATTGTTTTATAACTGGCCTACCCCTGTAGTTAACTTTAGTACTCTAGTGTCAATATTATTCGAGATACAGAGTTTTTCTAATATTGCCACACCCCTTTGTCGACTAACGCCCACTTAATTGACTGTTATTTTTTACCTACCCTTGCATTTTTTCTGTGAATTTTATTAACTCTAGTACTCTAGTGTGAATATTTACTGAAATACAGTGTTTTTCTTACAGTGACACGCCCCTTTATCGAATACCGCCCACATTACTGAAAGTAATTTGTTATATTTGTACCTACCTTTGTACTAAATTTTAGTATCGTAGTGTCAATAGTAATCGAGATACAGTGTTTTTTTTAATATTGCCACTCCCCTTCTCGATTAGCGCCCATTTTTTTTTTTACAAAAATTTGTAGTAATTTTTCCTTCCTTTGTAATAAATTTCTGTACCCTAGTATCAATATTATTCGAGACACAGTAATTCTCTTATATTGCCACACCCCTTTGTCGAATTACGCCCACTTTTGTTATAGTCATTTCCAATAATTGTACCTACCTCTGTACTTATTTTCAGTACTCTAGTGTCAATTTTCTTTGAGATACAGAGTTTTTACAATATTGCCACACCCTTTTTTAGAATTACGCCCACTTAAGTGATCGTCATTTTTAATACTTGTGCTTGCCCTTGTAATTTTACTGTGAATTTTATTACCGTAGTGTCAATATTTACTGAGATACAGTGTTTTTCGTATAGAGACACGCCCCTTTTCCGAATACCGCCCCCTTTCATAAACGGGCACCTCCGCGTTGATAATCTCTATATGTTGACAAAAAATTACGGCAATCGGGCAAGTACTTTAGGAGTAATCGATGTACATACATTCACAAAAAAAAAAAAAAAAAAAAAAAAAAAAACAGAGAAACCAACCAACTTGAGAACCTCCTCCTTTTTGAAGTCGGTTAAAAATTTATTCAACGTTTCTGGTAGCGTTCATGCACGAATATGGGAATTTATATAAAATTTTTCATCAACGAAATGTATGACATCAATCAGCATAATTCGTTAAAGAGAAAGAAAAATCATACATGATGCATTTATGAACACTTTTAGCCTTGGACTACTGGCAGAAAATACGATTTACGGCTTTGTTAAATTTAGTTCACAACTATTTGTGCAAGTTTATGCACAAAAGCGCACCCATTTAAAGACACTTTAAAAAAAATTATAAAATAATGGTTCACCCATTTTTCATTTTCAAAAGAACTTTACAAGCTTTGTTATAAATCTTAACTATTTAAAAGAATATTCGAATAAATAATTCCAAAAGTTTCTTCCATAAAAGTGCCTTACAACCTTAAGCATATATATTAGTGAAATGCTTTTGAGTTTTCTTTTTAATTATTTTCTATATGAATTATTAATTAGCATGCCAAAAATGAGGGAAACCCACAAACATAAAATAAATTCAATGCATGTCATATTATAATCTTAGATATGCTTAACCTAAAACCATTCTTGCAAAGTGTTTTGATGTTGTTCTCTATACATCGATCAAATATTTTTTACCAAATTTTACCAAAAAATGATTGACTCATTTGAGTGTGTGATCAATTTTTCTCAATAGTCAATAATTCTTAAAGCTTGGGTGATAAAAATTGAATAAACTGAGAATAGTAAAAGAACATATTTATACAATTTGAAACTTTGGCTTTGAAACTGCGTACACTTTAGTATGGCGACATGATAGAGCCTTCTAACCCTCTGTCTATTTATGAAATACAACCCAATTAAATAATATTATATCACCTTCTGCCTTTCTTATAATCATTCTTCGCCACATTTATCCCATAGAACTTCTTTACATAAATAACTCTTCTTCTCACATAACTCACAATGTAACTACATATGAAAAACGAGTTCATGTCATAAATAATCTTTAAGCTAAATATGTGAGTGACGAGAAAATTTTTCAGGCAAATGAAACTGAGGAAAATTATTTAAAAGACATATTTGGAAAAACTCACTAGATACCTTAAGAAAATAAAAAAGAAAAAATAAAAAAACAGTGACAAATGGTTTTCCTCCAAAGAGCTGACACTTACTTTCAATTTAAAAAAGGCAAACAAAATATTTATGTTAAGCAAAGCCACATGGATAGCATTGTCAGTCAAGGCAATATTGGTTGTATATGACAGGAGAAGGCATTATTTTACTCACGAAATGATATAGTACAAGCGCACATTTTATTTTGCTACATTAAATTTAAATAACAAAAACAGAGTAACACAAAAAAGTATTCTAAATTAAACATTATGTTAGGAACTTTGCACTAATGATGCTCACCTGAAGGCTGGCTGAAGCATAATTCATGCTTAATTATGGCGCATAATTAAAATACGACATTGTTGGCAAAAAAGTGTTGCCAGCAGTAAGAGAAAAAGTAAAAAGCGTAAATCTAGCACTTGACAAACAAAGGCGCGGCGAGGTTGCCAACGTGAAAGAGGCTTCAAGTTGCACTTGAATAGTACGGTTATTAAATGAGACACAAATTAGATTTATCATCAGGCTGTGGGGTGAAAGATCGGCAAGGAGGGGTCAGTTTGGGTCAGCAGAAGGGTTGACGGTATGCAAATAACTGCTGCTGCTGCTGTAGCTTGACAAAGTTGAGAACTTTTTCAACAGTTTAAAATGTAGCGAAAGCAGCAAAAATAGCGCTTGCATAGCCTTTACCGCTATGCGACAAACTATGAAGTTGCCACCTCTAGGCAACTTTATGCATTCTAGTGCGGTTTTGACTGTCCATGAGCTGGTCGCTCTACTTCGTTCGTTTGCTGATTTTCAACAATAAATTCACATTAGCAGAAAGTTACATATTTACACAGTTGTGCTAGTTTGCCACGCATACATGTGTATATGTGTGTGTGTGTGTGTGTGTGTGTGCGCGTATGTGTACTGCGGTAAAAGCATTCACCGTTAACTTGCAAAATGATATGCAAATAAGGATAAATTCGTCAGCCTTACACTGCGTTACATAACGTAACGTAACTCGTACATTACGTTACGTTATAAATAAACTTTCTGCCTAGCAGCTCAGCAGCAGTCGAGCCTTAACATTGTTGTTTTCTACCTCTTTCTCTTCTCAGCTCTCACCCACCAACCCACATCAGCATCTTATTTGCCAGTCAATGCTGCCAGCATATTTTTTCCATATGAAAATTTATCATATTATTTTTTGTTTTTGAGCTGATTTTGTTTCATTTTCTTTTTTTAAATTTATTTATGGAAAAATGCATACGACTGGGAAAATTTTTAAAGTTACAAATAGTTGCAAGCCAGCATGTGAAGGTTTATGTAAATTTCTGCTTGATATATGCCAGGCAGTTTAATATGATAACAAAAAAGAAAAAATAAAAATGCACGATTTTAAAAGATCATTTCATGAAGCGCTTAAATATTAATCGAACGCATCATTTATAAAGTTCGAGAAGAGAGAGCAAACCAATTATTTTCATATCAATATTTAAACCATGAAGACTAATTTTGAAACAAAATTAATTTTTTAATTTAATTTATAAAGAAATTTCTTGTTATTTTCTTGATGAAGAACATGACAGCCACACAATAGACCGGATCGAAATTAAGATTCTTCCGGTCGGGATCTCAAAAGTTAGAGGAACTCATTATAATGATTTCTGCATACTTTTTTTTGAAATTGGAGAAAAACCGCCCAAGTAATTTTGATTCTCCTGGAGGTCCTTTTTGGTAAAAATAACATGTTTTTGCTTGTAACTTTATATTTTTAACAGAACGCATACCCACATCTGCTAAAATATTAAATTTCTTACTTATACCAATATTCTGATACACAGAAACCTTAAAAATTATGTTTCATTATAACTCTTATTGACCACCGAAAATTGAATTTTTTGATGTTTTTAAAGAGGAGAATCAAGGAGAATCAAAATTGCTTCGGCGGTTTTTCTCCGATTTGAAAAAAAAGTATGCAGAAATCATTTTAATGAGTTCTTCTAACTTTTGAGACCCCGACCGGTTGACATTTTTTTTATCCATATGAGAATGAACCGGCCTAACACACAATTAAAATAATTTTAAATCATAATAAGTATTTCAGCAATAAATTAACAAGAACTTTCTTTTGATTTTTTCTACTGTTCTTTAAATGATTATTTTGAGTTTTACAATTTTGTAGTGAGCACAAGAACTGCATATAGAAATTAGAGAACTTAGAATGTGATTGATACGGATGACAACAAGCATAATAAAAATTATATTTTCATTGTCCGAATAAGATTTAGCAAGAAAGATTTAGCAGGAAAATAAAATATTTTAATTTATTTTAAACCAAAAACCAACTGAGAATTACGTCGTTCAGTTGATCGCTTTTTGATGAGCTAAAGCAACAACAACATTCATTTTTATAAACAAGCCCAAGATTACTCTGATTAAGCACAAATTTAAGTGTTTATCAAGTCCAATTTCTGGCATTAACTGCGAACGTGAATAGAATGTTTAAAGATGGTTTTCAGCTCCATTGAGCTAATTTCAGTTACGAACGTTTTGAGCTTGATTTTAACCCATTTTTTTCTCTCCGTGGAGGTTTATGATTTGATGATTCCCCAAATATTTTGACTCTATCGATAGCCATGCGTGAGCTCGAATGATATGAAATAACCTCTCAATAATAAGTTTTTTGTAAATATATTGGCTGGTGTGGTAGATAGTTCAAAATAAAAACGTAAACCAAGAATTATTTTGAGCAACTGTGCCCAACAACTTTTTTTATACTATGGAGCGTGAGGTGCTTTAAGGTTTTATATTATTTTTCATAAAACACCACAACTCTTTTACGATTCTAATTTTTTGTGACACTTCGAGTAAAGTTTTCTGATTGGTTCTTTATAGACTTCCTTCAAGAAATATATTTTCTAAAATTAACAAATTTTTAACTTATAACTAGGATTTATTTTATTTGCTATAAGTAAAAGTACTACCATCTCTTTTGGAAACACATAAATTTGAGTTTGATTCCGTGTCAAATCAAATCATTGACACTAAATACTATTTTGAGAAGTAAAGCATGACTTTCTGAAATTATACAAGTTCAACACATCAAAATATTTGTCAGAATTTTCACGCAACAAAAAATAAATGTTGCCAGTAAAATTTCACACAAACGAACAGAGTACACGGTTAAAAATTTTAGACTAGTTTTTAATCCAAACTTTGGTGTAAAGGAATTTTTAATCCTAAAAGTACTATTTTTTATTCCATATTTTAGTTTAATTTTTTTTAATCCGAAAAAGTTTAAGTTTAAGACTATTTTTGAATTACAAAAGCTGAATTACAATGCAACAGTCGCAGTGGCAGCAGCTGTGTCAATATAATACTAAATGTTGTTTAAGCGTCCAAAATTTTTTTTTAATTAAATGAAACGAATTGTTTTTTAAAATCTGAATCAAAATATTATATACATTATTACAGTAAACAGTGTTTAAACCTGTGTGGATTATCCTTTTCGGATTACATTATTTTAAACTTTTTTGGACTAAAAACCTTTTTGGATTATAATATTTTAAACTTTTTGTGGATTAACGATTATTCATTTTTGGATTAAGAAATTTTAAACTTAAAAATAAATCCTTTTTGGATTGAAAAATTTCAAACTTTCTAATAAAAAAGTTTGTATAAAATCTTTCTAATAAAATAATCTTTTTTTGGTCGTGTCCTATATGTAATCCAAAAAAGTTTAAAATTTAATCCAAGATTTTTAACCGTGTACCATATAACAAAAAATTAAAAACTCCATAAATAAACTCAGGTTTAACGTAAAAAGATAAAATCTGCTAAGCATGTAGAAAAATGGATGTCATCCTCACACGGACACGCCCACCTCCCATACAACGCAGATATTAAAAACATAATAAACAAGCTCATATATAATGTAAAGAGATAAAATTTGTTACGTATGTATTTTATATCAAAACAAACACGTCTTGTTACATGTTAAACCTATACAGTTTAAACGAAGATGGTTTTGAATAAACGAAATGGGTGTCATCCAACCACGGACACGCCCACCTCAAACACAAATCAAAAATTTAAAACTCAAAAAATAAGCTTATATTATCCTACAGAGAAAAAAATTTGGTATATATGTATTTTATACCAAAACTAATATCCATTTAAAAATTGGGCGTAATCCGTTTGCGAACACGCCCACCTCCTATACAACCCACAATAGCGAAAATACTATAAAGGCATTAACACGTGAGCTACAGGATTATTCCTTGAAATTTTTATAAATTTTTGTAAATTTTAAATCAAAATTTAAATGCATATTAAATTTAGGCTTCAGCCGCTCACGGACACGCCCATTTTCAATACTATTATTGTATTTCGAAAAAGTAGGTTTGGGGTATTTCATAGTCGGTTAAGGCCGATTTTAGACTTTCTTTACTTATTTTTCAATAATTTATAAAGACAAGTACACGGTTAAAAATCTTGGACTAAATTTTAAACTTTTTTGGATTACATATAGGACACGACCAAAAAAAGATTATTTTTTAATCCAATGAAAAGTTTTAAATTTTTCAATCCAAAAAGGATTTATTTTTAAGTTTAAAATTTCTTAATCCAAAAAGGAATAATCGTTAATCCACAGAAAGTTTAAAATATTATAATCCAAAAAAGGATTTTAGTCCAAAAAAGTTTAAAATAATGTAATCCGAAAAGGATTACTATTTAATCCACACAGGTTTAATTACTGTGCACTGTAATAATGTATATAATATTTTGGTTCAGATTTTAATAAACAATTTGTTTCATTTAATTAAAAATAAATTTCGGATGCTTAAAAAAACATTTAGAATTATATTAAGCTTAAATTTCGTAGTAGTAGTAGTTTTCAATCTTATACCTGAATACAATGCGGCAGTGGCAGCGTCAGTGGCAGTGGCATTGATCAGCTTTTATTTGAGGAATACTGTTCTTCAATGGTGATAATTACATAGCAGCAGTGGCAGTAAGCAGTACTGCCGAGGTTAGCCCTATTTCTAAATTCACTGCCAACATGCAAATAATTAACTACTAAGAAAAATTCCACATTCACTGCTTTTGATGCTGACGCTGCCTCTGCTAGATTGTAATTTGCAGGCAGTAAAATACGAAACACCTGATCACTGCCGCTGCCACTGACACAGCTGCTCCACTGCCACTGCTGCATTGTAATTCAGCTATTAACCGCCCTATTCTGCTTGTTAACTTAACACGGCGTTGTTAAGAATCTCTTGTTAATGTTCTTGTTATGTAATGCTATGTCTACACAGAGAGTTAAGTTAATTTTAACTAACATTTAACCGAAGTTGTTCGCACAGAGATAACGTAGCAGAATTGAGTTAAATTTGCCAACAATGCTGCTGGTGTCTCTGCGTACACATGCGTTTTTTTCTTACTATGCGTAAGCTCTGCCCATATTTGGATGAAAACTACTTTCCCCACTATTGCCCAAATCCTTTTCGAAGTTCTTTTACTCATTTTTTAAAGAAAATAACAACATATAGTTAAAAAAATAAATTGTATAATTAACGAATCAGCTGTTCTATTTTGACAGTTCTTGTAAAAGTGTGGTGAACTTTAAAAGCTTTTTAAAGCTTTCAAGTTGTTAATGATTTGTTAGAATATGAATATTTACATTATGCTACGTCTACACCAGTGGTCATCAACTTATGTTTTCACATAGCCCGCGGGCGTCGTGTGTTTTTGAGCTTTTGATCACGAAGTAGCATTCGGACCGCTGTCAACGTACACTGCGTAAAAGTTTGTTTTTTTTGCTGTGCTGTAAATTTTTAGTCCGTCTGTTTTAAGCGTTCATGCGGTAAAATTGTCGCTCGCTGGTTTGTTGATGAATATAAATATTTTACAATGTTTCAGGAAAGATGGTTTTTACAATTATTATTTGCTGACAATTTTTACAGTGAATCACAATGTGTGATTTGCTTTTTTCGTCGAACTTCTTAAAACATTTAGGGTGCTCACAGTTCTGTATTATCTGCTCTGTTAACTTTGCCGTCTATTAACTTAAGAACATTTTAGCACGTGTTAACTTTGATTGTTTTTGTTTTACGTACAAACTTGAGATACCACTTGTTGCTAAAGTTATCTCACTTCTGCTCATGTCTTTCTTTTGTGTTAATGTGGTAAGTACATTTTTCCATAATTCTTCGTTTCCGTTCATTCGAGGCATGTTTTTGAACAAATTCCAAATTTTTTAAAACTATTTTTGTAATTTAGCTCCAAAACACAAAAAGAGGTGCTCACAGTTCGATTGAAATATCTTTCTAAAGTTGCCAGGTGTTTACTTTAGAAGCAAACTGTGAATTCCTAAATTATAGTCATTAACTTTTACCAAACTTTTATCTATTTTGTTCTTTCTATGTTTTAACATCTATCCTATTATTGAACATGCTTTTTTAATAGCAACTAAAAAACACGAAGATAAAAGCACAACTTTATAATGTTAATCGAACACGCGACAATATTTGCTTAAACCAAATGATGCGAAAGCTTTTGAAAACTTATTGTTTCAGTGTAAAGCTCTGCACTCGGAAAGCTCTCTTTGTTGTTGTTTGAACCACGCGTTGATGACCACTGGTTTAAAGTGATACATTTAAATGCTAAGATTTAAAATCTACTTCAATTCTTTGTAATAAAGGCGTTAATTGAGAGGCGTTTGACGTTTTTTTTTTCGTTCAAATTGCTCAGTGTGATCGCTTAAAAGAAGTTAAACTTATTCCATTCTTCAATATTGTTACATTACTTTACTATTATTCAATATTATATTGATATTTTAACGTATGCACACACTAAGGGAAAAAGTTATGTAGTCAGTACAGAGACAGCTATGTAAAATCTATGCACTGCAGCTTGTATGAGAATGCGACGAGAGCAGTATTTACTGAGTAAAGGGAGCGTGTACTGACTACATATCAATTTATTCACTTTTTATAATGAATAAAAAATGTATTCAATACATCTTGTTATGTGTTGAATACATTGCAGACTTCAATAGATACAAGCAACGTGTACTCAATCAACGTGTTATGTAATTTTTTACAAAAACTTTACTCAATACATAAAATATAGACTCAGTACACGTCCCCCTTAAACGATTGAAGTGACACATTTATTCAGTACATAACATATGGACTCAGTACACTTATCTGTTGAACATCGGCACACGATTTTGCTGTTTTATGTCATTCGTTTCTTGTTTTTCAAATAAGCAACACCTCTAAAGCCTCTAGTAAATCAGTGCGGGAATGAGTTTATCCTGTACTCTAGAACTCTAGAACAAAAGCGATGATTGGATAAGAAATAAATGGCTTGGTTTCTATAAGCAATTGCGAATTATTTTGTGAAATCTAGTCATTTCTTTATAAAGTTATTTATTGCATTTGTTGAGACGGTTATTTAGGCACAGACATGAATTGTGTAGATATTCAATACATGAAATTATGAACAAAAAAATATAATGAATAAATTATGCATGTACTCATTGCATAAAATTATGTTTTCAACATATGTAATGAGTACATTATATATGTACTCATTATATAAATGTATGCACTAAAAATATGTAATGAGGAAATTATGTATGTACTCATTACATAAAATTATGCATTTAAAATATGTAATTAGTAAATAATATATGTACTCATTGCATAAAATTATGTACTCCAAATATGTAATGAGTAAATAATGTATGTACTCATTGCATAAAATTATGTACTCCAAATATGTAATGAGTAAATTATGTATGTACTGAGTCAATAATCTATGTAATACGTACATAACATCTGTACTCATTACATTAAATTACACAGTGCGACACGAAAAAATAACTTCAAATATCTCAATGGTTTCTAGTAGTGCATGGTCTATATATTATGCCCTCATACTCAGTTTTATCGGTTTAGGTCAAATAAGAGAGAAATTCAAGGTCAAATTTCACCTTTAAGTCACAAGTTTGTTCTTATAACTCTTAAACTAAATTCAAATCCTGTGTAGCAACTGCATCTAAATATTTGCAATGGATGGTTCTTAACATTTTGAGACCATTTTTTACTCAAAAGGTTTCGTAAGGGGGTTAATTTTTTCTTCAAAAACAGGGCTTTTTAAAATAAAAAAAATGTTCAATAGTTCAGTTACTTTGTATTTGTCTTCAAAAGCAATCAGATTTTGCTGAATTTTTGCATACACCTAAAGTAAAATAAAGTTATCCACCTCTGAAAAGATCACAACAGTTACATGTGCGCATCCAAAGATATTCGGATTCAAAGATTACCAAAGGTGGTAACTTCGTTAATGTAATCCCTAGAGTAAAATCATTCAGATGAAAATTATAGACCCAACAATTTTCTTCAAAACTGTTCTTAACATCTTTACCGAAAGAGTTACCGTTTAAAAGATATACGCGTAAATATGTAACTACAACATGTATGAAAAATTTTGATCTTGGGAAGAAATAGAAATAAAAATAATTTTTATTTTTACCGTTTTAATTTTTCATATATCGCACACTAAATACAAAACAGTCACAACTCAAAAAACATGACTTTTCAGGAAAAGCGAAAAATAAAACTCTTTGGTTGAAACTGCAGAAGAAAAACAATTTTCAATTAACACAAAAACTTCATTCTTCCAGTTAATGAAGAAAATAACGAAAAATATAGTCAGATATGTGTTTTATAAATTGATTTATAACAAAAATTCGATATAAAAAATTTTGAGTTGTGACTGTTTTGTATTTAGTGTGCGATATGTTGAAATAACATATTTACGCTCATATTCTTAAAACGGTAACTCTTTCGGTAAAGATGTTAAGAACAGTTTTGAAGAAAATTGTTGGCTCTATAATTTTCATCTGAATGATTTTACTCTAGGGCTTACATTAACGAAATTACCATCTTCGGTAATATTTGAATCCGAATATCTTTGGATGCGCACATGTAATTGTTCTGATCTTTTCAGAGGTGGTTGATTTTATTTTACTTAAGGTGTGTGCAAAAATTTAGCAAAATCTGATTGTTTTTGAAGACAAATACGAAGTAACTGAACTATTGAAAATTTTGTTTTTTATTATAAAAAGGCCTTTGTTCGAAGAAATAATACCCCCTTTACTTAACTCTTTGAGCAAAAAATGGTCTCAAAATGTAAATAACCATCCATTGCAAATACTTAGAGACAGTTACTACACAGGATTTGAATTTAGTTTAAGAGTTATAAGAAAAAATTTGTGACTTAAAGGTGAAATTTGACCTTGAATTTCTCTCTTATTTGACCTAATCCGATAAAACTGAGTATGAGGGCATAATCTATAGGCCATGCACTATTATATACCATTGCGATATTTGAGGTTATTCCAATTGGGCCTTAAATTGTCGCACAGTGTTATTTGTGACAGTTTGCGATGAGTACAGTGTGAATGTACTCACCACATACATCCATGAATTCACGACACATATTTATGCGTTGAGTACATAAAATTCTTTATTGACTACATAACCGCTTAAAAGCATTATGTAGTCAATAGAGATTTCAACATGTACTCAATACATGAAAAATGTAAAATTTTTGTGTGCAGAAAACTTTGCGATGAGTTCATAAATTTATGTATTGAGTCCATAGGTTTTTCCCTCTGTGCATTAATTTATTTGCTTTACATTGAAATAGAACTCGTTGTTAAGATGCTTTCTTTCATTAACAAAAAAGTTAAGAAAAGAGCTTTAAATTTTTCGCCAGAATACCAAACCTTACCAAGGTGTTAATATTAACTATTTTGTTAATGTGGTACGCTTAGTTAAGTTGTCAGAATAGAGCTGAAGTAACATAAATACTTTTTCCTGAAAGAACTACCTTAATGCAAATTTGTAGTCCAAAAATAGTCTTAAACTTAAACTTTTTCGGATTAAAAAAAAAATTAAACTAAAATATGAAATAAAAAATAGTACTTTTAGGATTAAAAATTCCTTTAAACCAAAGTTTAGATTAAAAACTAGTTCAAATTTTTTAACCGTGCACTTATAACTTTAAGCTTATATTCAAGCTTCTAATATCGTTAATTATAATCTCATTTATGACTACAATACATTTGTATAAAAACTACACAAACAAGAATGAATGCACATGAATTGGCCTAATTAAATTATATGATCCTTATTTGTATAAAATTCTTTGCTCATAATATAAAATACGTCAATTTGTATGCATATAAAACTGTTACATCTATAAGTTGTCACTTATTAAGAATGAAAAATGTTGTTTATATCCAATTAAAATAGGCAAGGATCAAATAGCAAAGCGCTTAAATGTGTTGCTATTTTATCGACATTGTGGCGAAATTCCGTAGCCAAGTCTATAAACAACACTAACTATCAAAACAACAACAACAACAACAAAGAGAACAAACATGCCAGTTCGACGTAGCTCGCCACACTTGAAATAATCTTGGTTGCCTAAATAAACGCCTATATTTTATGTAGAAATGGTAGTGATTGCAGGGACACTGGAGCTTAAAAGCACCAACATGCATACACACACGTACAAGCACAAACAAATCACATACACATACATACCTATACACAGACAATGCCGCATATGCTGCTAACGATAATAGTTTGCTGCGTAATTTGTTCGCTGTTTCCAGGAGTTGCGTTGCTGCAGTTCGTATGAAATATAATTTAATATGCCAGGATGTACAGACAACAAAACACACACACACATCTTTAGTTAAACTCTCACACACTCCACACTACACACATGCATGCTTTTGACATGCTAAGCTTTTGTAGTGCAGTATTAATTTTCATTTAACGGCAGAGTTTTTTGGGCTTGTACCATTTCGGCCTCTTTTTAGTATTCGCTGCAATGTGGTGCGGTACCCGCCGTACGTTCCGCTGCTATTTTTATTTTAGCTACAGCCGCTCTTTGGCATCGTGCATAGCTTTATAAACAATTTTGAATTTTTGCGGTTATACGAAAATTAATGGACGGCATCGAGTGCGACGCGGTTCTAGGCGCACTTGATGTTTGCTGTTGTTGTTTTGCTATTGTTTTTGCTTTTGCCTCTTGTTGGTGTTCTAGTTGTCGATGTTGTTGTTATCTCTGTTGATGCTGGCGGTGTTTTGGTAGGATGTTGGTGTCGGGGCATCGTTTGCTTTTAAGTGCAAATTTCAGTATTTTGTCATTAGCGCGTTTATTTTGGAGACACTGCAGCAAGGATAATACTGAAATGTGGTTGTTAAGAGTCAGTTTAAGTGCACCAAGCTTTGATTCGGTTTGTTAAGCTGCATCGCGCACACTGTTCGTGGCATAAATCAAGTTGCTTTTGCCGCCATATTGGATTTTTAGCTGCATGCAATATTTGCGCGAAATTGTGTACCGCCATCACCACCATCAAGAGAAAATATCTTGTATTTCTTAATTTCGCATGCAAAATTATACGCATAAAGGATTTTCCGAAATTTATGACAAGATATTTGAAATTAATAAAGTGTTTGAATTGCACTCGCTGCAAAATGTTGGTATACTTTGACCAATGTTGTAAGCAGTATTTTTTTTTTTTTTTCATTTTTCAACTAGCAAGAGTTCATAGAAAAGTGAGGTTAAATTTTGTATAGTCCATGGCAAGTGAGGACTAGGTTTTGCATGGGCATTATATATTAAGCGCCGTTGCCAGGATTATTCTTTGAGAAGATTTTATGTCAAAAATTTATTGTTGCCAATATGAGGTCTGTTCGCGTACTTTTCTAGTAAAATAATGGAAAACGTAAAAAGCAATTAAACTGAGAGAGAATTAACTCCAACACTAAAAAGTAAACGAACGATTTTCTGGTAAAAAACTGAAAAATGTCAAATCTGCCTAGTTCGCAACTACTGTGCTGCTCCTCACACCTACCGTTTGACAGTTTTCATCTTTTTACCTCATGAAATTCTACTAGTAAAAACTTTAAAAAACTTGAACGCAGAGAAAATCGAATTTCCCCTCTTTTACACAATCCTCTCAGTAAACGAACGCTTTTCAGGCACTTTCAAGTAAAAGTTTTTGAAATATTTCGTTTGCATTCGACTACGCGAACAGACCTATGATATTTAATGTAAAGATATTTGACGTTTTTTATGGAAAATTTATGTTTTTTATGCCGAACACCTGAGAGGTCAGGGTACACGGTTAAAAATCTTGGACTAAATTTTAAACTTTTTTGGATAACATATAGGACACGACCAAAAAAAAGATTATTTTTTAATCCAATGAAAAGTTTGAAATTTTGTAATCCAAAAAGGATTTATTTTTAATCCGCTAAAATTTTAAAATTTCTTAATCCAAAAAGGAATAATTGTTAGTCCACAGAAAGTTTAAAATATTATAATCCAAAAAGGATTAGATTTTAGTCCAAAAAAGTTTAAAATATTGTAATCCGAAAAGGAAAAAACATTTGTAACGCATAGAACAAAGCGAGTGCGGTATAGAAAATTATATCTATGCTTGTCAATTCATGTCCGTTCATGTCCGTCCGTCCGTCGGTCCTTCTGCTTGTTGCCCGTAAACACAAGTTAAGAAGGAGTTGAGATAATTAAATAAAAGTCGGTACACATAATCACATGGGTCCAAAAATCTGCACTATTGAATATTTTTGGAATCCGCCCACGGGCACGCCTACCTGCCATACAACACAAAAATTTAAAACTGCACTGAGAAAAAAACACATACCTTGCTCCGCTAAAAAATTTCTCTATTTTTGATAATAGCAATTTTCTCTTTTTCAAATAAAATTTTCTTCAATTAGAAAAAATTTTCACGTTTTCGAAGAAATATTTCTTTACTTCTAGGAAATGGAAATATTTCAATGTCTCTAATAATGATAAGTATTTTTCTCGTACAAAAAATTTCTCATTTATGGAGAAATTTTATTGAAAATGAAAAACTTTTCTTATATTTTGATAAAAAATTCACTATGAGAAGTATTTTTTTCAATAAAAACAAATATTTTCTCAAAAATGAAAAGTATTTTTTCTAAAAACGATATATTTTTCTATTTCATGAAAGCTTTTTATCATTTTTAGAGAATATTTAGTATCGCAATTAGAGAATAGCATTCTCTGGAGCAAAGTCTATACTATTTTTCTCTTAATATGATGCCTTTTTTATAATATTCCGAGACACTTTTTTCTGAGTGTGCATAAATAAGCTCATCAGTAGCCTACAACAATAAAATTGAGTATGTATGTATTTTATATCAAAACAAAGATATCTAACATAAGCTTATTATAAGTAGGCTTATGTTTAACCTAGAATGATAAAATTTGGTTCGAAATGGGTGTCATCTGCCCACCCCCTTTATAATGCAAAAATTTAAAACTCAATAAGTAAGCTTATGTTTAACCTATATAAATAAATTTTGGTATGCATGTATTTTATATCAAAACAAAGATGTCTTAGAAAAATGGGTGTCACTCATAAAATTGAGCTTCAGGACACGGCTACCTCCCACATAAACCAAAAATGAAAAAACTCAGTAAATAAAAGCTGCGTTCGATTCGCCAGCCTATACTCGCTTATTGTCGCTTATTTCAAAATTTGTATGAGAAAACAACAACAAAGTCTCCAGCTAGTTGAGCATAGAGAAAGTCAACTACCTGTTGAGTTGAGTAAAGTTGCGTTGCCAAGTTCTTATTTTTTCACTTGGTTGGTGTACGGGATAAGTTTTAATGTATTTATTGATATGGTCGTCAGAATAAAAGCGTTGCCAACTATTGAGAAAATAAAAGCAAAATGAGTAGACGTTCTTTTCACAAGCGAGTTGAGCACTGGCGAATCGAACGCAGCTAAACTTATGTTTAAGGCATGAAATTTGGTTCGAAAGTTTTTTATATCAAAACAAAGATATTTTTTAAAAATGCGCGTCATCCACCCACGGACACTCCTACCACCGATATAACCCAAAAAATTTAAAACTTCATAAATAAACTTATGTTTTCTCTACAGAGATAAAATGTGGTATGCATGTATATTTCACCAAAACTGCGATACGTTCAAAAATTGGTCATAATTCGTTCACGAACGACCTCCGATGCAACCCACAATAGCGAACACACTATAAAGCCATTAACATGTGAGCTACAAGAATAAAACTTTTTCATCAAAATTGAAATGCAAATAAAATATTGGCTTCATCCACCCACGGACACGCCCATTTCAAACAATATTACTGTATTATTTTTAAGGTTATTCCATAGTCGGGCGCGCCCGACTTTAGACTTTCTTTTCTTGTTTGAATTTCAAACTAAGTTTAAAATCTTAATCTCTACATAGATAATAGAGGACTTTTTTAAGAAACTAACCTTGATTATTCTAGAAATTGCCTTAAAACGATTAAAATAAGAATATGTAATTCTTTTAATTGACAACTCTAATCAAGGAAATTTCGTCAAAATATCTCAACATGTTTTTTTTTATTGATTAATTTGATGTTTTATTCGATGACCTTTGCTTTATTTAATTGTATTCTTTTTTTATTCGAAGATAATCGAAATGTTAATTCTTCAGCTTCGGCTTAAGCATTTCTTTTAAATTTTTTCGCCTTAGGGTGTGTATTTGTTGTTTTTGTTTTTAATATAGCTAACACTCACTTGTGTTTGCTGCTCCAACTGTCGCTAGCTTCATGTGCAGCACTAATGAACAAAAAATAAGAAGCCGCTACTAAAAAAGGACTCCAGTTAAAATTTTACCAAATAAAGAGCCGAATGGCAGTTTGCTTGTTTGCCAACATTGCACAAAAAGGACATTCTCTGGATGCAGTTTAATTTTTTTTTTTATTTTGTTTTTTTTCTACTTTTGTCACCAGCATCTGCTGGTTCGCGTCCTTGTGTTTTTGTGTTTGGTAAGTATCAAAAACTGCATCACGTGGAATTTCGTGACACTTCGTAAGCTGCGACATAAACTGCTCTGAATTCCTGCAGAGTGCCTTGAATGTGACACTCAATGCTGTTTCTTCGTTTTTTGCCTGTTTGTTGTCTTTGAGCGTTCCATTAAAGCGGCACCACACTCGCTCCTTTGTCAGCAACTTTTTGTTTGCTGGCACATCCTTGCTTGTGCCGCTTTTTGTGTAGCACATGTGTGTATGTATGCGAGTCTATCTGTACACCAGTTCTAATGACAATTGTTTTGCGATATAAATTGCACAAGTGCACAATATCTGCCTTTGTTTATGAGTTAAGTTGTTTTTTTTTTTTTTTGTTTTCTTGTTTTGTATCTATCTTTGCGTTTTGAGCAGCTAAGACTCCTGTTGTTGTTGTTGTTGCTTCGTTTCATTTGGTTTTTGTTTAGCTGCTATGCTTTGTAGACCGACCCTCAGAAAGCCTTCGTTCTTGCCGTGTCCTTTCTTTGCCGAATGGCAGCAGTTGGTTTCAATTGCTTTTTATGCATTTCGTGATGTTTGTGAAAATTAAATGACGTGAGGTATGCAATTAGGCCTTGTTGGATCCTTTATTAAAATTCAAAAGAAAAGCTGGAAACTCATAGCCAAAAAGAATTATAGAAACTCAAGCAGCAGTCACAGCTGCATTTATGCAATCCAGGTAAAATTGTGTCTGACACTCTTAAGTGCAGTGATGCGCAGCTTATGTGAGAAGCTTATAAAGTCCAATTCTGTATAATTTCATTATAATTATTTTTAAATTCTATTTTTTGCAATATCTTTATTACAAAGTTCTCTATTGAGATTCCAATTTTACTTTTCGTTGATTTCTTAGGTTGCGTTTATAGTGAACGCCGGGTCAGACATGCAATGTGAACAAGCGAGATAGATAGCTATTTGCATCTCGTTTTTTCACACAGATTTCAGCCTGCCTACCTGTCTGAATCGCATTCACTATACACTGATCACCTTAAGCTCCGATTCAGACAGGCAGACAGGCAGGCCAGTGCGATAAAAGTGGCTTCATACAATTTGATATAAAACTGCTCAAAGTGTCAGAGTAGCAGCACGCAGATCAGATCAGGTCAAGCGTGAAAGCAGGCTAGCTCAGGTTTCTCGCAGCTGATTACGAGCAGGCAAGTTATTTTTTAATAGTTTTTTAATATTTTTAAGGAAAAAGCGTTTTTAAAAGGGCATCATTTACAAATTAGGAATAATATTTTGCAATTATTGATCTTCTCTCATAAAGAACTCTGCATTTTAGAAAAAAGTATTTATATTATAAAATCCAAAAATTGAATTAATAAGCAAATATTTTGTATAAAGCGAACAGCGATTTGGGTTTCAAAATCTTTTTATAGACTACGTCGTTTTATTATAAAGCAACCAAAGTTAAGTAAAATGAGCAACTGCCTAAAAAATTTTAATAAAATTTATATATCTATATTTGTATCAATAAAAACTTAAACAAGTTACTTACTTGTGAGAATCAGATTGTAAGACGAAAATTTATCACTGACATGAAATGCATAACTTTACTCAAGTATTTTTATCGAAGTACGTATGTGGTCAATAAGAAAAGTGTATAAATAAATTATTTAATTATTTTGTTTTTGTGGAGAATTTGATGGAAAATTGTGCAATTTTGACTTCGGGGAAAACCAAAAACTGAGTTGGCAACCCTGGTGTGAAGGAAAAAATATTACAGTATCGATTTGTGATAGAAGGGCAGGTTTTTTGGATTCTGCGAAGTTAAGAGATAAAATAGATAAGATGAGAGAAAAACAGAGAATAGATAAGATGATAACAAAATTGTATAGAAGTATTAAAAATAATATCGCACAGAGTTTCCGAGACAGCCGCGGATACAAGGGGGGGGGTAAAGGGGGTAATTACCCCCCCCAAGAACTTTCAAATACTTTTTTTTTCATACTTTATTTGAAGAAAATAATTATGCCCACAGCTTAAGGCTACTTTTATGTAGGTATACATAAGCGATTCTGAAGGCGTGTTTTGAAAGAATCCTAAAAAAAAAATGGTCAGAGACATTGTTAAACTCTAGTTTTTTATTGATTTCAACAATTATTAAAGTATATAAAAAAAAATTTTGTTTATTTTTGTTTTGTGACGTCATTTGCGTGTAGATTACGTTTTTATGAAGCGATGCGAGAATGGTTACACCATTTTGCTTGTAACCTTTGCTTGTATGACAAACCAAAATATAATTATATGTAAAGCAAACACCTACGTCAAGGTAGTAACTTCGCTTTTTTTTTTTAAATGAGCTTGAAAATAAAGTAACAGATCGTTATGTTCTCAAATTTACAGCCATTTTTTAAACAATCAACTTTAAAGACGCGTTATTTTCTTACAAATAAAAAACTTGAAGTCACTACCTCAGCGTAAGTTTTTGCTTTATAATAATTATATTTTTGCAAAATATTAACAATTAGTTTAAAAATGCCCTTTTTATGAAATAATTGAGCAATGCAGACAAGAGTTGCTACTTAAAATATTTTATTCTTCTAATTTTTTACTGAAAACCTGCCAAACTTTTTTGCAACCTATGTGCCAACGAATTTTACCATAAATAGACGGTGCACATAACCGTCCGTCTGAGACCACCATAAAGAACGTAATTACCAAATTTCGGTCTACATTCACTCTTTTGGATTCCAAGCCACCGATAAGAATGAAAAGAGTGCGTACAGAAGAAAATATTGCTGTCGTTGAGGCCAGTGTCGAAGAAAACGTTAATTTATCGATTTGTCTCTGAAAATGAGGAAAGACGACGCGTTACTGTGAATAGAAATCGATACAGAACCATGATCAATGAATTTTTGTTGCCTAATCTTCAAGATATGGATGTTGAAATACGCCCTCAAAGACTTTTGGGTCGCAAAGTGGACCTCCAGAATGCCCTTTGTGCAAAATAGTCGTGGTGGCCATATGCCCGAAATTATATTTAAATGTTAACTGCTAAGAAATTATCTACCAAATAAAAATTTTTTTGGCTATTTCATAATTTGACATGTGTTTTATTTTAATTTCAAATCAGCAAGCTCTTAAAAAAACACCCTTTATAACAGGGTTGTTTTGAAGTGAATTAATGTTACGTTAAAGTTGCTAAAATTGTATCAACTGCGCAAATAATTTGTTGCATACAATTATTGTTGTTTAAGTAAATTCTAAATTGTTTGGAATTCTGAAATTTTCCAATCCTACCTTAACGAAGTTATTGATAATTTTGCGATGATTTTGTCATATGATTTTGTCAGTAACAAAATTAAGATTTATGAAAGGTGCAGAGATCTTGATAAACAATCCCGAATGAATTTTGGCTGCTGATATCAAATATGGACTCTATTTTTCTCCATCAGTTCGAGTTTTTGACAAAAACATGATAATCAGTTTTTTTCTGATAATATTGCTATATCTATTATATTGATTTCAACGAAGAAATACTAGACCTTTCAATTTTTGCACATTCAATAACAATATATTCGACAGTTTCGAAGATATCGACGTTCAAAGACGAAAAAATTTCACAATTTTACGTGGGCTGCTCTTGTTAGATTTAGAGTTTTTATTTACTTTTCGCTGAGATATTATTCCAGAAAAAGGGAGAAATAAATAAATACGGAAATGTGCGTGTATGTGTCTGGGAAAAATGGTTCTTAAACAATTCAATAATTTCACTTCAAAAAAGTACAATTTGTCTATTTGTAAAAAGGTAAAATTTTCTCAAATCGAAAATGTGTGTCTTTGATAATTTACCCCCCCCAAGATTTTTTCCAGATCCGCCCCTGTTCCGAGATGTACCACATTGTTAAATTTAAGAGGGTTTTTTGCCCCCTTGTGTGAATATTAAGAGGAACATATATTTTCAAAATTTAATCTTACTAAAAGCAGAACTTTACTGATGTTCCTAAATAAAAATTGGGTTTAAGATTAAAAGTAAATTTACTACGACTCCATAGTATAAAATGTGATCTTGAAAAAATCGTTTATTTGAGCTAAGCCAGAAAAATTCTTTATACGATATATTCTATGGGCCAATATCTATCAGAAACTATTGGTTGTTTTTTGCCATTGGTTAAAATTGCCAACTGGGTCAGGCTAGACCACAACATTATTATACTATCAACTTCTTTACGCTGATATGACAAATATTTAGTACCTACAGTTTGAAGCATTCATACCTTATTTTATATTTTCTTCGCTAAGTTTAAGAAGCAATGTTTTCAGAAAATTAGCAACATTTAACAAATTTTTATACCACATTAAGTTTTATGGTGGTAAAATAATTTTTTGAATTGATACCTGCGGTGATAGCTAGTACACCCATAAGCAGTTGATCTCATTTCATTTCCAATAACAATAGTACGCATTTAACTTCATCAAAACTTACTGTTTGACTTACTAGTGAAAATTGTTCGTAACACATTTTTTTATACAAACTAGTACTCTCGGTTGCGTTTTTGTAAGATATTTTAGCACCAATTCTGAATAACTTCGAAATTATCTCTTAAACACATTGTAAGTATTCACCTTTTTCTGGAGTTCAAGTTGAATTTAGAACTTTTGTTTATTCATAAAATTATAATTTAATATTATGACAAATATTTTTGTGGGACATTTGAGACTGAGGGTTAACATTTTTTGCAAAAATTTTGTTCTTAGTTTTTACATTCATTGTATAATAGGGCGTATCAAAAAATTTAGATCGTTTTCTAAGAGTTCTCAAAAGTTGCACAGGCTTGTCAAGAGGACTAAAAAAAAAACCTAGCGTGAAGAAACGTACTCGTAGCAGTAGTAAAACTTCTTTAACAGAAAGAAATAAGAGAGATTTTAGTGTCAAATAGAGAGAGAAAGTATCTGAAAACAAATTCAATCAATTTGGAATAGAATAATAATCTGTTGATTCTATATTTGCATTCAGGGACCGTACCGGCTATAGTTTTCGTCGAAAGTGTCACATATGAACTTTTACTTCTTAATTTTTATTTTTTTCGACAAAAAAAAGAAGTTTTTTTGTGCCTTATAGTTATTTTGGGCAAAAATAACAGTTACTTTTGACTTTTATTTTATCGGTCGAAAATAACTGTTATTTTCTGCCGTTTATTTTTTCGGTCAAAAATATCAGGTAATTTTTATTTGCTCAAGTCATTTTAGCGACTAAAAAAATTTTGATACCATTATTTTCATCTCATCGGTGAGACATTTTTCACATGTCAACAGTTCAATCTGTCCAGCGGCAATTTAAAAAACATAAATTGCTTCATATTTTTGACCGAAAAAAATTACAGTCACAAAATAATTGCTATTTTTGACCGATAAAATAAAAGTCCAAAGTAACCTTTATTTTTCCCCGAAGAAACAAACACAAGGCAAAAATAACACTCAAATTTAAACTTTTAAAGAATCAGCCTAAAATTTTAAATGCACTTAATATTCGTGAGGCTGAGGACATTTGTCACGTAATGATATATTTGAAAAAGTCTTTCAACATTTTTTTTCATTTCAAAATTGTAAAATAACAGTTATTTTCGTTACTTGTTTTAGTTCAGTTGGTGTTTTAGTTGCTTTCGAATTTCTTCTCAACTTTGTAACTTTTTGAATGCTAAATTGCATTTGCTTGCATAGTACTCGTTGAAGGAGCCTTCGAAAGTAGAAGCAAATCTTGTTGATTATTACCTCCTGCTTCCTGATCATAAAAGTTGCTATGTTGAGTGAGGGCCTCGTAAAGCAGCGAACGTCGATTGTTGAGTGTATCAACTTGGTTGGCTATAAAATTTTTTGGAGATGATGGCTGAGTTCCAAAATACATTTTTACAAAGCAACAGTGTGTTTTTCTGGGGAGTGGTCCTTTGCAGATTCACCAAAATACACTGATGCTTCGTAAAAATGCATTTTGGAACACAGCCGAAGTTGCAATCACCTTACCTTCGTCATTAGTTGCAGACCCAGCTGCGGCTGCATTCTTAAGAGTATTGATTCGCTCTTTATATTCACGAACGCGTTCTGCTCCTGTTTTAGCTATTTTTCTTAGCTTTAAGACATTTTTTGGCTGTCAAAAACTATTCTCGGCAGTCTTAAATATTGCACTTTTAACACTTTTTGCTTTTATCAATCATTTGTCAAGTTTTTGATCACAACCAACGAACCAAATTAAGCTTTAAGCTTATTATGCGGAGAACAGGCAGTATAATTTTTTCCCGCTGGATTTATCTATGCCTAAATATTTTCGTTTGAAGCTTTAAGAAATAAACTTTCCGTACATACTTTTCGGATGGAAATTAATGTTACGGACAGTATGTTACGCGTTCAGTTTTTATTACATTTTGCTTAACTGTTTCCCATGTGCCTACTTGGTGTAAAGGTATAGATTCCGACTCTTGAGCCACGATGTTCAGAGTTCAATTCTCGATAGCGGCTATCATTTTTTGAAAATTTTCATATGAATTGAAAACGTTAGCCTAGCGTCGCGAATAAGAGACCTTAAAAATTTCACTCGCCGTCAAAGCGAGTGTCAAAGTGTCACTTCAAAAACAAAAACTTATAAAGCTAGCTTTTTATAGTTGATGAAAACTAATAGCCACTTATCGTATCGCATCAGGCTTGGAATGATTGCAAATCTATTTTGAAAATTGTTATAAAAACTTAAATTTTTAATTGGTTTGTGTTGTGAGCAGCGATTCTTCATTATTTTTTTTTTAACTAATAGATCATTCTTTCAATACTTTGGTTGTTGACACAACAACGAGTTCTATACCAAACACTGGGGCAAATGTTGCATGCATCACGTTCAAGTGGCTTTTCGACTACTTGTCTTCGTGTCGCTTTTGCAAGAATGTTTTTTTTCCTTTTCTTCTGCTGTATAACTTAAAGTCATCTATTATTTAAGAACTTTTTGTGTATTTTTTTCTTTCATTATATTGTTGTTGCTTTGCAGCTGCAGCAGTAAGTTTTAACTCTGCGTTCGTTAAAATATGTCGCAACACATACAAAGATTTGATGGCCTTCGTTGCACACCTGATAATCGAGCTGCTGCCAACCGACTTTGAAATCCCCAGAGCTGCACTTAAGAAAAAAAAAAATGTATACCTAAAAAAAAACCACAACAACAATATGAACAGCAAGTCGAGAGAAGTTCCTTTGCTTCTTCTTGGAATTTTCTTAATTTTTCTCAGGTACTTTTTGTTTTTCTTGCTCATCAGCAAAGCATATAAAAAGCCACTGAAAGACAACAAAACAAATATACACACAAGCACACATACTGAGAGAAACACAAAACATCCATACAAATGGCACATTGAAAGAAACATGTTGGTGCATGCAACAACATGCAACAACAGGTAAAAAACTATTTTTATAGCCAAAGTTGGAGTGTTTGGCTGTTTTATTATCCTTGCGATAGCACTTTCGCGGCAGTTATGAAGTTTCTTCCGTTTCCGCTACGTTATTTAGGACACATACACACACTCGTACATGTGGTTTCCTTCAATTTTAATGCAGCATGTTTTTTATTTTTATTTTTTCTTTACCTTTCTTAGATCATATTTTTTGGTTGCTTTCAAGCAAGACGCGCTTGTATCGTACGTTGCATTATGGAAGTGCAACCATTGTTTTCGGTTGCGTTGTAAAATGAAACTTAGCAAATAGCTAACCAAACAACCTTTAACATTTTGATGATCATACTTTTGCTAAATTCGATGAAAGTATTTTCATTAATTATATTTGAACAAGTTTAACAAATTAAGGGGAGATGCCTTAAAAAAAAAAACAAATGAAAAATAAAAAGCGTTTAAAATAATTTGAATATAAAAACAGATATCATTTTGAAGAATTACTCATAAGCAAGCGGACCCAACAGACGTCATTCTGCCCCAATTCAATGAATTTGTTCGAGATGGGTCAAAATATGTAGCGCCAGTTTTGGCAGTAGGGGAGACTCGTCCCCGTTGTCTCAAGTACTAGTTGTCACAACGCCGATATCTTTTGATTCAACACGTTATCGAATGGAATATCAATGCCATCTAAACGCTATTGCAATGTCTAGCATCCGAAGAAAGTTTAAGTGCCGTTAGTTTTGTTTTGCAAAAATTAAAAGAAATTTAAGAAACTAAGTTGGATTTTTGCATTTTTATATTTTTTTTAAATTTTGTAATTAAACAAATAGAAGTGTGCTATATTCAACTTTAAATAAATTTCCAATACAATTAATATTATATTTTGCGAATACTTATGAATTTTAAGATAAAACGTTATATTTAAATTTACAGAACATTGTTAACATTTTTTCCCAAATGGTACAGGTTGTCACAGCATTTGTGGGGCTTGTTGTCACATATAATTTCATATAACTATTTTGAAAGTATTCTATGATTTATTTGAAATTAAGGAAATATGCCAAGAAATCGCAAACGACTTACAAACCGAGGTTGGACATCTTCAGATATCATGATGCATGCCGAATACAGCTAGTATCAATGAAGATAACGTGGATTCACTATGTGTAGATCGTTGTCGAGTGTCAAATCCAATAATAATTGTCGTCAATGTATAAAATGCAAACGTTGTGCAGAAAATGCATTGTTTAATACATTGCTGGTTAAATTGTGTTTCGGAGTGTGGCAGCAATGACGATTAAGAAGTGTGACAACGGGGACTACGCATTGGGACAACTAACCCCACGTGTGGGGTAACTTGTCACAGACGAGTTAAATTTTTTATCAAGGAAATTTTTTAATTTATTTTAAAAAAATATATGTTATACACATCAGGATTGAAGAATAAAAGATTAAATTTATGTTTACAAGTTTTGCAATGCCATTATTGCTTGATTTGTGGGAGTTACAGCGGTTTATTCAAATTTTGTGACAACTAGTGCCACTCTCCCCTACTGAAGAGTTATCTTTGGTATTTAAGTAACATTTAAATAATAAGCCATGAAAATGCCGCATCCTAAAAATTAAGGTATCAGTTCCCTTAATAAGTTGGATACTTTGAAACAAACTTTCTAGCCGGGGTTAGCTCGCCGGATAGCCGGGGTTCGTACAAAAATTTTTTTTTTTTTTCGTATATTAAAAAAATATCAACTTAGTTCATTTTTAAGGCTCAACCAAGTTATGCGTAAGCATACAAAAGTTAGAGAGCAAAAGAACGTACTTGCTCAGCAATATATTGCGTCGCCCAAGTTGTGCGTAAGCAATTTTTCGTTCAGTTTCTCAATTTTCGTTTACTTTTCAAAACTTGAGTGTGAGCGCTCGACACCGTATATTTCTAAGCAGAAAAGGGTTGCAACCTGTTTAATAAATAATTTAAATTTTGATTTTAAACACTTATGTATCGAAATTTTATTAAAAATCAGTAAAAAATGTATGTTTTAGACAGGGTTTATTTATTAAGCGAGGTTTGTATTGAAATTGACAGCTATTTTCAATCATAAAGCATGGATGAATTTACAAACTTAAATAAAATATTTTTTTTTATTTTAGTTGGCAATCTTTTTCGACAAAAACAAATTATTTTTTATTTGTCATTTCATTCGAATCAATTTATATTGAAATTTTTTTTCATGCTTACTTCGTTTTTAATTAAGTATGGAAAAGTGTGTTTTTGAACTTTTGTATACTTTTCGTTGACTTCTCTCTGAAAATTTTGTATGCTTACGCATAACTTGTTTGAGCCTTTATTCATAATTCAAGTCTATTTATTTTTTTTCTTTCACAAAATTCACATTTTATTATTTGATATGTTCTGGTGCTTCTCGATTTCCCTCGATGTCCTTCGCAGCAGGATTCGTTAAATTCGTAGTCCGTTCGCCTGCCCTCGGTGTACTTGAAACTACGTTGGGCCGTCCGGTATGAAACCAATCGGGCCAGATCCACAATTTAGTCGTGGATGTCGTCAAGCTTGTTTTTGAACAAAATGGACTCACTAGGATGTTTTTAGAGCAGACTGTCCGGTATGAAACCACTCGGGTCGACAGAAAAAGACAGCTTTCGTGATGCCACTAAAATGCTTTACGGCCGGTCGTCCGATATGAAACCACTTGGGCCGACAAGAAAACACTGTTCACTATTGTCCTTGTTCACTGTCACTTGTCCTTGTTCACTTGTGCACTATCACTCGTTCACTCCTTGTCCTTGTCACTTTTTCAATCACGACTCACGGATGTGCGCTGCTTACGTGTTCACTTCAAAAAAGAGACCCCCTGTCGTTTCGCTGACTCCTTTTATCCCCAAAAAGGATAACGGGAACTTGTTTGTGTCGCAAACTTTACTTCCGATCTCGACCTTGAATCTCGCATGCCTAGAGCTAGCGGCAACCTTTTGCTCTGCTTGTCATTGTTGTGATAGTCGCTGTTCATTGACCCCTATGTATTTTTTTTTTACCACTTGTGGGTGCCTAGAATGTATGTTGTTTGAATGTTTTGCTGCTGTGATCATGCCACTGGCTTGTTGTATGTTTTGTTATTGTCTGATTGCGTGTCGCACAGCTGCGTGTTTATGAACAGGGGCGGTTCATAGTATGACCGGGTATTTGTCCAGGTTCGGTTCATAGTTGCAGGGCAGGTTTAGGTTCGGTGGGGCCCTCTGTTTCAATGAGGTTCAGAGGAAAATGTAAGGTCTAAATTCTTGTAAGGTCTAAATTTAGGGTTCCTTACAACTTAACTTAACGCAGATAATGTCCGGCCAATTTCGAATACATTTCTTCAATATGCGTGGACTGAGAACGATTTTTTCTTGGCTTATGCATATTGTGCTCTTCGTAGCCCTCAAATAATGGCACTAAATTAAACCCAGTTGGTATATTTTATATTTATATATTTTACTCTCCCGAGTAAAAATGAAAATTTTTGGCTGAACAACGTTCGCCAGGCGTCTCCAATCTATATTACCAAGCGCGATTAGGTTTTCCTCGGCCTGGTCCATCCATCGGAGGCATGGTCTTCCTCTTCGTCGTCGACCATCGTTATACGCTGGACTAAGTAAATGTCGTCGTAAAGCTCGTACAGTTCGTGGTTCATTTGAATGCGATAGTTATCGCCAACTCAAACAGAACCAAAGATTTTGCGAAGAACTTTCCTCTCGAAAATCTCATGAGCGGATGCATCTGTCTGCAATACCACCCATGCCTCAGCGCTATAGAGAAGCACAGGTATGTTGAGCGTCTTGTAGAGTGTTAGTTTTGTCGATCGAGAGAGGGCTTTGGAACCTAATTGCTTACTTAGCCCGTAGTAGCACCTTGTAGTAATTATTATTCTTCGCTTTATCTCAAGACTGACATTGTTGTTGCTGTTTACGGCAGTGCCAAGGTATGTAAGCTCCCTGAAAACTTCAAAGTTATATTTGCCTGCTGTAACATGAGAGCCCAGACGCAGCGCTTCTCTATTTGCAGAAAGCATATACTTTGTTCTACCTTCGTTCACCGTTAAAACCTACTTTGGCTGATTCCTTTTCGATAGCAGCGTAAGCTACAGTTACATCTCTCTTGGTTCTGCCGATAATATCGATATCATTAGCATACGCAAGGAGTTGGGCACCTTTGTAGAAAATGGTACAATTTCGTTGTACATCTGCCTTTCGTAGGACCCCCTCCATTATGAAATTGAAGAGATCGCATGATAGCGGGGTTGCCTTGTCTGAAATCTCGTTCGGTATTAAAGGTTTCGGAGAGCTCATTTCCTTGACCTTGACGGAGCTACATGTTTTGTTCAACATTATCTTGCAGAGCCTTATCTACTTTGCAGGTTTACCGAAATCAGACATTGTTGCTTACAGCCAATCCCGAATCGGGCAATTGAACGCAGCGTTGTAGTCAACAAAAAGATGGTGGGTGTCAATTATATGCTCGTTTTTTCAAGGATTTGGCATAGTGTAAAAATCTGGTCCATGGTGGACTTGCCAGGACGAAAGCCACACTGATAAAGTCCAATCAGTGTTTTGGTACGCGGCTTCAATCTTTGACACAATACGCTCGAAAGAACCTTGTATGCGATAGAAAAAAGACACATTGTCAACGACGCCACCAAAAGAGGCGTAATATTAGGAAAGAATCTTTTTGCTTCAAGCGTCGTCGAAAATCAAAAGAAATACATATCCATCCCTTGACAAAAATAAATTAATTTGATTCAAATTGTCTTACAATTATAATTAAAAAATTTCTTATTTCTTATTTACGACAGGTATGCTGTATTGTATTCTCTATACAAATTTGGAGAACAAAAGTTAATGCAATGAAAAATTTCGGAGAAATAAATTTATTGGGGTCGGTCGAACATTTCACTCCTCTAGGGGCAACACTTGAGTAGTTATGGAGGTTTTCGTCTAATTTTTCCACTTCCAACCAACCTTTAACAACGATGCTTCACAACTTAACGCCACGAAACCCGAATTTGTTTTTTTCAAAGCCAATGTTTTGTCGAACCTCATAAAATTTAGGGTTTCTGGGTATCAAAATCCCGTTACTAAAGATCTTTAAGTATTACTCTCCCAAACCTTGTGCCTCAGCAACAAAACAACCATCATTCTCATCTCTACAAGTCTTGCCGTTAGACAGCGGCACCTACTCTATAAAGGCTCCGAACATTCCAGGTGCATATCCGTAATTCATTATCCGTTTTTCGTTTGCAGTGGTTGCCAACGAAGTAGGGGTTCATATCCGAGGCTGTTTTAGTTTTCATTGGGAAATTAGTAATCTGATTGTGACCCAAACCCTACGCACCTTCCATTTTTAAGGTATTTTAGAGACCCCAGCTTATAGTCTAGAAGAGACATCGCCGTACAATTTAGCCGTCAACTAAACGGGTATAAGTTTGCCGTTTCCAGGAGACACCACTTGGAGGTTTTAAGTCGACTTGAGACGGTTTCGAAATGGATAATGCTGGCCTCGCCAAGTTGAGGCAATCAGACACATTGTCATGTAAAGATCGCCCCCTTGTCTAATTGTCTCCCTGTTGCATGTTGAATGTTGCATGCATGTTGCGGAATATAATTCTAGATTTTTTGCAGCGAAACTTAGTACAGCTCTGACGAAAAAGTTCTGAAAAGTTGTATGGAGATTTGAATGGAATGTCACGTGAAGCCGAACAGAGTACTATGCTTAAGCACAAAAGTAACATTAGATGACACTGCAGCATTTATGTTAGTTAAGACTTTTGACAACAAACTTTTGGTTTGAGTTGACTTGGTCGTTTACATGGATCAGAAATTTGTTTCAGAGACAACTATTCTTGGCTTAAAATTTTATTTGTGAAGGTAAATGATGCAATTTTGTACCAATGCCCAGCTCTTACCTGTGCAGGTTAAAATTACTTATTAATAAAGTTTAGGATCATATGTGGAGCCTGAACGAAGTTGTATTGATTTTGTTCCGGTAGTTAAGGGACCGCCGGAAATTGGTTAAGCCCTAAGCTTCTCAAATACTTAAATCAAATCTGGCTAGATTTGAAAAATTGTTTTCTGTAGAAATCCAAGGCAAGTGAATAGACTCGTCAAATGGATACTTCACTGGAAATAAAGTGAATTTTGTCAAATATGCACTATTGTTTTGTATATTTATGGAAATATATATTTATTTTAAGTAGTTACTTTAATAATAGAATTAATTATATAAAAAGTCCGATAATGGGAGGTTTCACTGCATAAACATTTATTGAAAAAAAAATTATTTATTTTTCTATAAAATTCTATGGTGCCCACATTTTAAAATTTCATCAAAATCGTATGGTCCGACCTATGGTCAGGCTTTAATGGATTAATAAGGTTTTGATAGCCATGCCCAAAAGTCTGGATTTTACTCCATTTTCGACGATGTATGTAATACGAATTAGAAGTATTTTTTGATAGAAAAAAATAACTAACAGTAAAACTGCTAACAACGAATATACAGCCGCCCTGCCCCATCAACACCACACAACATCCAAAAATAACAACTTCCGTAGCCCATCCTTTACACAACATATTAAATCTCTAATGTTCAACTATATTTTATAGTTCGACAGTGCCACAACGAGCTGGCACACTCGCCAATTGAGCTACTTCGCAAGCCTCAGTTGCTGTAATTTTTTATACTTTTATTTGGCCATAAATTCTGTTGGTTTTCCCGCCGACGCTAAATCCTTTCAACGTATTCGTCATTCATGTTGGCGGTTTTTGGTGTCGATAACATAGCTTATGCTCTCCACTACCATGAAGCAGTCCGTTTATGGCTATCCAATCCACACCGTTGAGCAAACCAATACCACCGATGCTTTACGTTGTCACTTTGCTGCATGCCATTCATTTCTATCAAAGCCGCCTTCTATTCAATTTATAATTTAATTTAACGTCTATTATAATATTTCAAAATTTTATATGCTCTCCTCTCTAACGTTTCAGATGAGTATCGGTTAGATTCATGCTAGCACATCCGTTGAGCAAGTGGTTGCAGGGATGGCTGTTGTTGGTTGCAGGCCGATTCGCTTATTGTTGGTGTTGGAATTGCTGTTGCTGTTGCTGTTGCTGTTGCTGTTGCTGTTGCTGCTGTCTATATTTGGCTCTTGCATTGGATTCAATAAATAACCGAGAACATGACACATTCAATATTTCATACATAAATTTATCCCTTGTCATAACTTGCTGTTGCTGTTGTTGTTTTTGCCTATATTTATCCTTTTTGCAACTGTGTATGTGTGTGTGTGTTACTGTGAGTATTTATTTTTTGTTCATTCTTTTGTTCACTTCCGCTGTTAGAGATTTAATTTTAGTTTCAGGCAGTTGTTGGTTTTTGCTCTTGTTGTTGCTGTTGTTCTTGTTATTGGATGCAGTATTTATTGGCATTGGTATTGGTATTGGTATTGGTATTAGTCTATACTTAAATGCATATATTGGCTAGGTTGACAGGACGTACGCGCGGACAGGATGTGTCCATTGTGACGCATGTCCATTGGCGTGGCATATATATGAGTTCCAACAGACAGGCAGCATAGATAGGGAAATTTATTGTGTAATTGAAACCGGAAATTTGTTGTTGTTATGGTTTTCATTTTTTTTTTTATATTTTATTTTTTATTGTTTGGTAGCTAGTGATGAATATGCGACATGAAATCTTTTTTCATGCTAGCTATATAAAATAATGGCAAAAAATCAATTTTATTTAAATTTCTATTTGTTTGTTTTTTTTTTATAATTGTTAAAAAAAATGTAAATTTGTTGCATTTGTCTTCATTAGACAGTGAGTTTATTTTCCTATTAAAAGGTTTTTTTTTTATATTTAACTTTAAAATGGGAGATTACAAAAAATGTTTAGTTATTAATCTTGTTTCAAATTTGCCTCTGATTTAAATTTTGGGAATTTTTTTATATCAGAAAAAATCTATTATTCTTTCAAGCCTTTTATTCTTTCGGCGCAATTATCTACTATATGCCGACAAAATATCTTTATTTGTTTATATGAGTTATAAAATTTACCAATGAACAATTTTTTTATCGTATTCTAGTTTAAAAAAAATGCTCACTTTTACTATTCAAAGTATCAAAGCAATGTTCCCTCCATTGGTTAAGCCATTGGCGTTACCCGGTTAAGTTGTGTTACTAGCAACATAGAATTGTCCTTCCACATGCATAATTTTCTTTCCTCTTCTCTAGAGAAGCTCATCTGTATTGTCATATTTCAATTGTGTGCATAAACTCTGACTTAACTGACCCACACATTCTCTATAGGATTAAGGTCCAGAGAACAGACCGGCCAGTTCATAGTTTGTAAGGAGCAGTCATACAAACATCGTTTCGTTTCATTGATTACATTACGCAGCCTCCACCGTAATTGCGTTGAGAATAAAAAAATTTTAACAAAAAAAAAAAACCTACTTCAAAATCACTGGGTAGGTTTTAATTAATCGTGGTAAGATCTGAGAATTTATTTATACACATTATTAAATTGGAAATCTTATAATTTAAATTTTTCTTGATTTGTTTTATTTTTTATCATAAATAAATTATTTTTTTATAATAATAAAAGCTTCGACGTCGGCTTTTTAAATTACTTTTAAACTAAATTTATTAAAAATTGTTCAAATGAGGGCAGGGATGGCAAAAATATCATGATTTAATTAGAAAAATTAGCGCCGACTACAAAGCTTTTATTATTATAAAAACAATAATTTATTATGATAAAAATAAAACAAATCAAGAAAAATTAAAATTATAAGAGTTCCAATTTAATAATTTATATAAATAAATTATCAGATTTTACCACGATTAATAGGAAAAGTAATTTAAAATTATGTTTTACTTTGTTGTGATTTTGAAGTAGGTTTTTTTTTTTTTTGTTAAAAAGTTTTTATTTCTACCTTTTTTAGAGAAGAAAAAGTTAGAAAAAGTTTGTAAACTGCGTAAACACAATTATTTAAGCTCATAATTTTAAAAATGTTTTTCTCGTTTCTTATTTCTTACTCTGTTGAATTTTTTAAAATTTTTGCAAGAATTATTAAGGAAAAATTTAAATATGAAACTTTATTATTAAAAGTAAAGTTTTACTATTTCATGGTTTGCTGGTTATTTTCAATTTCTGCCTCTTAACAATTTGTATTAAAGTGTCATGCCCTTTGTTGAATCCCGACTATGTACTTTATTGATCATACTTTATAATAATTCAACCTTGCCCTACACCAAATATCAGGTCCCTAGCATCAGTATTAACCGATTAACAGTTGTTTCCTCAAAGTGCCTCACGCTATTTATAATCTATCCCACCTTTTTTATTATGCTACCTAACCACCTTCCAAATATTAGTATCCAAGTTTCAATATTAACTGAAATGCAGAGTTTTTCTAATTGTGACACGCCTCTTTGTTGAATCTAATCTACTTTCTTGATTGTATTTTGTTATAACTCTACCTATTCTTGTATTGATTTCAATACCCTAGTGTCAATATTGACTGAGATATAGTGTTTTTTTTCTAATAGTGACACGCCTCGTTGTCGAATGTCGCCCACTTTGTCATAGTGTTTTCAATAATTCTACCCATTCTTACAATGAATTTTATCACCCTTGTGTCAATATTATACTATTTTTTTTAAACACTGCCACACCCCTTAGTCTAATAACGCCCACTTCCTCGGTATTCATTTTTAATAATTGTGCTTCAAATGTACTCTGTACTTCATTTCAGTACCCTGGTGTAAATAGTTGTCGATCAAGTGTTTTCTAATATTGCCACACCCTATATGACACCCACTTTATGGACAGTATTTTGTAACCTCTGTACTCAATATCAGTATTCTAGCGTCAATATTATTCGAGACACAGTGTTGTGCCAGTATTGCCACACCTCTTTGTCGAATAACTCCCACTTACTTGACCGTAATTTTTTAGAATTGTACCTATTCTTGCATTTTTCTGTAAATGTCAGTACCCAAGTGTCGATATTTACTGAGATACAGTGTTTACTGCCCACATTATTGGCAGTAATTTGTTATACTTGTACTAAATTTTAGTATCCTAGTGTCAATAGTATTCGATATACAGTGTTTTTTGCAATATTTCCACACCCCTTTGTCTAATAACGCCCACTTTCTTGAAAGTAATTTTGAATAGTTGTGTCTACATTTGTACTAAATTTCAGTACTCTAATGTTACTTTTATTCGAGAAACAGAGTTATTCCAATATTGCCACACCCTTTTTTTCGAATTACGCCCACTTATATAATCGTAGCTTTTAATATTTGTGCCTGCCTTTGTAATTTTACTATGAATTTTATTACCCTAGTGTCAATATTTACTGAGATAAAGTGTTTTCTTATAGCGACACGCCCCTTTGTCAAATACCGACAACTTTTATAGACGAGCACCTTCGCGTTGATGGTCTCTATATGTTGACAAAAAGTTACGGCAATCGGGAAAGTACTTTAGGAGTAATCGATATACACACATTCACAAAAAAAAAAAAAAAACAGAGAAACAAACCAACTTGAGAACCTCCTCTTTTTTAAAGTTGGTTACAAATAAAGAGTCATCTTTCGCAAATCTCTCCAATAGAATTGGACACCATCGGGCCCATCAAAATTCCAGTTTTTCTCGTCTGAAAAACTAACCTTTGCAATAAATAGACTCAGGCAGAGAATCTTAAGACCAAAATCAATAACTTACTGTGTCCCTGTATCGGTGTATCATTCGAAAATATTTTACCTCGCGGCATTTTGCAAAAACTAATATTAATTTTATTTCAAAATCAAAAAAACTTCTTCTTTATAATTACGTCTAGTCTTAAAAGAACAGCAAAAGAGCAATCGACAACAGAAAGGTAACGGTTCTATAGCACAATGTGAACTCTGACTTTAAAACCGGTTTCTGAAAAACAGAGAATTAGAAACAAAGAAGGCGTGCGCCACACTCTTTGCTTCCCATCGTATCCGAATAAATTATATTTGGACTCGTCAATGAAAAATAACGTTTTTTCAAAAATCAAAACCCTCATTATGTTGGAGTTTTGCAAACTTGAACCATTTTTTCAAATTTATTTGGTTTATGAATGGCGTCTTCTTTGGAATTTGACTATGAGGATGAGTAGCATGACTTTTTCCAACAATTTTTGCTATTTTTCCGTACGATTTATTCTCATTTCTTAACTTTATAATTAATTTTCTAATGTCTTGTGAAATTTCTATGCGTTTTGCTACTTCTTGTGACATTTTAAAGAAAAAAACTGGAAATTTAATTGTATTTATGTACGACGAACAATGAACTGACCGAAAAAATAGAACAGTGATATGATGTTCTTTTTTAAAAAACTCTAGTGATGTGCATTTCCTGTAGGTAAACTTTTTTGTGTACTTAATACCATATTTTAACAAATTTTACCACAACAGAAAAAGAAACAAGTTTTTTTAAGAAATTATTAAAAAGCTATAACCTATAAGGAAAAAATGTTTTTAAACTGCTGTAGTTTCAAAAAAAGTTGATTTTATATGACTATATCTAGACTTTATTGGGCAACTGTATAAGAGCTCGTATGGTGTACAAAATGCAAACATAACATGCAAATGTAAAGAAAATCTAAAGTCGATCCGAAAAACTAGCCTGACTATGAAAAACCACATTCCTACTTTTTCAAATTAAATTAATAGCATTGAAAGTGGGCGTGCCCGTCGGCTGGTGAAGCCAATATTTTATGAACATTTCAATTTGGATGAATAATTTAAGCATCCCAAATTTTACTGCTGTAGCTCACATATTAATGCTTTTATACTGTTTTTGCTATTGTGGATTGCATGGGAGGTGGGCGTGACCGTGGATGGATAACGCCCAATTTTCTAAAACATCTTTGTTTTGTTATAAAAAAGTTAAAAACCAAATTATAAGGTTAAACATACGCTTATTTATGGAGTTTTTAATTTGTTGGGTTATATCGGAAGTAGGCGTCCGTGTCCGTGTTTGGATGACGCCCATTTTTCAAAAATATCTTTTCTTTGTCATAAAATACATATGTGCGAAGTTTTATCTCTATAAGACAAACATACGTTTATTTATGCAATTTTAAATTTTTTGCTTGTATGGGAGGTAGGCATGACCGTGGGAATATGACGTCCATTTCTCAAAAATGTGTTTGGTTTATCTGTACGTTAAGCATAACCTTTTTTTAAATTGAGTTTTTAGTTTTTGGGTTGTATGGGCGGTGGGCGTATTTGTGAGCAGATAACAACCATTTTTCAAAGACATCTTAATTTTAATATAAAATACATACGTATAAAAAAAAAATTATATTTATATTATTTATTATTTATGAGCTTTCACTCAGAAAACACTTTCTCGGAATATGATAAAAAGGCATTATATTTAGAGACTTTGCTCAAGAGAAATGCTCTAAATGCGATATTAAAAATTCCCTAAAAATGATAAAAAGCTTCCATGAAAAAGAGACATATATATAAAAATATATCGTTTTTAGAGAAGACTTTTTTTATTTTTGAGTAAAGAATTCTTTTTATTGACAAAAATATTGCGCAAAGTGAATTTTTTATCAAAATATAAGAAAATTTTTTCAAAGTCAATAAATTTTTCTCTATAAATACGAATTTTGTGTGCTATAAAAATACTTATCATTATAAGAGAAATGAAATATTTACCGTTTCCCAAAAGTGAAGAAATATTTCTACGAAAATGTGAAAATTAATTCTCATTGAAGAAAATTTTTTTTGAAAAAGAGAAAATTGCTATTATCGGAAATAGAGAAATTTTTTATCGGAGAAAGATAGGTATTTTTTTCTGAGTGTACTTATGCAGTTTTCAATTTTTGCGTTGTATGGAAGGTAGGCATCTGTGAGCGGATTCCAAAAATATTAAATAGTGAAGATTCTTGGGCTCATCGACTATCTATATCGAGTTTCATTCAATTACCTCAACTCCTTCTTCTTGTCCTGTGAGCTCGACTCACGAGGTGTCGCTGATTATAAATGTATATACTTTTCTATACTGGAGTCGCTTTTTTCTATGCGAAACAATCGTTTGCATAAAGTATCCTGCCATCCGGCTTAGCAGATCAACGGATATCCGATATACGGCTAAATCACTATCCGTTACATCTCTAATCATAAGTTATTAACATTTATTATAAATTTATATCAGTGGAAACTTTTTATACCCTAAACCTGAAAGGTCTGGGTATATTAACTTTATTAAATTCTATTCCAGTTCCACATTGACTTACTCCGTATCTGGCAAACAACAAATATTTGAGCTGTTTCTTATGTTTTGCCTAAACCTCTTAAGGTCTTGAACAGAAACACTATCTTCATCATCTTCAAAAAATATCGCAATGCTGTCCATTTTTATTATTTTTACAGATTTGAAAACAAATTTGTTTTTAAAATTTTCCCAAACTATCACTTCAAATATTTTTTTTTTCTTTTTGCATTCACAATAATATTTTCCATCAGATGAAATTTATTTATAACTGCAAAAGTCACATCGACCAAGTTCGCTGATCGCTCTGTTAAGTCGACTCGACAAAAAAGTCGACAGTCAATGATGCGGATGATGTTAAAAACTGAATTCCGCAAATTTTTCCGAAAGCATAACATTTCTGAAAATAATATAAGAGCAAAAACCGCTTTATCCGCTAAACTTTCAACTATCTTCGCCTACGTTAAGTGACAAGATAAATTTTTCATCTGCACTTTCGCATAAGCAGATCCTACTCGTGCTGCGTACATTTGGAGACGTAGCTAAACAAGCTAAAAGTAAACGCAAGAAATGCTCTGGTAAACTGGTTGTTAATTTTAAAGCACAAGGTTATTGCTCATTACGGCGGCTACCTTGGCAATTGGCGACCTCAACGTGAAACTGTAATGTTTCCGTTTTCATTATCGCTGACGGACACTGTGTCATTAGCTTGCGGCAACAGACGTTGTATTTTTGACATTTCTGTCATTTACAGCTGTGCACGCTATTTGTAACACTTTAATACTTGCGCCACACCAACACCAAACTTGAATACATCAGCCACTCGAATCATTGCTTCAAACTCGCAGCACTATACATACACCTCTTTGACTACGGTATGACGTTGGATTAAGTTAAGTAAATTCTTAATTAAGCTGTCAATTTTATAATAATGAAAGATGAATGAATAATCACAGCCAATTTGGTAGCTGCTGAGTAGAGTGAAGTCGCCACCTAGATGCTTTGAGTTCGAACGGGTGTTCACTTAAGCCAATTTTAACTGTTAAGAGGTTTTAATTAAATTATTGCCGAACACTTTTCACACATTGTGTGTGACGCGAAAATAAAGTAGAAATGGGGTAAAAAATAAAAAAAAAATGCTCAATTGGCTGGATAGAAAAGTTGGTGGGTGGTGGATGATGCCTACTGAAGTGCCACTGCATGTGCGTTTCTGTACTCAAGTATGTATGAATGTATGTATGTAAGTGCGTTTGATACAACGTTTTTCTTTCAACAAGCTGTTTACAAATGCCGCTTTTCACATACTACGCCGCATAACAACAATAATTATTGTTGTAATTTGTCTTTAATTATTTCACAGCAGTTGAATACAAAAGAATAATAAACAAAAGAATATTCATTTGCTTTCTGTTTTTGTTGTTGTTATTATATTATATGTATGTTGCAGTCGTCGTAGTCGTTGTTCCAGCGACGGCTGATATTGCTGATGTGATAATGGTGATGAACAAGATGATGGTGATAATAATGATGATGATGATGATGGTGATGATGATGATAATTTTAATGATGAAGAGAATAATGATAATGACAATGAGTGGGTGTTGAAGTTGTTGTCATAATTTTTATTGTCTCATTGTTATGTATTGTTATTTTTACAAACACTCGCCATGCTCTTAACATATAATTAAAATAAAATCATTAGCATAATTTTTATATCGGGGTATTAAAATATAAAAAACTTACAAAACAATGGGAAATGTTGATTGTATTTAATTTTAAGCTTCAGTTCAAGCTTTTTTATTTTAAGCTCATTGAAGAAGGAATAATGCTTTTTGGAAAAAACAAAAATGAGTTATAAAATCTCAACAAAGAAAATCAATTCAGATCTCACTTGATTTAATTTGGTTTTAAAAAATGCATTCATACTTGATTTGACCAGGAAGGTCAGGGCAGGCGCGGATACAAGGGGGGGGGGGGGGGGTAAAGGGGGTAATTACCCCCCCCCCCCAAGAACTTTTAAATACTTTACTTTTTAATACATTATTTGGAGAAAATAATTGTGCTCACAGCTTAAGGGTACTTTTATGCATACATAAGCGATTCTGAAGACGTTTTTTGAAAGAATACTACAAAAAAATGGTCAGAGACATTGTTAAACTTTAGTTTTTTTATTGATTTCAACGATTATTAAAGTATTAAAAAAAAAATTTTGTTTTTTTTTGTTTTGTGACGTCATTTGCGTGTAGGTGACGTTTTTATGAAGCGATGCGAGACGAGTAGGACCATTTTGCTAGTAGATTAACACGATCTGTAGTCATCTTCAAAAAACAAAATATAATTATATGTAAAGCAAACACTTAAGTCGAGGTAGTAACTTTGCCTTTTTTAAAAATGATCCTGAAAATAAAGTTACATTTCCTTAAGTACTAAAATTTACAGCCATGTTTTAAACAATCAACTTTTAAGACGCGTTGTTTTCTTACAAATAAAAATAAAACAAAAAACCTGAAGTCACTACCTCAGCGTAAGTGTTTGCTTTATAATAATTATATTTTTACAAAACATTATCGATTAGTTTAAAAATGCCCTTTATATGAAATCATTGAGCAAGTAACATTGATTTTGATTTGTAATGAGCGCAATTAAGATTTTGGCAATGAAGACCATAGTTGCCACTTAAAATATTTTATTCTTCTAAATTTTTAGTGAAAACCTGCCAAACTTTTTTGCAACCTGTGGGCCAACAAATTTTATCATAAAAAAACAATACGTGCGTTGTTATTTTCAGATTTCACTTTATAAATTTTCAAAAAAAAAAAGTTCAAACAATGTAAAATCCAGTAGTCTGTTTTTACTTCAATTATTTCATCAACAGTTAAAATATTTTTCAGAAATATTTCAGCTATAGTCTTTATGAAAATATTATAAACATCTGTAATACTTTTTATCATATTTGATATTTATATAACAGTGTTATTTTGAAGTGAATTAATGTTAGGTTATAGTTGCTGAAATTGTATCAACTGCGCAAAAAATTTGTTGCATACATTTATTTTTGTTTGAGTTAATTCTTAATTTTTTGTAATTCTGAAATTTTTCAAGCCTACCTTAACTTCATCATAATATAAATAGGCGTAGTGAAAACAACTAAGAACCATTTTCTCCCGTGTTTTTCAACCGATTTTGATAATTGTTTTTTTAAATGAATTAGAGTGCGGAGAACTCTATGACTGCACCGACTATTTTATACAACTATAAATAAGCAAACAAAAATTGGTCGATTTTCGACCCCAGGCGGTACTAGTAATTATAATTGCAACAAACCAACCCAATTACCACAACCGACTTCAATGAAATGGAACTGCCACGTTTAGTCCACTTTTAGTAAGGAACTAATTCAATTATTCAATTATTTCATGAACTTTAAATTTGGCAGTGTAAAAAGGTGAGTGAAACTAAGGTTATTGATATGAACGCCGTTTTACTCTTTGTAATAATGACATTTTTCCACTAATTTCTAAAACGTTTGTTATCTTTGCCACGCTTCCTATCAGTGTAGCAACAGCTTAGCGAAGTTTTTCTACACTGCGACGATTAAAAACATGGTTACGTTCAACTATGCAAGAAGAACGATTGAATGGACTCGCATTATTGCATATACTTAGAGACATTAACATAAATATTAACGAAGTTATTGATAATTTTGCGATAATTTTGTCATATAATTTGTCTCTATCTAATGACTATCTAATAACACAGAGTAACAAAATTAAGCTTTATAAAAAGTGCAGAGATCTCGATAAACAATTCCGAATAAATTTTGGCTGCCCAATGAAGTCAAAAATGGACTTCGTTTTTCTCCATCAGCTTGAGTTTTTGAGTTATAGGCAAAAACATGAAAATCAGTTCTTTTTCTGATAATTTTCTTATATCTATTATATTGATCTACCGATGTGTATAACTATGACTGATTTCAATGAAGACATACTAGACTTTAATTTTTACAAATTCAATAACAATATATTCGACAGATATCGACGAAAAACGTTCAAAGTCGAAAAACTTCCACAATTTTACGTAGGCTGCTCTTTTGAAACCCTTCATCTTTGATATTTTTCAACGAATTTACAAAAACTTTTTTTAATTTGTAGAAAATCTCTGAATTTTAATAAACATTTTATTTTTTTTTTTATTATCTTGCATATTTTCAAACAAATTGAAAAAACAAAAATTTTTGTACATTCAATTTTATTAAAATTCACTTCAAAAAGTTCCTACGTAAGTAGAAAATAATTTTATACAAAAGTAGTGTGCATTTGAATAAAATTTAACGTACAAAACTGTTTGTTTTTTCAATTTCTTTGAAAATATGCAAGATAATAAAAAAAACTAAAATGCTTATTAAAATTCAGAGATTTTCTACCAAATAAAAAAAGTTTTTGTAAATTCGTTGAAAAATATCAAAGATACAAGGGTTTCAAAAGAGCAGACGACGCAAAATTGTGAAATGTTTTCGACTTTGAACGTCGATATCTTCGAAACTGTCGAATATATTGTTATTGAATGTGCAAAAGTTGAAAAGTCTAGTATATCTTCGTTGAAATCAGTCATAGTAATACAATTCGGTAGATCAATATAATAGATTTAAAAAAATTCATTTCAAATTCAAGATCATTTTGTATTGAAACAATGAGTTTCAAATTCCTTTAATTTTTTTTTTGAATTGAAAAGAACTATGTTTTTTCATTGCACATACTTGAAAATATAATTGTGCAATTTTTTTATAATGGAATGAATGTGAAAAATTGGAATAAATCAACCTTAAATCTAAAATAAGTTAAAGTTAGAGTTTTTATTTACTTGTCGCTAAGATATTATTCCAGAAAAAGGGTGAAATAAATAAATACGGAAATGTGCGTGTATGTGTCTGGAAAAAATGCCTTTTAAACAATTCAATAATTTCAACTCAAAAAAGTACAATTTGTCTATATGTAAAAAGACAAAATTTTCTCAAATCGAAAATGTGTGTCTTTGATAATTTACCCCCCCCAAGATTTTTTCCAGATCCGCCCCTGGGTCAGGGTATATTTATTTTCTGCAAACATTTGTAATGCATACACTGAGGAGCAAGACTGTAACATGGTATAGGACCTCTCATTTCAGAAGCCGTTATCTTCTCGATATAGTAATGCAAACCGGTTAGAAGGTAATCTAACAACAACAACAACAAAAATAGCAGACAAAAGTATAAAAACAGGTATATGTTACAGTATTTAACCCACTCTCAATTTTGCATTATACCGTTATCTAATGATTATTTTGAATTTTAACAGCGTTTTCTTGATTGTAGTGAATTCAATTATGATGAAGATATGAGAAATACTGAAAAAAAAAATCAAATAAATAATTAATTGCAGAAAGAACAAGTACTGTTTGAAAGTGGCAAAACAATTTCATATAATCCACATGACAGTGCAGTCAAGAAAATATGTAATGAAAAGTGTTCCGAAAGACAAAGAAAGTACAGCAAGAAAAATAAGTGACTTTCAGGACCGCCATATTGCGAACTTGGTGACCAGCAGTGTTGCAATCACTCCTGCAGTAGTGCTTAAGATATTGAATATCAGTGTTAGTCGGTGGACAACTCGGCGATGCATTTTCAATTTGGATGTTAAGAAAGCATTAAAGCCAAAATACATGCGCCAATAAGGCAGGATTTTACTGCAGCGCATGCCAGTGCTCATGTACCATCGTTTAGGATATGGAAAGTCTTTAAAAATTCATTGTGAAACAATATTTTTCATACGTGCTTATTTTAAATTTGATGTTATTTGGTCTGATGGACTAAAATCAACCATTTCCAATAAGATGATCGTGTTTGGTGTAAGACCAAGGACCCAAATTGAACGCTGCAACATCATATAAAGCAATCAGTTAATCATGGTGGTGGGAATATAATGATTAAGGATTGTATTTTTTAAAATGATGTTGGTCCATTAACACTCATCAATGAAATTATGCGTAAGGAACAATACCTGTACATCTAACAACAAAATCTACCAGGTCTTATGGAAAATATGGGTTTTGCTAAAAAGTAATTTTTCAGCATGACAATGATCCAGCATGACGCTGCCCATGTTGCCAAAGACTGGATAAAAACCAACAATTTGGCACATGAATCCCATCGAGAACTTGTGGAGTCATGTTAAATCACAGCTTACTTAGTATTCCAGGCCTTCCAAATGAAGGACTGAGCTTTGTGATCGAACCAAAGCAGCTTATGAGACTATACTGTCAGAATTTGTGGTGGAGAAGATTCCGATAACATGCCCAATCGCATCCAGGATCTCAAAACGCAAAAGGTTACTGAACATAATATAAACAATAATAATTTTCTTACAAAAATAGTGAAAAAGCAATAAATAAAAACTAGGTGCAATACTGTTACATTTGTCTTTTTTACATTTTTCTCTGTTAATTTTGTTGTTGTTGTAAGATTAACTTCAAACCGATTTGAAAGAAAGAAGACAAGTGTGCCAATAATATAAGAAAACTATGAATTTCATGACCATATCTAGGAGATAACGGCTTCCGAAATGAGAGGTGCTACAACATGTCACAGTATTGCTCCTTAGTGTAGAAATAAGCGAGTTTGATATAGCAAGTATATTTAAAACTCAATACATAAGCTTATGTTTAACCTAAAGAGATAAAATTTGTTTGGTATGTTTTGTATAAAAAAACGAAGATGTTTTTAAGAAATGGGTAACATCCACCCATGGATACGCCCACCTACCATACAATGCACAAATTAAAAGCTCAATAAATAAGCTTTTATTAAAGCTATAGAAATAAATTTTGCTATGCAATTTATATTAAAGCAAAGATGTTTTCGAAAAATTGGTGTCATCTGCCCATAAACACGTCGAATAAACATGTGAGCTACAGGAATACAATTTGATATATCGCACACTAAATACAAAACAGTCACAACTCAAAAAACATGACTTTTCAGGAAAATCGAAAAATAAAACTCTTTGGTTGAAACTGCAGAAGAAAAACAATTTTCATTTAACACAAAAACTTCATTCTTCCAGTTAATGAAGAAAATATCGAAAAATATAGTCAGATATGTGTTTAATAAATTGATTTATAACAAAATTTCGATATAAAAAATTTTGAGTTGTGACTGTTTTGTATTTAGTGTGCGATATATAAAATTTTCATTAAACTTGAAATGCAAATAAAATATGGTCTACATCCGCCCACGGACACACGCATTTGCTTGCACCTTCCATACAAAAACATGTGAAAAACAAGAAAAGAAAGTCTAAAGTCGGTCTAGCCCCACTATGAAATACCCTAAACCTACTTTTTCAAAATACAATAATAGTATGGGATGAATCCCATATTTTTATGCATTTCAATTCTGATGGAAAATTTACAAAAATTTATAAAAATTTCAAGTTTTATTCCTGTAGCTCACATGTTAAAGCCTTTAAAGTATTTTTTTCTTTTGTGGTTTGTATGCGAGGTGGGCGTGTTCGTGGACGGTTTGTTAGAGAAAACATGCATACCAAATTTTATCTCTGAAGGTTGAACATAAGATTATTTATGGCTCATTCCATACAGACGAGCATGACGTTTTGACTACTTTATCGTGCTGAAAATGGTATTAACCGGTTCAAATTTAAGAAATTTACAAAGAGTCTATTAGAAGATGCCCCAAGGTCTCAAAATGCTAAAACATAATGCAATTATTTATACTAGTTTAATAGTTACATTCATTTAAACACCTGGGACGGGTGTGACGAGCACAAGTTTAAAAACTAAAAATTCTGAGTTTAACATTGAAATCCAGTCCATCTGCCACAATGAGACCATTTTTGACTTGCATATATTAAAATTTAATATATTTTCTGTTGAATACCAGTGAAAAATATTTAAAAAAAATGGCGATAACCAATTCTTTTTTAAACTTTTAAATGGGACGGGTGTGACATAAGATTGTCCCGGGTGTGACGAGTGCGAATGATGTGGGAATTATATATGAGAACTTAATGGGTATAATAACTTTCACATATTTTTGACACTTAAGGGGGTCTTCTCATTGAGCAACTTTGTTTTTCGACTTTTTTTTTTGCATTTATTTATAGCCTGGGTAGTTGTGAATATGCCCCTTCGGATTTTTAGAAATTCGAAATACTTTAGAAGATACAGCCTTTTTTGTGAAGCAAGGTCTTCGTCAAAATGAGCTATTTTTTTCGCCTCATTTTCGAACGAAGCGGCATAAAGTAACCACCGAATTCTGTTGAAAATGTTTATTGTTAGGTAAAAACGTGTTTGCACACATATTCATACAAACATACGAATACACATTTCTGCTTATTTTAGGGGTTGAAGCACTTTTTGAGTCCAGGTGTTCAACTGAAAGCATCATTACTTCAAACTTTAAACGCGTTTATCTCGAAACCACGTTTTTCGAACTGGCGGCCATGATATCTCCAGTTCAACTAAACCGATTTTCATGAAACAAAGTGGAATCGACGCAGAATTGTTAACATTTTCGGGTGAATCTCGACCATAATTTTAAAAAATTTTTTACTATTTTTTTTTTACACTAAACTAAAAAAAAAAGCCCGAAATTGAATTTTTTTTTTGAATGGCCGCCAATTTGTCAAAAAAAAATCACAAAATTAAGCTTGAGGTTCACCCGAGAATTACATCTATACTGATTATAACCCCGTTTTTTTTTTCATTTCAGACGCTCCGGAGACCCGGAATCGTGGCCGCCGTGACGACACCTTTTTTTTCACCACCAACTTTGAAGCCTCATTTCTTTTTGAACAGCCCACGTATCGAGGCAAAAAAAAATTTTTTATTTACTTTGAAACTTTTGTAATACAATAAATAAAAAAAGTTTTCAATTATTCTTTGCGTTTTCAAATAAGAATTTTTTTAAAAAGGGTCCAAAAAACGGGTTTTGAATGAGAAGACCGCCTTAAATCAAAAATACGTTTTTAATTAATGTATTATTTAAAAAAAAATATATTATTTTGCAAAAAATTTTTTTGCATGAATTTTTTATCAAATTAATACCTGTACAAATAATTTCAAGTTTTTAATATATTTAAAAAAAAAATATTTTTTTGCAAAAACTTTTTCGCTTGAATTTTTGATCAAATTAATACCTATATAAGTGATTTCGCTATACATGAATTTACAAAGCTTGTTTTAATCAAAGAAATTATTCATATACTTGCAAAAATTTCATTATTAGAAAAAAATTTTGAAAACCTTTCCGGGTGTGACCAATTTCTTGTAACGGAAATGAAGAATAAAAATAATTTATTGAATGAAAAAAGTTAACAAACTATAGCCTTTTTTTGGGACGGGTGTGACACAGAAAAAACACTCAGTTTAAATATTTTGTACTCTGTTAACGTAGTAACCAATCATTATTACAAACTATTCTAACACAACATTAATATCTTTTTTAATATTACTGACCTTTTTTTTTAAAGTTGTATCAAAAGATGACTGATTTCAAGGTTTAAATTAAATCAAAATATTTAAAAATTTTTTCAACTCGAAGTTTGTGTAGTTAAATTGTCAAAATAATATAAAAAAGCATTTAATTTAAAAATATTTTTGCAGCAGCATTAACTTAAGATTCCACTTCAATTCGAAAACCAAAAATTACTTCAAATACATGCATTTTAGAATTCATGTTCCCGTTCCTCATTTCTATGGAATGAGCCTTATTGAGTTTTAAATTGTTGAGTTGTATGGTAGGTGGGCGTGGCCATGGACAGATGAGATCCATTTTTTGAAGACGTGTTTGTTTTCATACAATATACATACGTACCAAATTTTATCTCTATACGTTAAACATAAGCTTATTTATAGAGTTTTAAATGTTAGAGTTGTATGGGAGGTGTGCGTTTCCGTGGGCGGATGACACCCATTTTTCGAAAACATTTTTATCTTGATATAAAATACATACGTACCAAATTTTATTTTTGTTGGTTTATTATGAGCTCAGTTATGCAGTTTTTAGTTTTTGCGTTGTATGGGAGGTAGGCGTGTCCGTCGGTGGATTCCAAAAATATTCAATAGTGCAGATCATTGGGTCCATGTTACTATGTGTACCAAGTTTCTTTCAATTATCTTTACTCCTTCTTCTTATCCTGTGTATACGTTCAATATACAGATGGACAGACGGACGGACGGACATGGATAGCTCGACTCACGAGGTAACCTTGATCAAGAATTTAAATACTTTTCTATACCGGACTCACTTCGTTTTATGCGTTACAAACGTTTGCACAAAGTTCATATACCCTGACCTTTCAGGTTTACGGTATAGTAATTTAGGTCTAGAGAAAGCATCCTTAGGATCTAACCGATTTCAACCGTTCTTTATATACATCTATAACTATTTTTGAAGTGAAACTTCTTTGGCGGCGAGTGAAATTTCAAGGAATCTTATTCGTGACGCTAGGCTAACGTTTTCAATTCATTATTTAAAAATTTAATAATTTAATTTCATATGAATTTAATTTCTCGCCGCTAGCGAGAACTGAACCCTGACCATCGTTGCTCAAGAGTCAGAATCTATACCTTTACACCAGGTAGGCACATGGGAAGCAGGCAAACAAAATTTAATTAAAACTGAACGCGTAACATACTGTCCGTAACATTAATTATCATCCGAAAAGTATGCACTGAAAATTTATTTCTTTAAGCTTCAAACGAAAATATTTAGGCGTAGAGATCAGCGTTGCCAGAATGTGAAAAATTTACCAAAACTGGTAAATTTTTTTTTCGATGTGAAAATGTGAAATTAAATTTCATTTTGGTAAAATTTCTAGTGAAAACGAAAAACATTTTTATGAAAATTTCCCAAAAGCTTAAGGGCGAAGTAAGGGTTTCAGCGTAAAAAACACTTTTTTTGTGAATTTTTTTGAGAGTATGGATTGAGCAAATTTATTAAAATCTTTTGTACATTATTGAGTTTACTTTTATCAATACTATATTTCTTCCGGAAATATTGAAAAACAAGCTGGTGACGGAGCTTTTCCCAGAGCGTCTTGGAAAAAGAGCAATTTGCGGTGTTCATTATGTCTCGGTCGGAAATTATCTGAAATCAAAAACCATTAAAATTTAGTCAACGTTGCAGGAAAGTATTTTGTATGCAGAAAATGTGTACCAAGTTTGAAATGAATCGGTCAAGTAGTTTCTAAAGGACTGGCAGTAAACACGGACTTTGAAAACACAACTTGTGGGAAAACTGCTTTAAAGTTTTGTACACGTACGTTTGTACGTTCGAGGTACACTTACTTAAAAATTTTTACCTCCGTTAGTTTTACTCGGATTGACTTCAAATTTGGACACAATATTCTGGAGATGTTGAGCATTCATATAAAAAATGGTTACAAAACTTACCGCCCTTAAATGATCGTCTCTTTTTTTATCTATATATAAATAGGCGTAGTGAAAATAGTAAAAAACCATTTTCTCACGTGTTTCTAACCGATTTTGATTAATTTCTTTTAAATGAATCAAAGTGCGGAGAACGAGTGCACCGACTATTTTTTTGTTGAAAAAATTGTTTTGCCAAATTTTTATGAAGCAAATTTTTTTTTGCACATTAATTTTGTATCGAGAAAATGAAAGTGAACAGGTCGAATTTCGGGCCCTATCGAACTCCAATTAGTTTAATAAACGTATTCAAATTATTGGCCTTCATCATATTGAAAAGAACATTTTTATATTTGTACCATCGTAATACTTAATAATTTAATTACATTTTAGGGTTGAAAGATTAGAGTCGCGGTTACGTGTCATGCACAAAAACAAGATTCAGATTCTTCAGACAGTGACACTGAAAACAAGTATTTAAAATATAAAAATGGGGTAGTACCAAAGACCGTAAAACTCAAACTCAATATTATTCGTTTTCTTCAATATCATCGCAACAAAAATAAAGCGCTTTTCAGAAGTTGAATTTTAAGTTCCACACATTGTTTAAAAAAAATCATTTTAAATTTCTCGGTTAACCATGATATCTGCTACATGTTTTAAAATATTTGAAACCTGAATACATGAATACTGGTATACAACAATATTAGTTGTGTTCGATGACAAATTAAGAAATAAGCCAGAAAAATTACTAGTTTTCATTAAACTGTTGAAATAGGTAAGCAAAGAAACTATTTAATGCTCTTTCAATTTTTCGAATTTTTCAACAAGAACCAAAATACTTGATTTATTGAAATGTTACTCTTACTTACACCACAAAAAATATAAGCGTACAAAAGAGCTGAAAGCTTAACTTAGAGCGGCTTCAAAAAACAAAGAGCAATATCAAGTAAGAGGAGGTAAAAAGAGAAAAATGTCCTCAATAAACAGTTTTTAATGATCTGTAGTAAGGAATCTTAATCTAGAGGAGTCATCAAACACAGCTTCTGTTATTACAATTTTATTGGCTGAAACATGTGTCAAAAAAGTAAAATATTGTTTTTTTGATTGATCACACATATTTGATATTTTTTTTTTGGATGTGAAATTTTTTTCTTAAATGTGAAATATTTTTGGGAATTTTGGTAAAAGAAAATTTTAGGCTGTGGCAACCCTGATAGAGATACATACAGCAGGAAAAAATTCTACAGCCTGTTCGCCCCATAATGAGCTTAAAGCTTAATTTGGTTCGTTGGTTGTTATGAAAAACTTGACAGTTGATTGACAACATGCAAAAAACAGTTAATTAAATATAATAATAAAAGCAAAAAGTGTTAAAAGTGCAATATTTAAGACTGCCGAGAATAGTTTTTGCCAGCCAAAAAATGTCTCAAAGCTTAGAAAATTAGCTAAAACAGGAGCAGAATGCGTTCGTGAATATAAAGAGCGAATTAGAGCTCTTAAGAATGCAGCCGCAGCTGGGTCTGCAACTAATGATGAATGTAAGGTGATAGCAACATCGGCTGAGTTGCAAAATGTATTTTTACGAAGCATCAGTGTATTTTGGTGAATCTACAAAGAACCAAGCACTAGAAAAACACACTGATGCTTTGTAAAAATGTATTTTGGAACTCAGCCATCATCTCCACAAAATTGTGTAGCCAACCAAGTTTATACACTCAATAATAGACGTTCGCTGCTTTACGAGGCCCTCACTTAACATAGAAACTATTATGATCAGGAAGCAGGAGGTAATAATCAACAAGATTTGCCTCTGCTTTCTGCGGCTCCTTCAACGAGTACTATGCAAATGCAATTTAGCATTTCAAAAGTGACAAAGTTAAGAAGACTTTCGAAAGGAACTAAAACACCAACTGAACTAAAACAAGGACCGAAAATAACTGTTATTTTACAATTTTCAAACGAAAAAAATTGTTGAAAGACTTTTTCATATATACCAATATGTTACAAATGTCTTTAGCCTCACGAATATCAATTGCCTTTTAAATTTTAGACTGATTCTTTAAAAGTTCATATTTAACTGTTATTTGTTGCCTTGTATTTTTTCGGGGAAAAATTAAGGTTACTTTTGACTTTTATTTTATGAGTCAAAAATAGCAGTTATTTTGTGACTTTAATTTTTTCGGTCAGAATATGTGACACTTTCAATAAAAACCATTGCCAGTACGGTCCCTGGATGTAAATATTGAATCAACAAATTATTATTCCATTTCGTATTGATTGAATTTGTCTCCAATTCGATAATTTCTGTCTCCATGCAACTAAAACGAAAGAAATAATTAAAGCTATCAAAACATAATGGTCTCAAAGAAATCCCACAAATATACATGCACATACACAACAATATGTTTGTTGATTTGATATGAAAAGATCAGCTTGTACTTCTCATTTGTCTTATTTTCTTCAAAAATTTAAAAATATTTTTTTGCACTTACGAAAAAGACTCCCTCCGTTGGCGTTAAGGTCCCGATTTCTACACATAAATAATTAAGAGAAAAAAGTTGCTACTTAAAATGTGATAATTAGGCAAAAAGAAATCCATTTGAAAAATAGTCCCAAATTTCTTTGTCTGTCCGTGTACCCAATTAAGTGAAGCCATTTGTAAGTCTCCATGTTACTCAAATATTGAAACATAAAAAACAACGCTGTCAAAAATTATTTCTACTGAAATATTTTAAAAGCATTAATAATTTCCTAGAAACCCTCACGCACATTCACATTTCATAGAAGAGAACTCATTTCATTACATGCAGCCAAACATACATAAAATATCCCTTTTTATTTGACATACTTTTTGCTACTTAATGCCTTGTTTTCCTAATGCTTTTGACTAGGTTCGTGCTGGTTTTATGTTACGAGCCTTTGATAAATGTTCTTGCATAATTTTGAATAAATATCCTAATGAATATCACATGACTAGCTGATTTCCTTCATTGGTTTTCCTTTTATTTTTCTCTCCTTCGTCGTTTGTCAATTTATTTTGAATATATTTTTCTTTGGTGTCATTTAATACATATAATATTGAAGGAAGCCAGCCGCACATACACTCGCAAAGACATTCTTCAAACCTACACATCCAAACATACAAACATACACACACACACACACACACTTACTCATACTAGAATGCCGTCTAAAAGCGCAAAACATTTTGTTGCATGATTTGACAGATTTATACGCTCTGATTGCTGGCCCAGAATAAAGAACTTGTTTTCAGTGTCTTTCTCTTTTTTTTTTATTTTATTTTTTTGTATATCTGAAAATATCCTTTATATGCTTGACATCATATCGTAAATGATACTTTTTTTTTTTAAAAAAATCAAAATTTCATAATATGCATATTTACTGTTATCAAATCCTTGTCTCCATTGGAATTTATTGAAATAGCTTGATTTACAGCAATTGTTGCTTTAATGGGCAAAATTTTATACAAACTTTGCTTCTTGATACTTCATTCGAAAATAATAAATTATGTATGAATGTTCATTTAAATGCTTTTAGGCATGATTTATCAAAATTAATTCTCATAAAATTGGCTTTATTTTATTTGTAGAAAATATAAATAATATCTAAAGGTTGCTTGGCCGAATCAAAGTCCGTATAATTGAACTAACTGGAATAGAAGCTTTTAAGACTATGCAAATATTTGAAGTATGTACAAAAATAATAATAATAAAAAAAAAAACATGAATACAAAATTAACTTCATCAAGTGCTGTATTTTATGAATTCCTATTGAAATTATATGTCAGAAAAAGGAAAATAAAAAAATTTCAAAATTTCCAACTACTTGATATCTTTTACTACCTACATAGTCCCATTTTGTAATATTTTTGTATTGTAATTCATGTTATATTTAATTTAAAAGAAAATGTTACCTTTTTTTATTGGCTCTTAAAGAAATAAGAGCACATTTTTTTCACATAATCGAATTATATTGAAAAAAGGAAGAAAGATATATTTAAAAAGCAATTAAATATTTAAGATATATTTATGAAGTGCACTTCAAAGTTTTAAAAATAAAATTATACATTTAAATATGAGACAACATCCCAGTAAAACAAAAACTCAGTGAAATATTTATCAACCACCACGGTAAAGCTTAACCATAAATTCAGACCAGAACCAGAATTAAGACCACAATTATTGCGTGAATATTTAAACGAAGTTATATCAAATTTCCGGCTTTGACTACAATTGTAGAGTGAATTGCACTGTATTGAAAATATTAAATTACACAACAACAAACAATAAAAAAAAATTTGTTCGCTGAATTAAAATCTGAGGTCCTTTTAAACCTATCACGTCAGGTGGAATAAAATAAATTTTTTTGGTGCTTTTGTACGAGCTTTTTAAAGTTTTTCAATCAGCTTTTCTTAGTTTGACTTAAATTTAAACCTTGAAACTAAATTTATAGAGCTTAACCAACCTCAACCTCAGAATCAGTGACTCAGTCAGGTATTTTTATAACCTAAACCTGAAAGGTCAGGGTATATTAACTTTGTGCAAACGTTTGTAACGCATTGAACGAAGCGAGTCCGGTATAGAGAAGCATATATATACATGTTCGTCCGTCCATCCGTCCGTCTGTCCGTCTGTATTTTGTCCGTACATACAGGATAAGTAGAAAGAGTTGAGATAATTGGATGAAACTCGTTACACATGGTCACATGAACCCAAGGATCTGCAATATTGAATATTTATGGAATCTGCCCTCGGGCACGCCTACCTCCCATGCAACGCAAAAATTGAAAACTGCATAAATAAGCTCATAATTAGCCTACAATAATAAAATTTGGTGTGTATGTGTTCTGTATCAACACAAGGATGTCTTCGAAAAATGGGTGTCGACACACCCACCTCCCATGCAACCCAAAAATGCACAATAAAGGCATTAACTGTGAGCTACAAAAATACAACTTAGTATGTGTGAATTTTTCATCAAAATTTAAATACATATAAAATATGAGCTTCATCAGCCCACGGTTACGCCCATTTTCAATACTTTTATTATAATATTTTGGAAAAGTAGGCTTAGGGTATTTCATAGTCTCGGCCTAGACCGACTTTAGACTTTCTTGACTTGTTTTAAGAAAAATTTATTAAATTGGCGGCCGTGGTTGTGAGCGCTAAGTGTGTGGCGTGCCAGCCAACAAATCCCGAGTTCAAACCTCACCTCGTGCAAAAATTTTTTTCATTAAGCTTTTGAGAACATGAACTTTAGCCGTTCGGAGTCGGCATAAGACATGTAAGTCCAGTTCTCGAACAATTCTCGAACAAAACTTTAAAAAGACAATTGATCATACAAAGCTCGGTCAAAGTCCTCCCATAAGCTGAAATGGCCAATTCGTTTTTTTTTTTTAATTGATTAACAATAGAAAACCCAAAAACAACGCTTTTTTAAAAAGACCATTTTTTGAAGTCTCATTCAGATTAAAATTTTTCGAAATTTAATTACAAAAGATTTTTACTGCCCAAACCAATACATAAAATAGAACTTTTAAGCAATCAATATAACAAATAATCAATAAAAAGAGTAATTTATTCATCGGGAGAAATGAACGCCTTAAAATAAAGAAAAAACTATTTTTGAATAATCTTATCTTTATATATAGAGCAATATCTTTCCGAAAAAGACAAATTCTTTGCAATAAATAAGACTATGGCCAAAATCAGAAAAAAATTCTGTACACGACATCCCATCATATTTTTCTTAATGATTTACGGTCTCTAAACATGAAACTTTGGCAAAAACATTTTTTAATGGAAAAACTTTACAAATATAAAGTATTTTTATACCATACAAAAATTTTGTTTGCGATTTTTATGACTAGAGACCCCAAATCTATAGGAAAAAAAAGTTGGAATTTGGTGTATAAATACCGTGGCGCATAGTGTAATTGATTTCTAAAAAAAGTACATCAGAAAAAATAATTGATCTTTAAGTTTGAGGCTTCATTGTGAAAAATTTGTTACAAATTCGTTTTAAAAATTGTTGGCCATCGCTAGTCACTACTTTTTTCCATCTTTCTGGCAATTATCGGATACCATCTCGAAAAAAAACAAAAATGCGATCCACGAATCAAACTAATTTTTGAGTTTTTCAAAAGAGTGAAAGTTCTGAACCTCAAATAGTCGAATGGGGCAATGTTTGGGCAATACGGCGGGTGGGTTAGAACTTCCCATTTCAGCAATTCAAGGCATGTTTTGACCGGCTGCGCACAATGTGCACCCAGAGAAATAAACTGGTTGATTTAACCAAATTTCAAATCGGTACGAGTACACAGTGCTGTCACACAAAACAAAGAATTTTACTCCTAATGGATGTGGTTTATCCTATTAATAGTAACGTAAATGACGACGAATTTTAATTTTAAACATTTCCTCATCTGTACAAAGACGTGCATTTTTCGGAATTAAATCAAAGCGTTCATTTAAATTTATGGCTACTTTCCTTTTTGGAAAAATGGAATCACAATCTGGTTAACCTTTCGCTATGTGTTTAGAATCATCATTGAAGGATGTCAATGTCAATGAAGAATTAATATCGCCTCAAATTTCTTCAATACCATGCAATTCCGAATATGACAGAATCAAAATTCACTTGATTGTGATTCCATATTTGGGTAATGAAAAACTAATATAACCATTGACATCCTTATTTCTTCTATTTCGTCATCACTGGCAATGGATTGCATAAACTTTTCAATAACGTCATCAGTCAGTGTATTATGGTTACATTATCTTCGACTTTGTTGAATTTTATGATCGTCCTTTTTCTGATCGAAAAAAAAAAAATCATAAAAAACCTTGTTTTTCTCGGTGTTCTATCAATAAAATGATTTCACTTTATCAAATGAAAATTGCAATGACGGATACGCACAGATACGGTAAGATAAGATGATACGGATACTTTCTTATTTTTTTTTTCTTTTGTTGCTTCGTCATTAATTTTTTGCTAAGTTCGGATGTCTCCAATGTTTTCCCAATGAACCAGGAAAATGTGTTTTAAATTCTTCTATAAACTTTTTCTGGTAAAAAAGTACGTTATACGGTGCATTTCTTCAATTTTCTCGACTAAATTAATAACAGAAAAAATATTAAAAAAAAATTTTATGTATAGGTTCATTATATTTGTAGGTTTACATGTGAAAAAATAAAACATGTGTTTTTTCGAATGAAATTGAATTTTTTGGAATCACTTTAAAATTTCTTATTTTAAATCTGTTGAAAATTTTAAGATATTTAGTTCTATATTTCTAGTGGTGACCGTGACCACTAATACAATTTTTCTGATCGATCACCAACTCTCTGCAGACAATGGCAAACCTCAGAGAGTAAATAATGCCATGCAAAGCTTCTCGAGAACATGAACTGTAGCCGTTCGAAGTCGGCATAAAACATGTAGGTCCAGTGCTCGGTCAATTGTGAGCAAACATTTGATAACACACACAACACAATTGTTCATAAGAAGCTCGGTCAAAGTCCTTTCAAGAGCTGAAATGGCCAATTTTTGTTTTTTTTTTTTTTGTTGTTTTTGGTTTTAGTTCTTTATTTCTACTGATTTTGTATAAAAATATTTTTAGAATGTCAGTTTAAATTGATTTCCGTTACTATCTTTTATAACATAAAAATTAATTTGCATAAGGCATTGGTTTTGCCAAACTGTCATTTGAAATGCTATGACGATGAGTTTAGCTTAACATAATTCCGATAATTTCATGTTCACATGCGTTTTTGTGGTAGCATTTGATATCAATTCTCGACTTACTCCATTTCGAATCTGACTGAATCTGACCGAATCTGGCTGAATAGAAAGAATCTGGTGGCATTGATGAAACCATACTTGTACACTACAAACAGAATGCCATTAACTACAAAACACAAACAAGAATGTCATCAGCTGGACAAACAAGACCCGACAGATAGGCAGATAGACAGACTGACAGACGAATCGAAGAACAGATACGAATCCAAGTTGAACTTCACAACGGACGCAAACAAATTGTGGTAAATAAAATGCTGCATTTCTCAAAGGAATGATGAAATGAGTACGAAGATATTGTACAGTTTACCAAGCAGAATAGATGAACGCTTCTATTTAAGGAAACATAAAAAAAAAAACAAAATAGAAGATGTATGCAATACAAGAGAAGAAAGAGGAGGAGACGTAAAAAGTAAAACACATCATGATGTACATGATGACATTCTTATGTTCAACAACGGCACCCAGTTCCATTACGGTAATCTTTATTAGCATCGATAGCCAACTGGTTTATAGATTGGCTGAATTTAAAGTGCCACAGCATGCAAGCAAGCGATTGAACGCCATGTTGGACAGAAGGCTTAAAGCCAGAGAAAAAGACCAAGACACAAGCAGCTTGAATTATGACTTTCATTTGGATCTGTTGTTATCGAGATGTGCGGCGGTAGTAGTTCATTCATTCTTAGTTACCTGTTTGGCCTCCTTTAAGGTGGTCAAGTTGCTGGGTCAGCTGGCAGCTACCATTACGTTAACTCGTTGACCATAACTCGACGCACGGAAGTATCATAAATTGCAAAGCTAGCATTGAAGCAGAATCCTTACGAGAAACCATAAAAGAGTGATCCGGTACATTGGTGTATGTGTATATATATATGTGTATGTGTGTGTATGGCTCTGTATGTGTTACAGGAAGACACAAATATTTGTGTGGATATATGACAGTTTGTGTGTAACAACAACAATGAACGTCCGTCAGCAGCACAATGATGACAAGGAAAAACGATTGGAGAACGATTTCCATTTCCACTTAAGAACCTAATTTTAGCAATAAACTTAAACATAAAGTGGTGGCAAGCGGTAACCGGTAAAAGCCAGTATTCATCGATCGAATGTGTATCTTGTCAAAAGCGAAGAAGAATGTTTGCTGTTTAAGCTTATTCTTACTTAAAACATATTGCAATAGAATATCTGCAAAACTTGATACGCACTGATATATAAATAACAATCGTTTGATTTGTATCTTCAAAGAATTCACCACTTGTAGTCAGAAAATCCTTAGCTGCATGCTTAAAAAACTATGGCTAGACTGGCGAATAGTTTTATTGTTCTTTTAAACAATTCCAGCGCATACTACTTCTTAGTCTTGCATGGTTCTAGAATTATTCTACTAATTGAACGCACATGACAAAAAATACTCAATGCCTGCTCGGAATAATTTACAGCAACGCCATTTAATTAACATGATGCTACAAACTAGAAATTAAGAACAAACATTTACGAACTTTGCACAAAAACAACAAAAGCAATAGGAACAACGACGTTGACGATGACAATGATGACGACAATGTCCAGTATCGGTAGCAGAAAATGTGGTAGCAACGAATCAACTATACGAAATGACCAAAGGGTTAACCATAAAGAAAAGAAAAAACAAACCGACGTAGCAGCTCATTTGAAACAAAAGCACGGACCAAAGACGAACGCATTCAGGCGCAAATAAAATGAAAATTCCTACAAGCCCAAATAGCAGCAGCGTAATTAAGGAAACAAGCACGACGAAGTGAGCCAGCGTAACATTTTGTTATCCTTCGGGCAGCAGCGGACACACGCTCCTATGCTACACTGGTCTCACTGTTGTCCTACTGTTGTCGTTACTTCAATTTTTGCTAGCCCAACAAGGACACTGCTTATCACTCGTTCTCACTAAATATTTCATGATTGCAAACATGGTTTTAAAATTTCCAAATTTAGCTGTTCTCGTGGTCTAGAAACCGACGATTCATAAAAGAAGCAGCTATAGGTCTCTATATCAGCGGTATGTATGGTTTTAAAGTGTAACAACTTGTCAATGGCACAAAAACAACAAAATGTCCTGCAGGTGCAATATTTGAGCAGTTTGACCACAGCTCAACAGACGTATTTTTTTTGGTTTTTTTTTTTTGCTGTTCTTATGCTGAAGTTCTTGGCTTGTTATGACAAGTAGTGTAGCAGACATTTTCGCCAAAAGCTCCCAACATCAGTTTTGCAAAAACACAGCAGGGCTATAGATAGACAAGCTAATGATGTACTCCAGATGTAAATATTTTATTTGGCAACTGTGGTTGATATGTTGTTAATAATTTCGGTTATTTCAGTAGCTAGGGCTGGGAACTCACACACTTGTGTCTTCTACGTAAACACAACACATCCTTGCTGAATATTCTTCTTCTCATCGCTATGTTGCAAAGTAAATTCAAATTCGATGAAATCCAAACCGCAGAGCAAGCCATCAGCACTGTTGCAGTACTTGATCCTGCCTGGTTTGTCTTACATACGTGTCGTCTTGTTTGTCTATCAAATGGATATTTGAAATTCATATCCCAATTGAACCTGACAGTCCTTCGTGCAGTTTATGGTTGCAACAATATTGTTGTTTTAAGTCATACATACCATGTCCTTCGATATTTGCCCTTTTTGCAAATAAAACAAAATATTTTTGTATACATCATCAACATTTTCTAATTGCAAGTTATTGAAATTCTTCAATGCAATAAAATTCCTTGCGTTTGTAACAGGATTATATGATATATATTGCTTGTAAAAAAAAAATGCTTTTATTAATTTAATATTCGTTTGAAAATTCTTATGTTTAAATGAATTATTAAAATTTATTTATTATATTTTCATAAATTTCTTCTGCTTTTCATAGCGAGCAAGGATAGTGAGATGAAACATGTATACGTAATGTCAGACCAGAAAGCTTAGCCGTGCAGGTCGAGCATAAGAAGCATATTCGGAATATTATAAAGTTTTTATTTGATATAATTTTGTAATAAGCAAAGCATAAATTTACCGAGAGATGTGAAATCGAATCTGATACAAAAATCTCTCACCTAGCAACATCAATCATAACAATAATAAAAACTTTTTAACAAAAAAAAAAAACCTACTTCAAAATCACTACAAAGTAAAAATAATTTTAAATTAATTTTCCTATTAATCGTGGTAAAATCTGATAATTTATTTATATACTTTATTAAATTGGAAATCTTATAATATTAATTTTTCTTGATTTGTTTTATTTTTATTATAAATAAATTATTGTTTTTTATAATAATAAAAGTTTTGAAGTCAGCGCTAAGAAAATCAGTTTTTTTGTGAAGTTGCAACATACAATAGCATATTCAATGTCAGTTTTCAAGCTCACCCAAACAGTAGATTGAGAATGTTTGCGTGTGCAAAGCTTTTAAAATTACTTTTAAACTAAATTTATTAGAAAATGTTCAAATTAGGGCAGGGATGGCAAAAATATCATGATTTAATGAGAAAGATTCGCGCCGACTTCAAAGCTTTTATTATTATAAAAAATAATTACTTTATGATAAAAATAAAACAAATCAAAAAAAATTAAAATTATAAGATTTCCAATTTAATAATGTATATAAATGAATTCTCAGATTTTACCACGATCAATAGGAAAAGTAATTTAAAATTATTTTTTACTTTGTAGTGATTTTGAAGTAGGTTTTTTTTTTTTTGTTAAAAAGTTTTTATTTCTTCCTTTTTTAGAGAATATGCTAAATTTTAAAAAAAGTTTGTAAGCTACGTAAACACAATTATTTAAGCTCATAATTTTAAAAATGTTTTTTTCTGTCGTTTCCTATTCCTTATTCTTTACTCTTTTTTAAAATTTTTGCAAGAATTATTAAGGAAAATTTGAAATATGAAACTTTATTATTAAAAGTTAAGTTTTACTATTTCATGGTTTGTTGGTTATTTTCAATTTCTGCCTCTTTACAATTTTTATTAAAGTGTTATGCCCTTTGTTGAATCCCGACCATGTACGTTATTGATCATACTTTATAATAATTCAACCTTGCCCTGCACCAAATATCAGGTCCCTAGCATCAGTATTAACCGATTAACAGTTGTTTCCTCAAAGTGCCTCACGCTATTTATAATCTATCCCACATTTTTTATTATGCTACCTAACCACCTTCCAAATATTAGTATCCAAGTTTCAATATTAACTGAAATGCAGAGTTTTTCTTATTGTGACACGCCTCTTTGTTGAATCTAATCTACTTTCTTGATTATATATTGTTATAACTCTACCTATTCTTGTATTGATTTCAATACCCTAGTGTCAATATTGACTGAGATTTAGTGTTTTTTCTAATAGTGACACGCCTCGTTGTCGAATGTCGCCCACTTTGTCATAGTGTTTTCAATTGTTCTACCTATTCTTACAATGAATTTTATCACCCTTGTGTCAATATTATTTTTTTCAAACACTGCCACACCCCTTAGTCGAATAACCCCCACTTTCACGGTATTCATTTGTAATAATTGTGCTTACCTCTGTACTTCATTTCAGTACCCTGGTGTAAATAGTATTCGATAAAGTGTTTTCTTATATTGCCACACCCTATATGACACCCACTTTATGGACAGTATTTTGTAACCTCTGTACTAAATATCAGTATTCTAGCGTCAATATTATTCGAGATACAGTGTTGTCCCAGTATTGCCACACCTCTTTGTCGAATAACTTAATTGACCGTCATTTTTTAGAATTGTACCTATCCTTGCATTTTTCTGTAAATATCAGTTCCCTAGATATTTACTGAGCTAGTGTTTTTCTTTTTTTTCCCCCATTTTTTTTTTTTTTTTCATTACAAAAATTTGTAGTAATTGTGCCTACAGCTGTAATAAATTTCTGTACCCTAGTGTCAATATTATTAGAAATACAGTAATTGTCTTATATTGCCACACCCCTTTGTTCAATAACGCCCACTTTCTTAATAGTAATTTTGAATAATTGTGTCGGGAAAGTACTTTGGGAGTATTCGATGTACATACATTCACGAAAAAAAAAAAAAAAAAAAAGAAGAGAAACCAACCAACTTAAGAACCTCCTACTTTTTGAAGTCGGTTAAAAATGAATGTGATGCAAATGTTTAAGGACACGTTTCTCAAGACAGTGGCTTAAAAAAATTATTTGATTTTTATCATGGCATCTTATTTTCCGGCATTACAAAATAAATAAAAAAATTTGCGAGATAAGGTTCACTAACGGACTAAATTTTTAAGGTATTCATTTTAAAGCCACTTATAGTACCTATAGTACAATATATAGTACAGTGTGTAAAAAATTAAAAAACTATTTGGTTTTGTTATTAATATTTTTAATATTAATAACTAAGTTAATATTTTTCTGTTAAGCACCCAACCTATAAAAAGCTAAAAAACTTTAGTATTTTTTTTTTGTGATTGAAAAATTAATTTTGTAAAATTTTTGTAAACTAAATAAGTAAAGAAAGTCTAAAGTCGGTCAAGGCCGACTATGAAATACCCTAAACCTAATTTTCAAAAATAAAAATAATATTATTGAAAATGGGTGTGTCCGTGGGTGGATGAAGCCTATATTTAATATGCATTAAATGTTGATGAAAACTTTACACATACCAAATTGTGTTCCTGTAGCTCACAGTTAATGCTTTTATTGTGCTATCGCTATGGGAGGTGGGCGTGTTCATGGACGTATAACTCCCAATTTTTAAACACACCTTAGTTTTGGAATAAAATACATACACTCATACAACCTCAATTATTGAGTTTTAAACTTTTTGGGTTGTATGGGATGTAGGCGTGTCCGTGGGCGGATGACGTCCATTTTTCAAAACCATATTTGGCTTATCATAAAACACATACCCACCAAATTTTATTGTCGTAGGCTAATTATGAGCTGAGTTATGCAGTTTTAAATTTTTGCGTTGTACGGGAGGTAGGCGTGTACGTGGCGGATTCCAAAAATATTCAACAGTGCAGATCCTTGGGTGCATGTGATCATGTGTACAAAGTTTCATCCAATTATCTCTACTCCAACCAATTATCTACCAATTATCTAGGGTAGAGATGGGCAAAAGTCGCACATTTGCACAGTGCGACAGAGCGTGCTGATTGCGTGCTTAGCGTGCTAGGTGAGGGGGGTTGTCATAGCACGGGTAAAGGAGAGAAAAATTGAGCGAAGAGAGAGAAAAAGAGAGAGCAACAGAAGCAAGTCGTTCACATTCCCTGATGGAAATGTGCGAGTAATTGGAGAAAAGCAGAATAATGACGCGTTATATTTATATTAATTAGCATTATAAAAGCTTATTTTAGAATAATTAATTAAAAAAATGTATTTTTATATTGATTTACTACAATTAGTCCTCAAAATAAAAAATATAATCATTACCAGCATCCAATTTCGCTATTAGTTAGAGCTTTTTTCCTAGTGGGGTTCCTTTCTTGAATGCCGGAGAGTGATATAAAAATAAACCCGCCTTTCCTGTAAGTTTGTTGACGAGGGGTACTTAAAATAGCGTTGCCCTCGCAGCTGCAAAAGTGCAGCTCTGCTGCCCGTCCCTAATCTAGGGTATAAAAACCAAATTTTAACAGCTTTTTACGCCGAAATATTGGTATGAGTAAGAAAGTTAACATTTTAGCAGGTGTGGGTATGCGTTCTGTGAAAAATAAAACGTTACAAGCAAAAAACATGTTTTTTTAACAAAAAGGACCTGCAGAAGAATCAAAATTGCTTCGGTGGATTTTCTCCGATTTGAGAAAAAAGTACGCAGGAATCATTTGGATGAGTTCCTCTAACTTCTAATGTAAGGTAAGGTAAATGTACGGAATTCCGTAAGTGAACCTTATCCCGTAAATTTTTTAATTTAGTTTTTACTGCCAGAAAATAAGATGCCATTATAAGAATCGAAAAATTTTTTCAAGCCACTGTCTCGAGAAACGTGTCCTTCCCACATTTGCATCACACTGATTTTCGAGATATCGTTAGATCATTCACAGTTTCCGAGTTATTCGACACACTTTGCCGCATGCGCACTTTGTTCTGTTTCTCTAATCAAAATGGTTAAGCCTTAGAGTATGTTTTCTTAAGCTTATAATTTGAAAATTTATAGAAGTTTTATAAAATTTATTTTGAACGAAAAGTAAGCAGTGTTTTTAAAGTGTTTTAATAGTGTTTGTTGATTTAATAAAGCAGGTATTAAAAAAAAGCAGTTATTTTAGTGATTTACGTAATTGAGGACAAACAACTTTTTGAATGAACCTAATGACGTGATAGTAACGATTTAAGGAAAGTTATTGCATTTTAAATTTCTAAATTACATATTCATAATTAATACTTCTTATTGTTATTAAGTTTTGTTAACTTTATATATCCTTCAAAAACATTTTGAGCATATTACGTGATATAAAATTACTTTCCAAATCCTTTATATGTGTATTTGTAATTCATTGATTTCCTTTAAATTTATTAAAAAGGATGTTATTGGAAGTATAGATATTTGTTGTCTATTTGAAAATGTGCAAACAAAATCAAGTCAGTTTGCTAGTTTTTATTGTACAAAACATTTTATTTCTTATATTAAATTTTAAATTTATGTTTTCAAACAATAATGAATGCCGAAAAATCGTTTACGGAATAAAGTTCAAAATTTCTTCAACCTTACCTAATTCCGTTATATATCACGGCATTAGAGGCATAAGGTTTCTAATTGCGTTGCATTTCTTAACGAAGAAGCCTTTTTTGAAAAAGAATTAATAAGAGGAATAAATATGACAATTCAGAAGAAATAAAAATTTATTTCAGACGAATATTGAGTGCTGTTTTCGAAAATCATGTCAGTTGTTTAAGATAGCTTGAGTTAAGGCGTCATTGTCAACAATGTTAACATCTTTTTGATGTCTGATTATTTAACTTAATCTTTTTACCTCATTGACCATAAGTGATTCTTTTATCACTAAATTAAGTAAAGAACTAGATTTAGCACTTAATACTGTAAGAATGGTTAAAAGGTATCAAAAGTATGTCGATAAATTGAGAAATAACTACATCAAAGAAATAAATGTTTATGAACCACCGTACTTTTATAAACCGTGGAAGCAGTAATTGTTGAACGGGTCTATAACTTGATAAAAATAGGGTTTCCTGACACTAAAAATCAATTAATTTTTAATGTTGCTCCTTATAGGGGGCATTCTTCTCATCTGTCGCTATCTAAGTGAATTCTAAATACGGAATTTTTCATTTTATTCAACCAATTGCTATTGCCGTCTTCCACTCGTTTAAATCCCGATATTATCAAAAACTACACCAAAATAACAAAACCACACACACCAAAGAAATAATTTTTAATGGTTTAATCAATGAATTATTTGTTGAGAAAGGAGATTATGTTTTAGTAAATATAAATAAGAAAAGTTTTTAGGAAAAGTCGCTAACAATTTGGTTACTCCTCGGCGCTATGAGGTCAAAACCATGGCACTGATACCAAAATAGATGTGCTTTAAAAAGTAAGACCTCCAGAACAAATCAAGAATCGTGGCTTTCTATATAAATTACCTCAACTAAAAGGTTTTATTTTTATTCTATAAAACATTTTTTCAATCCCATGTAATCCAATAAATTACATTACCATTCAAGCCTTATTTTATGTTTCGTTACTAAAATGAATTTTGAAAAAATTATAGAATGCATCAAATGTCATCACATTACTTAAAAAATGAAAAAAGAAAACCTTGAACTTATGGCTTGGATTATTAACGGAATTAGAGACTTAAATTTACGGAATAAAGTTCAATCAACAAATTTTATCACGGAATTAGAGCCATTTGAGTAAATTTGAAAATGTATCAAATTTTCTCTTAAAAAACAACTTTTCTCCCTACTTACTATTTTGTAATTAAAAAAAATACATGTCCAGATGCTCTTAAAAAGATCTTATGTCAAAATGTCTTTTAACCTCTTTAAAATAATTCATTAAGCAAAAAGATTCCTTAACCTTACGGAATTCCGTACATTTACCTTAAAATGGGGAGTTTTAAATCACACTTTGATTTTGTGCCAAAACTGTCTCAAAACTCAATATCTATTTTGATCTGTCTATTTGTCTATTGTAGATAATGGTAATACCTAACTACCTCCAGATGCATTTATTCAAAATTTTTAATTTTTTTAAAAAATAATTCGAGGCTTGAAAAAAAATGAGAAATTTTTGGATTTTCAAAAACAGTGGGAGTTGAATCACTACTATACATGGTGAACAATAAAATTTTCGATTAATTAACTTTTATTAAACTTGAAAAAAATTAAAGAGCAAATAGTTCTCATGACAAAAATAATGGCCAATTTCATGTTTTTTGACGAAAATTTGTATTTATGTCGCGGCATGAAGTCTGAGTAAATCTTGAAGAACAACACAAAATAAATTTCAATTTACTTTGATTTCACATTAAAAGTTCATAAAATTCATTAATAATGCGTAATACGTATGAAAGATGTGCGAGCCAGTTGTCAAAGTTCGAAGACAAGGTGATTCATTACTCCCCACATTTGTTGATTCACAACTCCCCATTTTAAATTTTCGAACATAGGCGACACATTATCAGAAACTCAACTTCGGTGGGTTAAAAGGCAATAGATACGAGATAATTTTGACGATACTAACGTTTCGATACACTACCGAAATAGTTTTCAAAATTTTATCCACGTTGATCCTCGAAAATCTTTTTTCAGGACGCAAAAAAAATATTCTTGGTAGACACACTCTGAATACGTGTTGATGGCACAAATGCTTACAAAAAGTGAGAGCCCCGACTAATAAACAATTTTGACACTAGTTTCCTGATGTCAAGCACATTCAACATGGCGGATTTTTGAGTGATTCACAACTCCCCATGATTCAAAACTCCCCATTTTACATCTATATAATTAATAGGCTAAGGTTTTTTTTGTGACTTCAATTCCTCCCAGGCCAATGGACAGATTTTATCGATTAAGATGTCATTAAATTAGGTGTAGGCTGTAGATGTGCAGATGTGTGGGGGTTCCCAACCTTTTAAAACAGAAATAACATTTTTGTAAAATTAAATTTCGGAAACCGGAAAATTTGTTTTGTTCAACTGAAAACTTCATTTGTAGAAAAAAGATCCATTTCTTATGACACACACATTTGTAATCTAAAAAAATTCATTCCCTACAATATCTCACAATAGCTCAACTGAAGCATGCTAGACTGTCACGAGGGAGACGTGGGTTCGAATCCTGGCTGTGTAAGTATCAAAAATTTTAATTTAATTATTGAAATTCTAATTCTGTTATATTAACTGATTAGTCAAAAATAACCGTCAAAATAAGTTTTACTTAAAAAACATCGATGAAAAAAAAAAAAAATATTTGGTGTTCCTATTGGGGATTGAACCCAGGTCAATCGAGTTCCTAGACTCGAACGCCAGCACGCTTGACTAAACTTGAACTTCCAAAACAATGATAAAACTTCATTAAGTTCGATGTTTTTTCATTTCAAGCAACAATATTTTTAAGTTTATGACAACTGAAAATTCGTTTGCGGAAAATACAGTTCGCAATCGAAGTATAGTTGGTGAACTTTTCAGTTGCGGTTAATTTCTTTGCGTGTTGGGCGGTTAAAATCAACGTAGATAATAACTGTATCTTCTTCATTCAATATTGCGGTTATGAATGAAATGTTCTCACATACTTTGATGTGTACAGTTTCGATAGTATTTGGTGGTGTATAACACCAATATAAATATATTGATTATTATGGGAACAAACAGATAATTGTTCATAAAGTTTGTGAGAGTTGGTTTTCACGGTTTGATTTTATAGGGAGCCGCCAGTATTGAGAGTAGCCAATTGTCTTCTTATCACTAGCTATTTAACTAGTTCTATTCGTACTAGCTCCTTTTCTGACCCTAGATAATGCATAGACGGGTCAGTTGAATCAACTTCAAGCTCGTACTGTTTATTGTTTATGTTTTCTACGTCTTTCTCTTATGAAAATGGCTAATATAATTCAAAGCAACTATTTCGAAAAAAAAACATGATAAACGAGGATATTTGATTTCATTGAACAAAGTTAACACAAAATTGTAAAAAAAACAAAAAAAAATTTAACTGAAGATTGATTTTCTAATGCCTAGATTTTCTTATTTATTTATATTTCTGACCAGAGAATAAGCTTGCTCTATAGCACTAGCGAAGTAACTAGGTAATGGGTTTAAAAAAAGTGGCAATTGACCCCTTCCTATGACATCTTCATGTTAAATTCAACAGTTGAATGCAAATATAGAAGATTGAAGTAGAACTAGTTCTGGCTACCAAGAGGCTAGTGAAATCGGTAGTTCTAAACTAATCTCAAATATTGCAGGGGAGTGAAGGTAAAATACCACATTCACGGAAAAGTCCTGTGTGTGAATATCTCGATGATTTCCGTAGGCTGTTGAATTGCAAATTGTTTTCGCTGCATTGGCAACATTCGATTCTTCAATTTTCTTCTAAAGTTAAGTGTGCCTATTTTTTCTTTAACTTTTCGGTGACAATATATGTATGTATGAAACTGAAATGTGAGCAATATACATATTTACGTTGAAACAAACAAAATATTCGCCACAAATTTTTTGCCTAAAAGCTACAAACAACACAATGCCAACGTCATCACGAACCAGCAGCAGCTATGAAAACAAAAATGTGCCTATATTTTTTTTAAAACATTTTTTTCGCAATATTTTGGTGTTTCGTGCTACCTTCCAAACGCCCTCTGCTGCATTTTAACTAAAAAATACCGCGCATTCAAGCGTTCACACGTATGCAAAGCCAAATAGTAAATACCAAATAGAAAAATGCAAAATACGAATTTCAACAAAATTTTGAAGAATATTAAAAAAAAAAATAAAAAAACCAAAAATTAACGATAACAACGAAGCCAGAGAAAACTGGTTAGTCAAAAAAAGGAAATTCTTTTTTTTTTACTTATTTGTTATACCTACGCGTTTGACGCCATCTGAAAAAAAGCTCACGTTTCAGATTTTACTCGTTTTTATTCTTGTTCCAGTGTAGAAAAATTCATGCACACATACACATGAAACGATATTTACTCAAATGAACAAAGATGTGTATTTATACAGCGTCAGCCACTTATAAACGTACCGCTGGTCGCAGTGAAAACACGTTTTGTGAGTTTTGTTACAACAAACAGAACATTTTTTTATGTTTATTCCTTGGACCAACGTTTCTGTATTTACACTAGAATCTGTTGCCAGAGTCTGCATTTATAAAAACTAATATATATTTATTATTGTTGTTTTTATTTATTTATTTAAATTCATTTCATCAACTGATTATAATCTTCCTTACTGCCCTGCAAACATTTGGAAGATTAGATCATTTGGCGACGCGCTAGTTATTCGCCTAAGGACTCTTTGGAAGCTTTTCGATCGCCAAAGCGAAGAATGTGCGATTCTCAAAAAATTTAAAAATCTTCCTTCGCTCATTCCGGCGATCGTTGGAAGATGGATCGCTTTTTGATCGCCCAAGCGATGAATGCGCGATTGACTAAAAATGTTCAAAATCTTCCTTCGCTCTTTCCGGCGATCGTTGGAAGATTGCTTTTTAAAAAGCTTTCAAAATCTATCATTGCAATATGAAACAGGCTCTGTCGTTTAAATTAATCAAAAAATTTTACTTTTAAGAAACTTCATGAAATTGGTATAAAACAACGTCTGAAGAGCCCACTAGTTCAAACTTGCAACAACTTGTTACATTCAACAACGATGCTCTGCAACAAACAAAAACCCCTTCTGCCGATTCGTTGGCGAATCTTTCCGGCGAATCGCTTAAGACTCCTCTCAGCGAATCGTTCGCGACTCTTCCTAGTGAATCTTCCCGGCGCACTAGGGGTATTTGGCTCGAAAAACCGCTCAAAAATATTTGTTTGTCCTAAGTAAATGAAACTTACCCAAAAGAACTTGAAAAGGGCTATAAAGCTTGTTTCGACCAAATCAAGGTGTAAATTAAGTTTCTTAAGGGGGGACTTAACATTCGCGGCAGAGATAACAGACCTTTTTTTGAAAAATTCATAACTCAGTCAAAAGCAAACATTTTTCCAAAATTTTTTTTTACTATTGAAGAGAATTGAACACACTACCAGAAAAAAAATTCAAAAAATATATTTTTCACTCCAAAATTGTTTTAAAGAGCTCCAAACTGGCGGCAGAGAAAAAAACGGGGCCTCGTGGTTGCAGCTCTGGGAGTCGCAAAAATTGTCCAATTGGGAAAAAAAATGACCTTTTTTAAATCTTAACAAAATTCGTTATCGTATGTCATGAGCTTTTTTTAACATTTTTTTTTCACTTTTTGGTGATGTTCCAAATTTGAAAGTGTGTTTTTCAAAAAAAATATTGAATTAAATTCATTAAAAATCGAAAAAAAATTAAAAAAAAAGCTCGTGTCATACGAAAGCGAATCAAGTCTAAAAATATACAATCAAAAAAAATCGTCAAAAAATGAACCCGCTAGTGCCGCAACCAGTACGAAAAACAGGGTTTCGAGATAAACGCGTTCAAAGTTTGTGAACAAAGAAAAATGCAAGGAAAAATAAAAATGCGCTCTCACTAATCCGGCTGTAACTTTTGAGCGCGTAAAAATGTTTCCATGAAATTTTTTTCTTAGAATTTTAAGAATATTTACTAAAATACAAAATTATAAAAAAAAACGGCCAATGTCATGTCCCTTTTCTCTTTCATTTCAAATTTTCTCTTTCATCCAACTAGACACCTATCAGGGACAATGAAATCTGGGTGAGGGGGGTGGTTTCGGGCAGAATTTTTTTTCGGTTTTTGCTTTTTGACATTTTTCTTCATTAGCTTATACCAAAAATGTTACCCAATAACACCAAATAACATAACAAAAGGAATATACTAAAAAAAAAAATATTAAAAAAATTTCCCATTTTCATACATTCATAACAAATTCTATATCTATATAAATAAAGCTTCAATATCCATAAAAAAAGTTTTATTTTAAAGTACATACCTGCAGCAAAATATTCCATAGCAACAAACTTTTTTCACAATATTAAAAACAAAAAAAAAATATTTATTTAGATGTGATCTTTTTCACTCAAATTAACTCAATCACAATGCAAGCTTATGATCGATGACTTTCAACTGATGTTGCGACGAAGTGTGTGCATTAAAATTAAAAAAACAAACGGTACCTTATTTAATGAGTATTTACAAAAGCTAGAAAAGAATTTCACTTCTCAACTTTACATTTTGAGAAATTGATTAATGAGCGGTTTTTCGAGCCAAATACCCCTATGGGCGGCGAATCGCTTAAGACTCCTCTCGGCGAATCATTCGCAAATCTTCCAGGCGAACCGCTTAAGACTCCTCTTGGCGATTCGCCGACGTATCTTCTCGGCGAATCGCTTTTATGGCCTAAGCTGCTTACATTCGGCGATTCCTAGAAGACTCTCAGAAGAGCTCGCCGGCGATCGTTTCATCTTCCATCTTCCAAGCGATTCGCTGGAGATTCTCAGGCGATTACAAATGTTTGCAGGGAACGAAATTAAAGCTGAGAGTCTCAGCTTACAGATTTATAAAAAAAACCTGCCCCAATCTGCCCACCGCCGAAAAAACAACGAGTTGTTTATAAATGAAATAGAGTGAAACTGTAATGGAGTTGTATGGGGGGTGGGCGTAAAGGTGGGCGGATTTTCATATTTTCAAAACAGAATTTAATAGATGTTATGAGCATTTTTACATTAAATTAACATTCTAGTTACAAATTTTCAGAAGATATGGTATTTTTAAAATATCAGTTGTATAAAACTGGGCGTAAAAATGGGGCGGGCGTAACAATGGGCGGATTAAGTTCATATTTTCAGGAGCACATTCTATAAATTACAATACTAACTAGTAAACCTGTTGCCCGAATTCGAGCAATTCAATAAAAATTAATTGTTAGAAACATTATAGACGTTTAATATATGATATTCTATTCAATAAGTTATAACGAATAACGATATATTGAGTCTCAATAATGATATAAAAGATCATTATCTGAATGGTTTGACTTGAAACGTTTGATCTGACACAAAATTTTTTAATGTAACTGTCAAAATACGAAGACGGACTTACACTAATATAACAACTGAGAAAAACATTGTTACTATTCGAAAACATCGCAGCCTAACTCTTCCAGCTATAAAAAATAACTAATGTTCAAAAAAAAACGCATTAAAAAAAAGATTTAAGAAATAATACTAAGATATATTTCAGAAATTAATAAAAGGTACTTCCAGAACACCTACAACATCGACTTATGACACATTTAGATGAAAAAACACCAAAAAAATCAAAAAACAATTTTTTTTTGAAAACTGTTAAAATTTGACTGACTTGTTTGCTCGGAAAGTGCAATTTTTTGATTTTGGAACTGCATTTTTCGGACAATTGACATTTGAGGAATACATAAAAGATAATTTTGGTTAAAAATTTTTAGTTTTGAAAAAAATTCAAATTCGATCAATTCATAAGCTCTTCTCAAACTAAATTTCAAATCGGTAAAATAACGGATTTTTGTACAAAAATTTTATTTATGTTTTAAAAGTTTGGGAACCCCCTGAAGTGAAATCACAATTTTTAAAAGTGGTTTGCACATATACAGCCTAAACCTGATTTAATGACATCTAAATCGATAGAATCAGTTCATTGGTCTGGGAGGAGTTGAAGTCACAAAAAAAACCTTAGCCTATTAATTATACAGATGTTTTGTGAAAATTGAGTTGATGTACTTAAAATCATGGAAGTAAGGCCAAATTTTCTATTGAAGTTGTAGGGAGGTGGGCGTAAAAGTGGGCGTATTTTTGAAAAAAAAATATTAAAATTTTTTTTAATAAATGTGTGCAAAATTTCATGAAGCTACGCGACCTCCATGATTTTATTTTCATTAGACGAATTGAATTTGAATTTGAATTTTTATTGAATTTTATTTTATGTTGTAAATGAGCATAATGTAGCCCGCTGCCTAAGTAGAGTTAAATCAAATGCTTCTGGGGAAGACGCAATATCCATTAATTTTCTCAAAATCATATTGCCTTTTGTTATCAGTCCGCTTACCCATATTATTAAACTTAGCTTCACTACTTCAAATACCCTAAGATCTGAAAAGTGACGACTATCATTGATTTTAGTGATCACATGATTTTCACCCAATAAGTCTGCTGTCTTCCTTGTCAAAGGCTTGTGAATCGATCATGGCTGAGCAGATCTCTAGTGATATTAGAACCTTTGGCCTAATGTCTACTCTGCAGTCTGATTTCAATTCATCTTGAAGCTAAAAAATATATTTCTTGCTCAAAATTACAGCTCTGGGTCCTTGTTCGAAAATTCTTCAAGTGGAAACACATAAACTATTTCTACAAAAAATAAAATTTTTTACTGAATTTTTCTTATTCAAATATTTGACAGAAAAAAATTTCAATGCCGATTTTTGATTGAAGTGCAGGTTTTTTAGATTCTAGTGTTTTGCAAAGTTATTGATAAGATGATGACAATTTTTTTACCGAATTATTAAAATGATATCGCTCAGATTTTTCGAGATATACCACTTTGTTTAATTTAAGGGGTTTTCGGTCTCTTTGTGTGAATATTAAGGGGCTAATATTGTTTCCAAAATTTAAACTTACTAAAGGCGAGAACTTTCTTAAAGGTCCTTAATCCAATGGGCCAATGGCTTGCCTCAGAAAGGCCTCAGATTGTCGCATTGTGTTACTATTTCTTAAAGTTAGTGATATTAAAATTTATTTAGTTTTGCATTCAATATGTTTTTTTAAAGCGTTAAATTTTAATACTATTTTTAACTAAAATTTTTTAATTTATGATTTATTTTAGTATAACTTTTCTAATGTGACATTCAAAATATTTAATATTATTTGCCAATAATTAAGCTTTATAAATACAAATACAAATAAACACATGTTTTAGTCGGCAACCAAATAACCTGATTCATATGAGCACATCCAAATTTATCTTAGTATTTAATCCCTACTCAAGCAAAGACATAACAATAAGAACAATTAAATTGTTGCAACAGTTATTGCTATTTTAAGACAACGAATTTCTGTTATAAATAAGCGTGTGTGTGTAAGTCACGTATCCCAATAGCCCAGTCGGGAATGGCAGCACTTCGAAGCGCTACTAGCAGGCCTTCATATGGATTTCGAAGTGCTTCCACACTCATATCCAAGTATAATTTCTTTTTTATATGAAATGGGAAAATTTCGCAGGCCTTCCGCTCCGATAGCTCAAAAGAGGCCTGATAGAAGCACTTCTTAAGAATGGCTAAAGAAGGGGTAAACAAAATGTATTGAAAAAATATTTTTTTCTTTTAAACCTTTATCTTTTTTTTATAAATTCTATGATTTTATCTTCTCTCCTATGTTTTTTTATGTCAGATTAATTTCAATCTACAAACTTTGATACAGCAGTAAGAAGGACCATTATTATGTCATATTTTTAAACTGATATATATTCTGACTTTAAACGAAAAAGTTGCACTGAAGTATATGAAAAGTTAGTCTTTGAATGGAAAGAAGTTTGTTGTGCTGCCTTTTGTGCAGAAAAAGAAGCCCTTTTTGAAGGCCTTTTTGAAGGCCTTCTTTTTCTGCACAAAAGGCAGCACAACAAACTTTTTTCCCTTCAGAGACTAATTTTTCATATACTTCAGGGCAACTTTTTCGTTTAATGTCAAAATATATATCAGTTTAAAAATATCACATATTAATGGCCCTTCCTACTGCTGTATCAAAGTTTATAGATTAAAATTAATCTGCATAAAAAACATAGGAGAGAAGATAAAATAATTGAATTTATAAAAAAAAAGAAAAAGGTTTAAAAGAAAAAAATATTTTTTTCAATACTTTTTGTTGACCCCTTCTTTTAGCCATTCTTAAGAAGTGATTCTATGAGGCCTCTTTTGGGTTATCGGTTATCATATACAATTACACTTTCTTTCTTCATATAAAAAAGAAAGTGTAATTGTATATGAGTGCGGCAGTACTACAAAATCCACAGGAAGGCCTGCTAGCAGTGCTGTCATTGTCTACTGGGATTACTTGAAGCCGTGCTTATATGGTCATACAGACACCCATATCGTGCCTTCCATCTAAAATATAAATCTAGATAGAATACAAAAATTATGTCTTTCGGAAAATAAATACGTGCTAATTTCTCAATCAGTGTTAAAAGAAGAACAAGTACGAATAGACACACACACAGGTAAATCGAAAAGAAAATAAAATAAAAGAAAAGAAACGAAAATAAAAAATACAAAAAAGTAAAATCTTTTAACGACGTTATCAGCTGAAATGGCATAAATATACAAATCAAGGTTATAAATTTTATAGCACATAAAATCCGTTAGATAATATTTTAATTTGTAGCATTGTGACAAATACATGTGCACATAATAACACACACACACACACACACACAAACTCAAGCTTAGAGCACGCATATCTTAATGTCTCTCATACAACGATAAGAGCGCAACAATTTCATTTTATTACATGCAAAAAATGAAAAAAAATTAATGACGCATTTTATGGATTGCAGTAGAAGTATCTGCTATCTGCAGTGTGACTACAGGTGAAAAGTGGATGCTTGCAAAGTACTCTTCACATATTCATACTCCGTTAGTTGTAGCACAACTCATATAAATAAACGTATAATTTTTTTATTTTCTCTCTGCGTTTTTGTTATGTTTTTCGTATTTTTTGCTTTTATTATAGCCTCAGGGTCTTACGAAAACGTAGTTTGAATCCTTGAAGTTTTTCAGCTGTTTTCAGCTTCCGTTTCTTGTCTGTGTGTGTGTGTGTATCGCGAAATCGATAGCGCACTAAAGTCTTCCAAATGGTTTCATATCGCTCAATGAGCTTTTAACAAATAAGCAGCTTAAGTCTTGGGCGAGCGCCTTGTAACCGTGTAACCAACTCTGAGTGCCCCAGGTTATACTAGTCGAGGTAGTCGACAGTCTCGTCGATCTCATTTATAATTGAACGGAATTTCCACTTTTGCACGTACGAATGATATTCGATGTCATCATCCTTTCGTTTCCGGTTTTTTTTTTTTTTTTATGTACTTGTTTTCGTTTGTATCTGTTCATATGGCCAGCCACTCAAACCGAAGAAAGGTAACAAAAAGTGGAAAAAAAAATTAAGAATTATCTGATAGATATCGCAAGTATCGGCAGCCGCAATCAAAGTGTAGCAAAAGAAGAGAGGCAAAAATAAGAAAAAAGGAAATAAAAAAATCAAAATCCAACGTTTTCATTTGGGGGATTATCCTTAATGCTGTTTCGTTGTTGTTGTTGTTGTTGTTTAAGTTGTTGCTATTCCTGTTGCCTCTAGTTAATGCTCATAATGCCGTCGTTACGTACGGCTTGTTGTTGATAACCATCTCATAAGAGCAAACTTCATATCCGGCGTTGCTTATTTTGCCCAGTCACATTTTTTTTCCCAGCTATGTACGATATACCTATTCAGTGGAATTCATTGATGAGTTGTCCTCCTCTTTGGTATGAGTTGCCTAGTTAGCTGGTTAACAGTCTTTGCCTATACAAGGTTAAAGGCAGCAACATGACTTGGCACAAAACAATCTCGCGGTATGTTTGTCAGTATCTGGCACTTTTATGCTTGATTGGCCGCCTTTCAGCCTATACAGTCGTCAATACAGTATTTGTAGGTGCTTTTCATATTTCCTTTTTTTTTCCTTTTTAATATGCCCTCATATTTGTGTATTTTCGCTATATTGTATTTTTTTTAGCTGTATCTATCTCTCTGCTGGTTCGCTGCTTGTTTATCAAATGCTTAAATTATGAATAGCTTAAGTGGAAACCTACGTTCAATTGCATTTCAAGCATTCATTTGGAAACAACTCGATGAATGTCGATATAATAATTTACAATCATTTTCTGGCATTTGATTTGGTTTCATTTAAGTGTTGGAATGTGTGTATTTGAGTATGAGTGTGCTTTTTTATATCTCAAAACCTCGCGTGCTGATACTTCTCCCAGCTCACAGAGTTGCTTTATCTAATAATAATGATTATCGTCATTATTTGAATGTGATTCGATTTTATTTCTGGCATCAATGTATGTAGGTGAAATTGCCAAAGATACTTGTACGTTTTTAGCTTAAATTCGTTCGTTGTTTTTGTTTTTTTTTTTTTTTTTTCTTATTTGGTTGTAACTTGTGGATATCGAGTGCTGGCAACCACTCGAATGTTGTAGATAAGAACTTTGCGCGGTTGTTAGAATTGAATTGATGGCATTATTTTTCATGAGATATTAAATGGAATAATCAAAATTTAATTTTATAATTCTAGGAAATGTGAATTCAAGATAGATAAGCTGCATGAAAATTGCATCTACAAAATTTCAGTAGGTACTGCGGTTTATGAGTCGTATTTTGAATATCTCAAGTGAATTCGATTTATAATAATTTTTTTGATTTGCTAAGTTTTTTGCATTGTTTTCAGAAGTAGAATTCTGACTAAAAATATTATATGCTGGACAACCAGGAATCATAATAACTTATAATTTTTCAGTTGTTTTACATAGTTTGTTACAAGCAGCATTTGTAAATTATTTTATTCTATATAAAACATAAAAAACAATTTTATAAAAATACATTTTCTGCAAAATTTAATAAAGTATTGCCAGGAAATTCGATAATATTGAAGAAATCGAAGATTAAATATATTTTTATCTTACAATTAATTTATATCTCTTTAGCTTTTGTATTCAGTCCCCCATATATAAAAAAAGTGAAGTTAAAACTTCACAAATTAACTGATTGGCACATTATTTTAAGGCGTCAAATTCGAATTTTATCTTAAATATTAATACGCTTACTCAGAACTTGAACCTCCTGTTTCTCAACTTAAAGAGAACACATTAGAATGAAGCTTTTATCATTTGAAAACGGATTTAACATGTGCAGAATAAATAAATGATATATCTGTCTGTGGTGGGGGTTTACAACGTTCTGCGAGAGAAATACAGTTTTTGTAGAAAAACTTGCTTTTTGATCTGTATTAAACTCCGTTGAGAGAGAGCTTTTGAGTAAGTCGAATTTGAGTTATTCTCAAAAGTTTAAATTTTCAAAAAATGTTGCTTTATGCAATCATCAATCTTTAAATATGTAAAAAAAAGTATTTTGAATTCAAAATTTTGACTTTTCATGTCAATATCTTAATTTAATTGTAACGGTTTTCTTATTATTTCTAAAATTTTGTTAAGTTTTCTTTCAAATGTGATAACAATCAGTATGAAGGTCAAATCAAAAGTATTTGTATTGAATTTTCTTAATATTGTTATTAAGCGTGTTTTTCAACAACATATCAAGGAGAGAAAAAAGTCTAAAATTTAATGTTCAAAATTAATTAAGTTAATTTATTAAAACATTAATTAAAACATAAAAAAATGTTGAATTTAAATGAACAAAGATGCCAATATTTCTACCATCTTTGAAGAGATTTTATATATTTCTTTTTTGTATCAATTGTCTTATCAATTGACTGACAAAAATTAATAAAAATTTTACCGTTATATTTTCATATATATAATTTTTTTTTTAAAAATAAACCAAAAACGGTTTTAAATAAACCAAATAACGAAAGCGGTTTGGTTTCGAATTAGTAACGAACCCAAGAAATGGGATCAGATATCTCGTATTCGAGATGAATCCGAGATTGTTAAAAATAGCGAATACATTAGGTCTGTTGCCGTACTCTAAAGTTTTAGTCCAATTTACCAGTTTTTACCAGTTTTAGTCCGAGAAGCGTTCCCGTACACGAAAAAATGCTAAAAGAGAGTGCAATCGAGAGAGTAAAACATTTCCCCTCCTTGTCAAAAGTTGCAAGTCTTAGTCCGAGAAATTTCTTCGGGTAAAAATGGTGAAAGTGTCAAACAGCTTAAAATCGATGCATCAAAACTTCTTTGAAACTAATAAAATGGAACCCAGAAACATGGGAAAATGTGTAAAAACTAATATAAATTCTTAACTTTAGAATTAATTTCAATATTATTAAAAATTTTAGGCATTTCGTCTGCAATGCCGATACTTCACATCAAGGCAATGCTGGACAAACTCTCTTATTTGAGAGTTTTTACAATTTTAGTCCGAAAAGCGTTCCCGTACTTTTTTGTGTTTTTCTCTATTTTCGGAACATTTTATCTCATTCTCAGACTTGTGACAGTTTTACCATTTTTAGTCCAAAAAGTACGGGAACAGATCTATTTTAATATCATATTTCATATTTCTAAAAAGAGATATTTATTTCATATCTAGCTTATCTAAAATATCAGAGAAACAAATAATTTTGTTTTAGGTGGCTATGATATGTCTACGATATCAAGTACAATTATTTTCTAACTAAATATTTACAGTACAATTATTTTCTAACTAAATATTTAAACTTATCCATTTTTTTTCTCGAATATGCAACACTACATTTTTTCTCATCATTTTCGAACTCGAAATGAGTCCGCAATGAATCTCGTAAAATAAAATAAATTTTTATATATCTGCAATTAATCATCGCAACATTGATTTTTTTTTGTTTTTAAATTCGTAATTCTTTCAGTTTTTTTCAAAAATAGATAAAAACACCAAAAGCAGGCAATCGAACCCACTTCCCAAAACGCTTGTTTTCATACATACTTACTTGCTTGCTTATATGGCGCTTACTTACAACCGTTGATCGGTTTTGGCCTCGTCTAAGAATTTGCGCCAGCCTCTTTTGTCGTGCGTTTACCACTGGCGCAAGTTGGAAACTCCAAGCGTTGTCAGGCTGTCCAATGGCTGGTCTTGCCAAAGGAGATGGTCTTCCTCGTCTGCGTTGGCCACCGCTGGGTACCGAATCGAATAATTTTTTCGCTGGAGTATCGTCGTTCATTCTCTCGACGTGACCTAGCCAGCGAAGCCGCTCTATTTTTAAACGCTTGACTACATGGATGTCGGCATATGTATGTATGACCTATACAGCTCGTGCTTTCATCGTATTGGGTACTCGCTAAGGCTAATCCCACGGTAATTGGTGCAAATGGTGGGATCGCCTTTCTTATAGATTGAGCAGCACACTCTGAGGTTCCAATCAGCTAGTAAGCATTCTTCCGACCATATTCTGCATAAAGCCTGTGAATGCATTTAAACAGAGCTTTGCCACCGGTGTTAAATAGCTCAGCCGGTAGGCCATCGGCTCCTGCGGCTTTGTTGTTTTTAAGCCGAGCTATAGCTGTTAAGACTTCATTATAGTCGGGCAACGGAACTTCAACGCTGTCATCCATAATTGGGGTTTCCGGGATATCATATCCACTGGCGGGATTGTTGTCAGCGTCGCCATTTAAAAGTCTGGAGAAGTGCTCCCTCCATAACATCAGTGTACTCTGGATATCTGTCACTAGATTCCCATTCTCGTCCTTGCAGGAAGAGGCTCCGGTCTTAAAACCATCGGCCAGGCGTCTTAATTTTTCGAAAAATTTTCGAGTCTCATTCCTGTCGCCATGCATCTCAATTTACTCGCACTAACGCATTTCTGCCTCTTGGATTTTATGCCTGAAAAGGCGTCTTGACACTTAATTAAAAAACTGTCCGTGCCATAAAAAAAATATTATTTTGACAAAACTAAATTCTCTTAAATTTTGTGTTTTTATTATTTAAAGAATTAATTGGTCTGTTCCCGTACTTTTTGCACTAAAAATGGTAAAACTGTCAAAAGTCTGAGAGTAAGAAAAAAGCTCTCGAAAATAGAGAAAAACACAAAAAAGTACGGGAACGCTTTTCGGACTAAAATTGTAAAAACTGTCAAATAAGAATGTTTGTCCAGCGTTGGCTTGATATGGACTATCATCGGCAGTGCAAACGAAATGCTTGAGATTTTGAATAATATTGAAATTAATTCTGATGATTAGCATTTATATTAGTTTTTACACATTTTTCCATGTTTCTGGTTTCCATTCCAATAGTTTCAAAGAAGTTTTAATGTATCGCAATTTCTTTGCTAACCTTGTAAACAGCTGATTTTAAGCTATTTGACACTTTTACCATTTTTACCCGAAGAAATTTCTCGGACCAAAACTTGCAACTTTTGACAAGGAGGGGAAATGCTTTACTCTCTCGATTCCATTCTCTTTTACCATTTTTTCGAGTACGGGAACGCTTCTCGGACTAAAATTGGTAAAAACTGCTAAATTGGACTAAAACTTTCGAGTACGGGTGCAGACCTAATAATATTCAAAAATAATTTCTACGAAGAAAATAACTTTATATCTCCAATCAATAGAAAGTTATAGCCTCGAACTTATGTTAACCATCTCTCTTATTCTGCACATTTATATATAAATAGGCGTAGGAAAACAGTTAAGAACCATTTTCTCAGGTGCTTCACAAAAGATTACGATAATTTTGTTTAAATTAATCAGAGTGCGGAGAAGGAGTGCACCGATTTTTTAAAAAAAAAAAATTCTTTTTGTCAAATTTTTTTGAAGATATTTTGTTTTGCACTTTAATTTTGATCGAATCAATAGAGAATGTACATATGTAAAAAGGTAACATATGTAAATGTATAAATATGCAAACCAAAAATTGGTCAATTTCGACACGAGGCAATAAAAAAAAAAACAAAAATAAAACAAATTGGCCATTTCAGCCCTTGAAAGGACTTTGACCGAGCTTCTTATGATCAATTATGTTGTGTGTGTTATTAAATGTTTGCATACAATTAACCGAGAACTGGACCTACATGTTTTATGCCGACTCCTAACGGCTAAAGTTCATGTTCTCGGGAAGCTTTACATGGCATTATTTACTCTCTGAGGTTTGCAATTGTCTGCAGAGAGGTGGTGACCGATCAGAACAAATTTTTATTGAAAAAACTTTTCGCCGCGACTGTGTATCGAACTCGGGCTCCGAGCATGCTAAGCCACACACTTAACCTACATGTCACGGTCACCACCAGGCAATATTAGTTTTCATATAAATTTCTGAGGATATGTTTCTCAAATTTCATGTTTGGTTGTTGTTTTTGTTAATTGTAAAAATTTATTTATTCGGTTCATAAAAATATACAAGAATTATTAAAACTCCTTCTTGTTTGTCATATGAATTTGATATAACTTGAAATCCGCAATCCCCTTTTTTCAAGAGCCTGCTCTAGACTGTTAACGTTGTGCATTTTTTTTTTTTCTATCATTTTTAATGCATTTTCTGCAATATAAGCGTTGCAAAACTTATTCGAAGCAAGACTTATAATTAATAGCAAGTTTGGCAAATGGCATAGTTTCAACAGTTTGTTTACTCTTAGGTGTTTAGGTGTTTGCATTTCCTAAACAAATACCGATCACAATATATATTTAAGATGCGGCAAAGTCCGCAACAACTATCTCAACATTACTAAATATTCTACAAGCACAAATTTTCTTTTAAAAGATAAAAAATGTAAAGAGCCTGTGGCAGAAAATATTGTTCTACGTGACTCAATTACACACAAAAGAGCTTATATCATTGAAAATTCTAGTAAAAACACAGTAAAACAGAGCGAGTTTTTTATCTTGTTAGTTCTATCACTATAAGCGAACTATGCAAAACGCAAAATATAAAAATTATATCAAAACTAAGTTTAGTTAATGTCAAAAACTAAATTATATTAAACTAAGGAACTAGTTTGTCATCTGTTACTTTTTAAAAGGATTTAAATTGTTGCACTTCTAATAAAACTGCGCTTATGAGCATATTTCCACAAATCTATCTTTGCCGAACTTGTTTTATTATTAGCCACGCCATTAGCATCAACTTTACTTAGATTCCGCGTAGAATTTTATTGCCCTCTTGGCTCTTTCCCTACTGCTCAATGCCACTTTATTTTAGCGCACACAATTACTTAATCCTTTTAATTGATTGCCTCTCTGCTTGATTCACCACAAAATCGCTTCTTCAAAATTATGCACCCATTTTGCTGTTGAAGTGTTTTCCCGCTATGCGTGGCTTAAAAATTTATTCATTCATTTCCGGTGAAACAATTACAATGCGAGTCTAGTGATGGTGGTAGTTAGCTGCTCATTGAAGTTTTACCTTGGCGGTTGCCGTTGCAGCTATTGTTTTTTCATCAACTGAACTTTCAAGCACTTCTCCAAGAAAACTTGTGGCACTTGTAAGCGGCTTATAGCACTAATTGAACAACGCTGCAATTGTGGCCTACCACAATTGGTATAAATCGCTTATACTGCTGCTTCTTTAACAATCAATTTGTTAAATTAGATTTGATTAACCTTCAAATTTATTTTGGTCTTGACTTGTAATAATAAAGATGAAGTTTATTTTGGTTTGAATGAGTGTGAGGCTGTTTCTTTAATTGTGCTTGAATTTCGCACATTCAAAAATTTAGGTATTTTAGTGAGATGATTGCGAAATGGCAGTTTACTTGATTGAAATATTTTTGATGATTGATTTTATATTTCAATTTTCAAATTGTTACGTTATTTCTTCGTTATAATAAAATCAATGAAGCACCAGAAAAAAATAACTCAAAAATTAATAGGCCAATTGAGTAAAAATTGTTTGTGTTAAATATGTGTCAGGATCGTGATTTGCCAAGTCGAATGAACCGATTAATTTGAAATTTGGTGTGAACTTTCTTAATATATCCCTCTATGGCTGGAACTATAATTATGTACATATTTGGTTTTTATTATTTTTAATAAATTCACAACTTTGAAAAAAGGGCAAAAAAATCACTTTTCAGTTCACCAGGGTTGGAATCATGTCAAGAAGGACACAACCTTATTTTTCATCCCCTCACTATACCAGTCTATATTTCTTTCAACTGTATAAATCTTTTTTGTTTTAAGTTTTCTTTTTAAATAAATATAAGCAATGGCGTCACAGGATTTCCCAAAGGGGGCAATGTCTACATGAAGTGACCCACGTATATGAGAATAAGTTTTTTATTTTCTTAAAAATTTCATAAATAAAATACTCATATTGCATGGATGATAGACAAATGTTATTTATTGATTAATTCAAAACGTACATATTTATAATTTACAGTGGTGACCGTGGCATGCAGGTTAAGTGTGCGGCTTAGCATGCTCGGAGCCCGGGTTCGATCCCCAGCCGCGGCGAAAAGTTGTTTTCAATAAAAAATTTTTCTGTTCGGCCGTCACCTCTCTGCAGATAATGGCAAACCTCAGAGAGCAAATAATGCAATGTAAAGCTTCTTAAAAACATTAACTTTAGCCGTTCAGAGTCGGCATAAAACATGTAGGTCCAGCTCTCGGTCAATTTTGTGCAAACATTTAATAACACACACAAAACAATTGATCACAAGAAGCTCGGTCAGAGTCCTTTCAAGGGCTGAAATGGCCAATTTGTTTTTTTTTTTAATTTATTTATAAATACAAGGTACAGTCAAATACAAAACTCCAAAAATGAACAGCACTTTTCATAAATTTGAAATGAAAGTTAAAATCATGTTTTTCGGGCCTCTGATTTCATGTGAATTTATTAATTTTCATACTGTCATAAAAGTAACACGAAAATTACAACAAAATCAAATATCCGTATAGAATGTATAGGTGAATTTTATTTCGGTCAAGTTTACGCTCACCAGATAGAGAAGCTGCGAGGAAAGCTGCGAAAAGCTTCTTACATGCTGCATCACCTTAGCTTCCCATGCAACTACGCTGTGTTAAAGCAGGCATACTTCGCGCTCTGTGAATCATACATTCGTCACGGTATAACAGCTTGGGGTTCATCTAGTTACTGCCGTGTTCTTCAGAATAGCCAAAACAGTATATTGAAGATTCTAGCAAAAAACCAACACTATCAAGCACAACTCACCAATCACATCACTACACAAACAGCTGGAAGTCCTTACGGTTGAAAACATACACAAATGCTGTCTACTCAGCGAGTATTACGATGATATGCGCTTTAGGCCTCCAATACAACATGAATACAACACCCGCTACCGAATACGAGGAAATCTGGAAATTGTTCAACACCACAACAACTTTGGAAAACACACACTAAATGTCACAATTCGCAAAATATTATATGAGTTGCCACCGAACATCGCATATGTGCAACAACTACAAAAACTTACCCGAAACAAAATCATCAAAATGCATTATATTCAAAGCTAACATTAACTATATTTGTATTTATATTCACGCAAAGCACTTAAATTCTGAAATTCTTTAGTTATTACTTTTATTTTCTATATTCTTAAAATTTTTTATTTAATATTCTTCAAAATTTTTTTATTTAACATTTTTAAATGTCTTAATTTTTTAAACATTTTTTCAAATAATAAGCCTTAATTAAGACAAGCCTTAAAGGCTTCGCGAAATCCATGAATATGTAAACAGCTACTGTAAAAGAAACAATGAAATAAATCTAATCTAATCTAAATCTAAAATCTAAAATCTAAAATCTAAAATCTAAAATCTAAAATCTAAAATCTAAAATCTAAAATCTAAAATCTAAAATCTAAAATCTAAAATCTAAAATCTAAAATCTAAAATCTAAAATCTAAAATCTAAAATCTAAAATCTAAAATCTAAAATCTAAAATCTAAAATCTAAAATCTAAAATCTAAAATCTAAAATCTAAAATCTAAAATCTAAAATCTAAAATCTAAAATCTAAAATCTAAAATCTAAAATCTAAAATCTAAAATCTAAAATCTAAAATCTAAAATCTAAAATCTAAAATCTAAAATCTAAAATCTAAAATCTAAAATCTAAAATCTAAAATCTAAAATCTAAAATCTAAAATCTAAAATCTAAAATCTAAAATCTAAAATCTAAAATCTAAAATCTAAAATCTAAAATCTAAAATCTAAAATCTAAAATCTAAAATCTAAAATCTAAAATCTAAAATCTAAAATCTAAAATCTAAAATCTAAAATCTAAAATCTAAAATCTAAAATCTAAAATCTAAAATCTAAAATCTAAAATCTAAAATCTAAAATCTAAAATCTAAAATCTAAAATCTAAAATCTAAAATCTAAAATCTAAAATCTAAAATCTAAAATCTAAAATCTAAAATCTAAAATCTAAAATCTAAAATCTAAAATCTAAAATCTAAAATCTAAAATCTAAAATCTAAAATCTAAAATCTAAAATCTAAAATCTAAAATCTAAAATCTAAAATCTAAAATCTAAAATCTAAAATCTAAAATCTAAAATCTAAAATCTAAAATCTAAAATCTAAAATCTAAAATCTAAAATCTAAAATCTAAAATCTAAAATCTAAAATCTAAAATCTAAAATCTAAAATCTAAAATCTAAAATCTAAAATCTAAAATCTAAAATCTAAAATCTAAAATCTAAAATCTAAAATCTAAAATCTAAAATCTAAAATCTAAAATCTAAAATCTAAAATCTAAAATCTAAAATCTAAAATCTAAAATCTAAAATCTAAAATCTAAAATCTAAAATCTAAAATCTAAAATCTAAAATCTAAAATCTAAAATCTAAAATCTAAAATCTAAAATCTAAAATCTAAAATCTAAAATCTAAAATCTAAAATCTAAAATCTAAAATCTAAAATCTAAAATCTAAAATCTAAAATCTAAAATCTAAAATCTAAAATCTAAAATCTAAAATCTAAAATCTAAAATCTAAAATCTAAAATCTAAAATCTAAAATCTAAAATCTAAAATCTAAAATCTAAAATCTAAAATCTAAAATCTAAAATCTAAAATCTAAAATCTAAAATCTAAAATCTAAAATCTAAAATCTAAAATCTAAAATCTAAAATCTAAAATCTAAAATCTAAAATCTAAAATCTAAAATCTAAAATCTAAAATCTAAAATCTAAAATCTAAAATCTAAAATCTAAAATCTAAAATCTAAAATCTAAAATCTAAAATCTAAAATCTAAAATCTAAAATCTAAAATCTAAAATCTAAAATCTAAAATCTAAAATCTAAAATCTAAAATCTAAAATCTAAAATCTAAAATCTAAAATCTAAAATCTAAAATCTAAAATCTAAAATCTAAAATCTAAAATCTAAAATCTAAAATCTAAAATCTAAAATCTAAAATCTAAAATCTAAAATCTAAAATCTAAAATCTAAAATCTAAAATCTAAAATCTAAAATCTAAAATCTAAAATCTAAAATCTAAAATCTAAAATCTAAAATCTAAAATCTAAAATCTAAAATCTAAAATCTAAAATCTAAAATCTAAAATCTAAAATCTAAAATCTAAAATCTAAAATCTAAAATCTAAAATCTAAAATCTAAAATCTAAAATCTAAAATCTAAAATCTAAAATCTAAAATCTAAAATCTAAAATCTAAAATCTAAAATCTAAAATCTAAAATCTAAAATCTAAAATCTAAAATCTAAAATCTAAAATCTAAAATCTAAAATCTAAAATCTAAAATCTAAAATCTAAAATCTAAAATCTAAAATCTAAAATCTAAAATCTAAAATCTAAAATCTAAAATCTAAAATCTAAAATCTAAAATCTAAAATCTAAAATCTAAAATCTAAAATCTAAAATCTAAAATCTAAAATCTAAAATCTAAAATCTAAAATCTAAAATCTAAAATCTAAAATCTAAAATCTAAAATCTAAAATCTAAAATCTAAAATCTAAAATCTAAAATCTAAAATCTAAAATCTAAAATCTAAAATCTAAAATCTAAAATCTAAAATCTAAAATCTAAAATCTAAAATCTAAAATCTAAAATCTAAAATCTAAAATCTAAAATCTAAAATCTAAAATCTAAAATCTAAAATCTAAAATCTAAAATCTAAAATCTAAAATCTAAAATCTAAAATCTAAAATCTAAAATCTAAAATCTAAAATCTAAAATCTAAAATCTAAAATCTAAAATCTAAAATCTAAAATCTAAAATCTAAAATCTAAAATCTAAAATCTAAAATCTAAAATCTAAAATCTAAAATCTAAAATCTAAAATCTAAAATCTAAAATCTAAAATCTTAAATCTAAAATCTAAAATCTAAAATTTAAATCTAAAATCTAAAATCTAAAATCTAAAATCTAAAATCTAAAATCTAAAATCTAAAATCTAAAATCTAAAATCTAAAATCTAAAATCTAAAATCTAAAATCTAAAATCTAAAATCTAAAATCTAAAATCTAAAATCTAAAATCTAAAATCTAAAATCTAAAATCTAAAATCTAAAATCTAAAATCTAAAATCTAAAATCTAAAATCTAAAATCTAAAATCTAAAATCTAAAATCTTAAATCTAAAATCAACAATCGATAATCAATTTTGTTAAGATTTAAAAAATTTTTTTTCCATATCGACAATTGCGACTCCCAGCGCTGCAACCACGAGGCCTCGTTTTTTTTCTCTGCCGCCAGTTTGTTGCTCTATAAAACCGTGTTGGAGTGAAAAATATATGTTTTTTTAATTGTTTTTCTAGAAATTTGTTCAATTCTCTACAAAAATTAAATTTGGAAAAATGTTTGTTTTTGACTGATTTATGAATTTTTAAAAAAAAGGTCTGTTTTCTCTGCCGCGAATGTTATGAATATCCCTCCTTAAATGAAAAATGTCTCTTTCCCAACTTATTTTCCAATGATTGCAATCGAGTTTTTTTAAGATCTACAAACTTGTATGAATCTACGTTGTTCGCTAATCTTTAGCGGGTTTTAAAAAACTAGATGAGAATGTTTTCTGGTATGTTTTTAGATTTTCCTAAATTAAGTTATACTGTCCGCCAAAAGAGACCTTGTATTTGGGAATTTTATGGTGACGAAGAAATGCCGTAAAGAAATTTTTAAAATAAAAAAAATTAGTTTTTTAATAAAATCATTTCAAATAATAGAAATTTTTTTGTAATCTTCTACACAAAAATGGAAAAAAGTTTCGTTTTAGATGTCCTTACAAATTTGTATTTGAAAGAATTTAAGTTTAAAACAACGCTTGTTAGAACAAGGAATGCTAAGCAGCATTTTCAGCGTTATGTGCTTTTAAGGATTTATTTATATTTTTATCAAAATTTATTTTAACTGATAATGTTTGCCCTCAGAGATACATTTTTTAATATGAACCACTATGAATGCAGTTTTACGCGTGTCTTTTGTCTTTATATATCTTGATGTAGCTGTCTCATAATACATTTTTCAAAAGACAAAAACAAATAATTTCCATCACTCACACTCTGGGGGCACGCTCCAAAACTTATGCACACCGCCCACTCACTCATATGCAACAAAGTCATAAATTGTATTGCATTTCATATGAAATTTTTATGCTTGCCAAAGAAAGCAGAAAAGAGTGCTACAATAAAGACAAAACGGGAAAACTACGAAAAGCTCAGAAATAAGAAAAATTCTGTCAAAATAATATGCGCGAAAAAGAAAGATATACAAAAAACTCTCATCAAATAGACAGAAAGATGAGAAATGCAGAGCGGAAATGAAAATTATGAGCGTCAAGCATGCATCTAGCAAACAAAGATGAATCCAGAAACGCGCAATTTTAATATTCAAATCCTTTCCCTCACTTACCCATTTCTGCATGCTTAGCAATATTAACCATTCCTACTTCCTTGTATCATCAGTTTAACCGACTTGTTGGCAGCACCGGAAACATAGTGCACAGGAAATTTCATCCATTTCACATTCATAACTTGTACTCTTAAGAAATGGATGATGATGATGATGATCATGATTTTGATGAATTATTGTTAACCTTTTTATTTGGCTATTGCAAAGAATGAACCGAAGCATCAGCAATGCAGTCAAAAATAAAGGAAGAACTTAATGTATATTTGAAGTTATTGGAAAAACATTACGAGTTAACAAATAAATGGTTGTTTAAACTTCTCAATAATCTAAAGATTTATTGAAAATTGAAGCTTATCAGTTGCTTTTTGGAAAGTTCCTATAAAAACCATTTATTCACTCTTAACCTAGCTTGTAGAACATTTTTGAGCACCTTAATATATATTTCTTCATAATCCATTATTTCATAGTTTCTTGTTTTCATACAAATTTCAAGTCTCTTTATTGCTTTTATAGCAAAGAAGAAGAAGCTACGGCATTGAAAACAAATGCCGCAAAATATCTCGATATATGGCAACATTGCAAGGAAACATAAGTTCGAAGTATTGCATTCGTTTTGCTGCAATTTTCATCAATCAATGAATGTTGTACGTGCAAGAATGGCAAACAATGCAAGTACAAACAATTTTGATACGATGAAGACTGTGTGCAACGTGGGCGCTACATAGCTACATTTATGTGGGCTGTGGCGAATTGCGTGGGTGGAATTTTTATGTCTAACAATCAAGCAAAAATAACACAAAAAAAAAAAAAACAAAACATATTTCCAAATTTTTATTGTTTGCATCAATGCAAAAATCTTACCTGCTCTTAAAGTGGATGAAAGGAATGTTTTCAAGAACAAAAGTTTTCCAGTTTTTAGTAAAGTTTAAAATCATTATAATATATCGAGAGCCTATATTAATTTTCCTCTATCAACAAAAGACCAAGTTTTCAGGAGAGCGAAAAAAACCGTTTTTTCTTCTTATTTAAAAATTTTTGAAAAATCGATCTTCTACAATGTTGTTCAAAGTCGGCCATGGAACATTGTGCATACATTATTTTTTTTATCAAACTACGGTCCGCGGGCCAAATCCGGCCCAAGAGTATAACTTATCCGGCCCGTGACAGTGTTCCTGATGTTCCTATTAAGTTATTGAAATGTTTGTATAGTTGATGAGATTTATGCAGCTGTGACTAGCAATCGATGCTCATAAGTTAATTTCGGATCTGTGATTTGGGGGTTTTTGAATTTCATTTTGGAAAATGTTTTTTAAAAAGATAAATCGTATCAAAAGTAGAAAAATATCCACAAACAGATTTATGCATCTGATGAAACTTAGTGGGACAAGGGGGCGATCTTCATATGGCAACGTATCTGACTGCCTCAACTTGGCGAGACCAGCATTATCCATGTCGAAATCGTCTCAAGTCGACTCAAAACTCCGCGTAGTGTCTCCTGAAACCGAAAAAAACTATCGCCCGATAGACCTTTGGCAGCGAATCTGAGCAGCGGGCTTCCTTTGGCCATTAAGCAAAGGTTGTGCGTTGGGTTTGAAGCCCACCACGCAATAAAATTATTTCAATGAAAAGTTTAAGAATAAATAAAAGAATGATCCCCAAATCTGAAGACGATTACCGCAAACGAAAAACGATAATGATTTACGGATATGCACCTGGAATGTCCGGACCCTAAATTGGGATGGTACCTCTATTCAACTGATTGATATCTTGGAAAGATATAATGCTGATATCACTGCAATCCAAAAAATGCGATGGAAGGGACAGGGTTGCTAACGGCAAGCATCTTGTGATATCTACTACAGCGGCCATGTGGAGAGGCACGAGTTTGGATGCGGATTTGTAGTTGGTAAGAGAATACGGTATCATGTCCTGCGTTCACTCCTGTGAACGAACGACTTGCCATAATCCGCTTCAAGGCTAAATTTTTTAACATTAGCCTAATATGTGGGAATATTTCGACAGAAGAAAAGAATGACGAAACCAAAGATAGTTTTTACGAGTGCCTTGAAGACGCATACGAGCGCTGCCCTCATCATGACTTAAAAATCGTGCTTGGTGTCTTCAACGCCAAGGTGGGTAAGGAAAACATATTTGGTCCAACAGTCGGAAAGTTCAACCTCCACGACAACACATCCGATAACGGCGTGAGGTTGATTGACTTCGCCGCAGCACGAAACATGGTCATTAGTAGCACTAGATCTCAATCAGCATCTCAATATTCATAAGGCCACCTGGCTGTCCCATGATCAAAACACATGTAACCAAATTGATCACGTTTTGATTGATGGAAGGCGCTCTTCCAGTGTACTAGACGTACGCACGATTCATGGTGCTAACATAGGCTTGGCTCATTATCTTGTCGCAGCCAAGATCCGCCGTCTGTTCGCAGCTTAGAATGCTCGCAATCCTACACTAAGAAAGCTGGACGTCGACAACCTGCAGTCAAACGGCAGTCAAAAGACGGCCGAAGCCTTCGCTACTCGACTCTCACTTCTGCTTCAAGAAAGCACTCCTCCGATGGACGATATATGCGCACAGTGGACGCACATATTCCACTCTATACGTTCGGCTGCCAAAGAGGTGATAGGCTACCACTGCCCTCGCCGAAACGCCACTGCAGAGAAGGACATCGCCTACAAAGCCACGCTGCAGCCGGTTGTAGCGCGTGCTGTTATGGAGCGATACTGAGAGAAGAGCAGGGAAGAGAGACGCAGTTTCAGGCAAAAAAAACGAGAGGCGGAAATGCGTGAGTGACCATGGCATGAAGGTTAAGTGTGTGGCTTGGCACGCTCGAAGCCCGGGTTCGATCCCCAGCCGCGGCGAAAAGTTTTTTTCAATAAAAAATTTTTCTGATCGGTCACCACCTCTCTACAGACAATGGCAGTCGACATAAAACATGTAGGTCCAGTTCTCGGTCAATTGTGTGCAAACATTTAATAACACACACAACACAATTGATTATAAGAAGCTCGGTCAAAGTCCTTTCAAGGGCTGAAATGGATTATTTTTTTTTTTTGTTTGGAAATGCGTGAGTGCGAGAAAATTAAGATGCATGGCGACAGGAATGAGACTCGAAAATTTTTTGAAAAATAAGACGCCTTGCCGATGGTTTTAAGACCGGAGCCTCTTCCTGCAAGAATCAGAATGGGAATCTAGTGGCAGATATACAGAGTACATTGATGCTATGGAGGGAGAACTTCTCTAGTCTTTTAAATGGCGACGCTGACAACAATACCGCCAGAGGCGATGATATCCCGGAAACCCCAATTATGGGTGACAGCGTTGAAGTTTCGCTGCCCGATTATAACGAGGTCTTAACAGCTATGGCTCGGCTTAAAAACAACAAAGCCGCAGGAGCCAATGACCTGCCACCTGAGCTGTTTAAGACCGATGGCGGAACTCTGTTTAAATGCATTCACAGACTTCTATGCAGAATATGGTCGGAAGAATGCATTCCAGATGATTGGTACCTCAGTGTGCTCTGTCCAATTCACAAGAAAGTCGATCCCACCATTTGCGTCAACTTCCGTGGGATTAGCCTTCTTTTTATCGCATATAAGGTCCTGTCGAGCGTATTGTGTGAAAGACAAAGGCCCATCGTCAACCAACTGATGGCACCTTATCAGTGGGTCCTTAGACTTGGATAGTTCACCATTAACCAGATCTTCACGCTCCGACAAATCTTGGAAAAGACCCTCGAAAAAAAAATCGACACACACCATCCTTTTTTCGATTTCAAAGCCGCCTTCGACAGTCCAATAAGGTCCAATAAGGAGTAAGTGAATTTGATATTCCTGCGAAGCTAATGACACTGAAGAACACCAGTAGCGCAGTGAAAATCGGGCAGAACTTCCCCCTTCCATTCGATACCAAGCGAGGTTTCAGACAAGCTGATGCCTTATCGTGCGACTTCTTTAATATAGTCATGGAGAAGATCATCCGAGCTGCTGACCTGAGACTCAGCGGCACCATTTTCTATAAGAGTGTTATGCTGCTAGCGTATGCTTGTAATATTGACATAATTGGCCAAAATACGCGCGAAGTCAGTGCAGCATTCTCCAGGCTAGAAAAAGTGTCGAGTCGAATGGGTCTTGCAGTGAACGCAGATAAAACGAAGTATCTTGTGTCAACAAACAAACAGTTCCAGCGTCTTGGAAACCACGTCACTGTTGACAACACCTTCTTTGAGGTAGTGAAGGGCTTTATTTACCTGGGTTCCATCATTAACTCCTCCAACGATATCAGTATTGAGATTAAACGAAGGATAACTCTTGCCAACAGGTGTTACTTTGGGCTCAGTAGGCAATTGAGAAGCAGAGCTCTCTCTCGACGAACAAAACTTACGCTCTATAAGTCTATAATCATGCCCGTCCTACTATACGCATCACAAACCTGGACGTTGAGCAGCTCTGATGAAAGGACTTTGGCAGCGTTCGAAAGAAAAATCCTTCGCAAGATCTATGGTCCAATCTGCGTTAATGGCGAGTACCGAATACGATGGAACCACGAGCTGTATGAGCTATATGCCAACATCGATATAGTGAAGCGTATTAAAATAGAGTGGCTTCACTGGCTAGGTCATGTCGAGAGAGAGGTGGCCAACGCAGACGAGGCAGACCGCATCTCCGTTGCAAAGTCCAGGCATTGGATAACCTGACAACGCTTGGAGTTTCCAACTGGCGCCAGCAAGCGCACGACAAAAGAGGCTGGCGCAAATTCATAGACGAGGCCAAAACCGACCAACGGTTGTAAGCTTCATCTAAGTAAGTAGTAAGTACAAATGCTTACCAAGTTTCATCAAAATCGGTTCATCCGTTTTGACGTGAATGAGCCAGACATAGTTGATTGAATAAAGAGCCCTCTCAAGGAAGTTTTCCGAAATTTAAAAAGGCTATTTCACGTACCAAATTTTAGTAAAATCAGACAACATTCGTTTGATTTTATATAAGAAACATTTTAAAATAAACTTCTAAAACGTTCGTTGGATATTTTCAAATGAACATTTTAAAAAAAGCTTATAATTCTTCTGCAATTTTAAGAATGTTCATTTTAAAATATCAAACGAACGTTTGAAAAGCTGATGTTAAAATGTTTATTATAAAAAATCAAACGAAATCAATTCAAACCGTTTTAAAAATGAAAGTAAACGTAAGAGAAGCACAATTTTATCTGTGTAGTGATACCTGCATAGCCCTTTTTTTGAAACTATTTCAGAACAAAGTATTTCCAATTTGGTAAATTTGTACGCAGGATAACGAAATATTTGTTCTAAAATAGAAAATCTTTGCAGACTTTTAAATTTAAAGTTCTTCTAACTTAATTTAAATTTCTTAAAACTTCTCAAAAGCACGCAATTAAAATCAAAATTTTAGAAAAAAAGTTTATCTAAGCCCTACCATCAAAACAAAAATCTTCAATGCTAAAAATTCTCTGTCGATTTGTTCGCCACAAACTTGAGAAAAGTTAAATTGTTTTCATACACTATATTTATAGCTTTGTTTATATTTAAACGCAATCTAATATTTATTTTATATAAATAGAACGAGCTTAATTAATTTAAAGTGGCTGCTTAGAACTGCTAGCAAAAATAAACAAACAACCTGAGGAACGGCAACAAGAAGTCGAACAACAACAACAACAACAACAGCAATATTAATTTATTGCCAGACAAGTTTGTAGAATTCTGTTGCGAAGCTTGAAAATATAAATAATGCAAAACGCCACAAAGCAAGCAACACAATCTTAACTCAAAAGCAAAAAATCTTACCAACAGTAGAATTCGTTATACTTTGAGAAGCTTGAGTTGGACTGGGCTGGCAAAATTGTTGGCTGGTGACTGTTGTTGCTCTAGTTATAAATGCTCACTATAGTTAGCTGCTTTTTATATAAAAACGAAGCAATTATTGCATGTCTAGAGTTGCCAGTCAGCTTCATAGACGATCAACTTAATAACTGTCAGATACAATTGAAAACAACACTGTTCTGCAGCAATAAAGAAGAAGTAACGGCATTTGACTTCAACGCTATTGCCAGGTCCAGATATTGGCAGTCTTGGCCTGGCTTTTCAGTTTCTAATCAATTTAATTAATTCATCTTCTTCAATTTGTTATGATTAACGCTTAAGTTCTTGAAGTACTGTCAAAACCTTTTTGACATTTGCATTATAAGTACAATGACCAGCCTATGCTAATGAATCTGTATCGTGTGGCAGGAAGTTAAGTGTCGGAATAATTTCAAAATTTAATTAAATTATAACTTGGTCATTTTTTTGTTTTTGAATCACGTTAATTGGACAGCTTGATTGATTGATGGTAAGCGTTCAAAATTGAGTGTTCATATATTTATTTGTTGTTGTGGCAGCAACAATTGCTGCTTAATTTGTCATATGCAGGAAATGCTTGCTTTCTTGTCTACCCTTATGTCAAATATTATTATTTTGGTTTTTTTTTGTTCAACTAAGTAGATACTTCAATTAAAAGAGAAGGCGTTGCTGCAATAAACAACATATATGTATACAACTTTAACCCGAAAGAAAACATACTGAATGAAAAAAGTACTCATTAATGTATGCAGTCTGAAAAGGACGAAATTTTGTCTGCGCACCATTAAAAATAAATAAAAACACCAACCAACCCAAAAAAAAAAAAAAAAACATTTGATTGATTGATGACCATCATCTACCATCACTTTACGACTTAGCAACATTAAAATGTTGCTAATGATTTTCTCATAGTTCATTCACGTTAAGCGCAAAGTCTTACTTAAAGATGGTCTCCTCCAATAATCCATATTAAAGAGCCGTATATGTTCGTTTTTAGCATTCGCTTATGAAGAATTTTAAATAAAACTGGCTACGTCAAATACTTGATGCAGAATGTTGCAGTATAAAAATATATGTTTAATACACGAGCACACTTACAAATATAAGAGTATTCGTGACCCAGCATTTTTAATACAAAGAAAGAGAATTATTTTAACAATTAAAAACTTGTTCTTTACAAAAAATAGTTGATTTTTCATGTTTGATTTCTTAGAAAATTTATGATAAAATAGTTGAAAAATTACGAATATTACGAATATCAAAGTGTAAAAAACGTCTCATGACGTTTTATTTTAGAAACAAATATTATTTGCTAAACGCCAAATACATTTATTAAATCAAAACAAGTGAAGAAAGTCTAAAGTCGGTCTAGCCCGACCTTAAATACCCTAAGCACACTTTTTCAAAATACAAAAATAGTATTGAAAATGAGCGTATCCGTGGGCGGATGAAGCCCATTTTTATATGCATTTCAATTTTAATGAAAAATTTACAAAAATTTATAAAAATTTCAAATTTATTCCTGTAGCTCATATGTTAATGCCTTTATAGTAATTTCGCCATTGTGGGTTGTATGGAAGGTGGGCGTGTTCATGAACGGATTACGACCAATTTGAATGTATCTTGGTTTTGGTATAAAATACATACATAACAAATTTTATCTCTGTAGGTTAAACATAAGCTTATTTATTGAGTTTGAAATTTTTGGGTTGTATGGAAGGTGGGCGTGTCCGTGTGTGGATGACGTCCATTTTTCGAAGACCTCTTTGATTTGATATAAAATACATTCGTACCAAATTTTATCTCTGTAGGTTAAACATGAGCTTATTAATTGAGTTTTACATTTTTGGGTTGTATGGGTCCATGGGCGCATGACATCCAGTTTTTGAAGACGTCTTTGGTTTTATATTAAATACATACTTACCAAATTTTATCTCTGTAGCTTAAACGCGAGCTTATTTATTGAGTTTAAATTTTTGTGTTGTATGGGAGGTGGGCGTAGCCGTGGAAATGACATGCCTTTTTCGAAAACATCATTGGTTTGACATAAAATACATTCGTACCAAATTTTATATCTCTACGTTAAACATGAGCTTATTTATTGAGTTTTTAGTTTGGGTTGCATGGCGTGTCCGTGTGCAGGTGACACCCATTTCTTGAAGAAATTTTAGTTTTGATATTAAATACATACATAAATGACATGATTTTTTGTTGTAGGCTAATTATGAGCTCATTTATGCAGTTCTCAATTTTTGCGTTGTATGAGAAGTAGACGTATCTGCGGGCGGATTCCAAAAATATTCAAAAGTGCATATCCTTGAGTCCATATGACCATGTGTACCATGTGTTTCATTCAATTATCTCAACTCCTTCTTCTTATCCTGTGTATACGGACAGACGGACAGACAGACAGACGAACGAACGGACATGGATAGCTCGACTCACGAGGTGACGCTGATCAAGAATATATATACTTTTCTATACCGAACTCGCTTCGTTCTATGCGTTACAAACCTTTACACAAAGTTTATATACCCTGACCTTTCAGGTTTGGAGTATAAATATCCATCCAAAAACATTCGCACAACTTTCACTCTTCGCCTAACGTTCGCTTTTAGTTTACTGGGTATTCGAGCATAGCACAAAAATCAAAAAGGCTCCACATTTAAAGATAAAATCTTGAACATTCTTTAGTATGCTTGAATGGAACAGCAACAGCAAATTGTGCCGCCCATCCATGCTCGCTCAATCTACTTCAACCAAAATAACGTTGATGCTGCCTCAAACACCGCGACGACTCGTCATGGTTGGCAGTCATTGAGGCGATTTTTATCAGTTACCATTTTGATAGGCAGCGTGCTTCAGTTGATTGACCTAATTTCATTCCATTCAGGCAATTATAGCTGATTGACAAGGCGGAGCAGCCGGTATAGCAAGCACCAAGAAAAATCTGCTGGAATATTGTTTGTAAGGTTTTATAACACAAAATTTTCATGGGCTTTTTTAAAGTGATACTCTGCAAGGACAAGAATTCAAGGTAATTTGCAACATTGGTAATGAATATTATTCCAATTAAAGTTATGTAAGGGACGCTTTAAGGTGTATGTATCGCATATTTGTTGAGTTAAAACAATAAATTTCCTCTTTGGAAACAAAGCTTTCCTCTCCATAGCAGAGCTGGAACAAGCAAGGTTTTAAAATATACTTTCGAAATTACGCGTTTGTGTTACGAGAGTTCCAACTTCACGTTGATTTAAGTGCTGTCACTTGAAAATTTTAAATAGTGGAAGAATGTGCTCAAAAAGAGTGGTAGATTGGGAAAACTAGTGGTAGATTTTCTCCTCTTTACAAAAAAAATTTTATTTATTTGCTTTAATCTAATAAAAATAATGGTTTAGCGTTATTTTGTCGTATTTGTATTATGTCTTATACGTATTTTTTGTACACAATATTAATTATTTTGGGAACAATTTTTTGTTATTTTGTTTAATAAAGTCCTATGTTAATTTATTAAAAATAATTTTGGTTTTAAGAACTATTTCAGTTTAATCTTTTGCATGAAACACCCCGCGAGTGACGGCGTCACAAAACAGGGGCTCGAGTAACGGAGGGTTAAATATTATTGCAAAAAAGAACAGGTAATTCTCAAATTATTTTCTAAAAAGTGCATTACATCCATTTTAACAGTGAAAACCCGATCATAAATACAATTCACATGTGAAATTTAAGGTAATAGTAATGGTCTCTCTCTGCTTACTCCAAGAACAAAGTTCAAACCACCAGTAAAAGATAGATCATTTCCAGATAGATTTTTTGCACAAACTTTTAGATTCGGAGATCATCAATAATGCTTCGTTTTCAAACGCCATACATTATTTTGTATGAAACTGCTACTACGGGGTAATTCATCTCTTATTCACTTCCTAAGGCAAAGATTATAATCTATTGGCAAGAATCTACGTAGTTACTTTTGACAATGAACAAGAGACATGTCTTATTTTGTTATAATGTTTTGTTTATATTTTTTAACTATTTCCCTTTGCTTTTTGTTTTGTACACATCGCTTTTTGGCTTCCTGCACATCACCTTAAGTATTAGCGACTTTTTTAATTCATTAGGAAGTAAGAATCTCTGAGAAGAGGTGCCGCCTATCTACCGACTGGAAAGCTTATTTGTATGAATTTTTAGATGCTCTCGCTTGCGAACTTGAAATGCTTTTGTAATATCTACACCTTAAATATTTCCATAAATTCCGCTTCCAATCATGAGCTTCAAATTACAAACCAAACTGCGAACTGCGAATAGTTGCCTTGGATCTACTCGCAAGGAACGTGATGATGACGTAGATGATGAAGCAATATTCAAGCATAGTTTTCATGCGCACCAAAATACAACTACTTAGGTCTAATATTAAATTTAAGAATTTTATTTTAGACCAACTAATAAAATATAAGAAATAATCGTTGAGATATTTTTAAAGAAATACTTATTTCAACAAAATGAAATCAGCTGAGAACCTTCGAAATGTTGAAAAATGTGACTCCTGCATATTGGGAAAATTCGGGAACTTACAAGCTCCAGAGGATGAAATTTTACTTTGCCTCAAGTGGCAAAAAAAGCGTTTTAAAAAATTTCTGACTTCGATTGTGAATGGGTAAGACAGATATTGTTAATTAAATTCCCTCGGGAACAAGAACTGTGACTAAGCTAGCATTTTTTGTGTCTGCCAATTTCTAAGAAATATTTGGAATAATTGAAAAATAACTGAAAAACAATTTATTAAATGATAATTTTTACCATTTATTTTGCTTTGATTTTTTTATAAATAACGGCAAATCCAGTGTCACTCACGTTTCAGTCATAACAGTAAACATAAGTTTTTCTCCATCAAAAATAAGAGCTTTTCACATAAAATTATAGGGGCACAATAAGTCTTAGGCTCACTGTTATAAGTTCATGCAAAAAATTTTATATATATTTACACATTTCGAAAAACCTCTCTTTAAATGGTGTGTCACTCACGTTTTCGCACGATTTTAATTTTTCGAGTTCTTCCAACAAATTGCTTATAATCTGCGAATTGTTTGAGTTAATATAAGGAATAAAGTAATTTTCCGTAACGAAATTGAGTAGAAATTTAAACTGCAGGAAAAAATTTAGTTTTCTTTTAGAATTTTAAGATTTTTTCATATACTGATTTTGTCACTCACGTTTCACGTCGATGTCACTCACGTTTCAAATCAAATTTAATTGTCCTTTTTTTCACGGTCACCACGAGGTGGCATGCAGGTTAAGTGTGTGGCTTAGCATGCTTGGAGCCCGGGTTCGATCCCCAGCCGCGGCGAAAAGTTTTTTTCAATAAAAAATTTTTCTGATCGGTCACCACCTCTCTGCAGACAATGGCAAACCTCAGAGAGTAAATAATGCCATGTAAAGCTTCTTGAGAACATGAGCCGTTCGGAGTCGGCATAAAACATGTAGGTCCAGTTCTCGGTCAATTGTGTGCAAACATTGAATAACACACACAACACAATTGATCATAAGAAGCTCGGTCAAAGTCCTTTCAAGGGCTGAAATGGCCAATTTGTTTTTTTTTTTTTTTTTTTACATCGTGGTTAATCTGGTGAACTTTATTAAGCATATTTTATAAAAATTTTTTTTTTCTTAATAGTAAGGACATTTTTATACAAAAAAGAAAAAAAAACATAGCATAATAGTTAAAAAACTAATTCATTATATAAAAACAACACAAAAACTATTTCAGAAATATATCATTTTACGAAAATTTATTCCGATTCTAATTCGCCTAATTTGTTCCTCCTTACGCTCATTAAAAGCCAAAAACCGCGCCAAATTTGACTATATGACTGGCCTATTAGCAATTCCGTCGAGGCCAACGACTTAAAGTAATGATTTTATTAGATCTTTTTAATCTTTGCTAAATTTTGTTTCTTATATTAATCCGGATTTAACTAATTTTTCTCTATCTTTTTTTTCATACGTTCTTTTAATTTTTTCTTGATGTTTTCGTCATCTTCTTTCATTTCTAATATAAAAATAAACAAAAAAAAAATTAAATGTCACTCACGTTTCACTTTTTCAAAAGCTTTTTTAATAAAAAATAATTGCGTCTGCTTGATTTAAAAAAAATGCAAAATTAACTTATCTTATATTAAAAGTAAATCCGAGACATGAATTATGCCAGCCAATTATTTTCCAAGATAATCCAACTTATCAATAAAAATTGTCACTCACGTTTCACTCTTGAATCACTTTTTAAAATTTTATTTTTCGATAGAAAATAAGTTTTTTTAATAATTTTAATATTAATTTTTTAATATAAAATGTTTCAATTGTGAATATTGTATAACGTTGCTTTGATATTTAAATAGCGAAATACCAAATTACAAAAAATAAAAACCTACAATTTTTTAACTTGCTACAGATTAAAAATACATTCAATAAAATCAGTTAAAATTTAAGGACACAATATGTTTTTTTCAAAATGCTTTTACCGCTGGAAAACACAAAGAATACCCTTAACGTTCCATGTATTTTTATTGAACTTGAAGCATTTTTATTCTTTAAGGTTTTGGTTTATTTTTTCTGGATTTGCCGATAAGTTATATGAAATTATGCTTCAAAACGTTCCTATTTTAAAGAAAAAAATTCATAAGCTTCCTTGGTATACTAAAGGCTTAAAAAAAGCTAAAGAATTTCAGAAATAGATTCTTTAAATTATATAAAACTACAAACAATGATCGCCACAAAGAGAAATATTGTCATTACTCTCGGGAATTTAATTTTTTAGATACATTTCTATTAAAAACAGCATATTCGTAGTGTTGAGCAGAATATCAAATCTAACCCTAAAGTTTTTTGGGCGATTTGTTCAGTCTTAAAGTAAGAGCTCCTTCATTCCAACAACATTATTTTGGGATGACAAGGTTTCTAATAACATTTGTGAATCTCTAAATATTTTCGCCGATTTCTTTAAGTCCAATTATTTGATTGATCATAATTGGAATGACTTGGAAATTCTTAATAAAATTGAACTATGTATGTATCAATTTTGGTCGACTTTCTCTAGACGAACGTGATGTTTTAAATGGCATATCCCGTCTCAAAAATTCTATGAAGTCAGATATTGATGGCTTGTCTTCCTTTTGTTTAAAAAAATGTGCAGTATCTGTTGTAAAGCCTTTATGTCTTATTTTTAATACATCTCTTCTGTCGGGAGATTTTATTACTAAATGGAAAATTGCTTCTATTACTCCTGTCTTTAAGTCTGATCGAAAAAATGATGTTGCTAATTAACGTCCTATCTCTTAACTCTAGAACTCTTCGAAACTCTTCGAAAATATTGTTAAAACTACATTAGATTTCTCATTGAAAATGATTATTACACCATCACAGCACGGCTTTGTCCATGGGCGGTCAACTACTACTAACTTGGCGGTTTTTACAAACTTTTGCATGTCATCTTTTGCTGATAGTTGCCAAGTTGAAGCCATCTACACTGATTTTTCCAAGGCGTTTGACAAAGTCTCTCACAGTATTTTAGTTGCGAAGCTTGCCAAGCTGGGTTTTCATTCAAACTTTTTAAATTGGATAAAAAGTTATTTAGCTGACAGGCTCTGTTTTGTTGAAGTTGATAATTTTAAATCTGCATCTTTTATTGCAACATCTGGTGTCCCCCAGAACAGCATATTGGGACCTCTATTATTCATATTATTTATTAATGATATAAGTTGCTGTTTTTCTTTTTCCAATTTCTTATAATATGCAGATGACCTTAAAATTTACAATGTTGTTCGTAATAATTCGGAAGTTTCTTTGCTCCAAGAAGATTTAAATGTTTTATTCGATTGGTGTAAGCGTAACCGCTTATTTTTAAATATTGAATATTGAAAAATTTTTTCATGTTTCTTATGCTAAAATTAGAAATGCTCTTGCTATCTCTTTTTATATTGATAACGTTAACTTAACTTGTGTTAGTGAAATTATTGATCTTGGTGTTTGTTTTGAATCTAGTTTTTCGTTTGTCACTTGACTATAACGCTATCTTAATCCTGTTCTATGTATGCTTTCTTAAGACGAAATTGTGCGAATTTTTCAGATCCTTATACTTTGAAATGTCTTTTTCTGTCCTTTGTTAGATATCGTTTAGAATACGCTTCTTTTATTTGCTGTTCATATACTTAGACTTGAACGAATTCAAAAAAATTTTCTTAAATTTGCGCTGCGATTTGCCAATTTTGAACTATTACCATCGTATAATACCCGTTGTATTTTGTTAAATTTAAAGTCGCTTGAATCAAGGCGGACTATTCAGTCGTTAATATTTCTCTACGACATTGTTTGTGGTAATATTAATTGTCCCTACTTGTTAATTATAATTAACTTTAATAGGGTTAATAGCGTCGTTTTGACTATTTTAAAATTAATTTTTGTAGAACAAATTATTTGCTTTATGAACCATTAAATCGGACTCTAAAAGAATATAATTCACTATGCTCTAAAACTAATATTGATTTTGCTGATAGCAGGAATGTTTTTATTTTTGCTCTTAATTCTTATTACACTTAAGTTATTGTAGTGTAGCGGTAACGTAATCTTTAGACTTAAATTGTATACTTTGCTTGTCTGAAAAAATGTAAATATTTATAGACAATAAACTTAACTAAACTAAATTTATTTTTTTAATTAAATTTATTTTAACACTTACAAATCTTACGATTTCCTGTTGAACTTAAAAAAACTTACAATTAATATGTTAAAATGGGTTTATAATAAAAATTATGACGGAAATGAAATAGTGGTAGATTTTGGAAATAGGTAAATAGTGGGTGATAAAAGTGGTAGAAGTCAAAAAAGGCGAAAAAAGTGGTAGATATACCACAATTGTGGTAAAGTGACAGCACTGGTTGCTATCAACACTTCTCTTTAAAGTTTTTTTATCTCACTCTCGCTCTCCACACTCATTCGAAGAGTAACCAGAAGCAGTTGGCACCAGTGATGCCAACCTGAAGAGAGTAAAAATCCGCAAATGCGACATTAAAAATCCGTGTAAATCCGTGTAAGCAAATTTATACAATTTTTTTTTCAATTTTTATATTAAAATCTAATAAATTTCACGACTAAAGTCGTTTTTAAAAATAGTTTGTAGTTTTTTTTTTTAAATTTGCATTGAACTTATGAAAAGTAAGAAATAATGTAAATCATAACTAAAAGTAAAAATAGTAAAAACTAGTAAGGTATATCTTCGACTTGGCCGAAGTTAAAATACCAAGTTTTGTAACTTAAATATTAGCCTCCTTATAGAGTTTTCATTATTCTAGTTTTTTGAGAGGTAGGCGTGGTTTTAACCTGATTCAGCCCATTTTCGAATTTGATTTTTGCTTTTAGAAAGAAGCTCAAATATCGAATTTCATTATGATAGCTTGAAAATTACGGCTGTAATCGTGTCGACAGACAGATATACGGACAGACAGACGGGCATGGCTAAATCAACTCAGGTGGTGGTGCTGATCAAGAATATAAATACTTTTCTATATCTACCATGCCTTCTTTTGGGCGTTACGCATGTCGTGACAAAATTAATAAACCCCTTACGCAGTACTCGTGGGGGTATAAACATAGCATAAAACATATCTTCTAAGAACTTAAAAACACAAAAAACTAAAAAACTTTTTTCATTTTGAAGGAACATACGATTTTTTTTATAATATTAAAAACATATTAAAACATATTATAATCATTAAAAATAAAATAACTTTGGAATACATTTTAGAGGCACTTTAACTTCTTTAAGGGCCCATTCAAGTTGTTTGCCGACCAAAATTAAATTTTATTTTCCTTACATTTTTATAATGCATAACATTGTAACAATATTCTCAGAAAGCTTTAAGTCAATTGAATAACAATTGCTGCAGTTCTGAGCACAAACATCCGAAAAAAGCCAATAAATGTACTACTTCTTTAACTTTAAACGCGTTTTTCTGGACAAGTTTTTTTCTAAATTTAAGTTTTATTTATATTGACTTGAGAAAAAATTCTTTCAACGGTTGCTGCAGAATGTGGGAGCAAGAATATGTCCCGAATTAACTTTAAAACTAGTTGAAAATGTATACTTCCATCCCCATCTATCCTTTACAACTCAAGGTTCTTTAACGGCCGATCCATGTTCCGTGAAGTTCTATATTCCATGTCGATCTCGTTATAAAATGTTCTTAGTATAACTGACGAAAAATATTGTGCCGCAGGTGTTATAGTTTTATTTTAAATAAAATTTTGGATCGATTTTTTGGATTGGCCAATGGAAATTTTTTTTATATTAAATGATTATAAGCTTCAATATAAAAATTCAAACAGAAAATTTGAATTTGCTGAATATAGTTGATACTGGCTGAATGTAAGTTTAAAATTTCTACTTTTCAACTTTTGCGCCAAGGTGCACCTCAACTTGAATAGAATTCCCATATAAATCTGCTACCAAACAAAATGGTTTTATTTAGACAAAAATTAACCGATTTTGGTTATCTTTATCTCGTTGCTAAGGCAATATGTAACAAAATAGAATCGTTGCCAACTTTGTGAAGTTGTAACAAAGTAAGTTAACATATTTTTGAGTGATACGCAAATTTGTTTAACGATCAAATTAATTTTGACATTAAATTGACATAAACGTAAAAATCCTTAGAAATCCTCAAAATATTTAGCATATTTTGTCGCTGTTGTCCGTTTATCTGTGTAAGGCTTAAATATCCGTAGAAATCCGTAATTTCCGTGTAGTTGGCATCACTGGTTGGCACTTTTTGACGTGATGGGAATACATGTTAAAAAAAGCTTGCTGAAAGTAGTCGGTGAATCCCCCATAAATGTGTGCTGTTGTTGCTGTGGAATGATGAGCTGCAAACCAATCAATGTGTGCATATTTGTTTGGCGGCATGCAACTTCTTTCCACATGTTTTTATTGTTGTTTTCCAAAATTTTCAATTTACACATGTGAAAGGCAGGTATGTATTTTAATATTTCAAAAGTGGCATTCAGAAGTGTGGTAAAACATTTTTTTCTATATTAAAAATAAATTAAAAGTTTGAAAAATAAAGTGCTCGTATTCTCCTTAAAGTACAAATAAATGCCTCGACGTAAACAAGTTTGTCAAGGACAACAAAAAATGAAGCGCAATGTTCCGCACTAGAAGAACAAGAGCAGTTACTCAAAGAGAAAATGATAGGCATATTATGCCTGAAAATAAAATGAAACACGACAACCTGCGGTTGCAGTGGGGTCTGCTTTTAACTATCGACCTCAAATTAATTATGAAGGTGGGTTATTATTATTAGAGATGCAACGGATATCTGATAAAAATTTATTATTCGGCCGGATACCGGTGAGTAACTCAGTATTTACACTCATTTATAATACTCATTTATTATATATAGATATATTCATTTAGAATACAGCAATAAATAAAAATTAAACCGCTAGGTACTAATTATTGCAGTTTTTATATACATGTGCAAAGTCTTAACAAATTTACAAAGTATCTTCCTAAAATCATGAAATACATTCTGAGCTACTCACTTTAATGATGAATAAAAGACAAATGAAAAATACAATTATTAAAAATGATCTTCGACTTGCCCGAAGTGAAAATACTCCGGTTGAAGTTTATTCAAATTTATTTAGGTTATATTAATTTGATGACGTCACTTTGTATGAGGGTTATAGGCGTATTTTTTCCAATTCTTCATATTTCAAACTCAGAGTACGTTTTATTTATCAAGAAAACAAGACTAGTGTATGAACTTTCATTTCAACACATTAATTTTTGTGTAAATTATGAAGGTTTTGATATTTTGGTGACGTCACTTTTTATGGAAGTATTCGCAAAATTTTGTTGGATTTCGATTAAATCTCCGCTAAAACAAAAGATACAAAATTTGGCGATATTTCGTTTGATGATCTCTTAATAATAGCTCCGCTACAACACATAACACGATAGTAGTTGAAATAACGTTGAAATATTTCATATTTTCTCTAAAATACAAAGTTTAATTTTTTATCTTATGGTGTGTTATTTAGATTCTGTATATATAAAACTAGGCAAGTGTAAAAAGTGTAAAACACCCTGTATGTTGAAAATCCTACCACAACGGTAAAAATTGAGTACAGATTTGGAATCACGGTTGAAAGTTCATATAAAAATTATATTGGGTTTCCGGATTCTACTTTTTTAGACTAGTATTATTTATTCAAGCATGTCTAAATTTTAGAGCACTGCTATTATTTTGACTATAAGTAAAGTTTAAAAATTTCTTATTCATTTTAGCATATGTTTAATCTATATCTTATCAATCTATATGGCATTATTTTGTTACAAAAAAAAAATCACATTAATACATATATGTAGGACAAATTAAATGCGATACTCATTTTGTCTCCTTAAAATGAACTTCATTAATTTGCCATTCACAGCTTTGCATGCGTCTCTGGTATAATTTCAAGCCAAGGTTAAACATGAACCACGTTGGAATTGACGCTTTGAGTATCTGCTGTTTGGACTCATTCATTCATTTACTTCAGGGTCTTCATAACTAATGCTACCAGATTTTAGTGTTTAACTGTGGCAAACATGAATAGTCTTTGATTATGAATTCCTTTTCATATTCAAAGTCCAAACAGCGATTGCCCGTTAACATTTTGATTAGAAGCGCTATACAGACACCAGCACATTTCTCTTGGAAACACTGAAAGCTAACTGAAATTTGCCGTGACGAACTAACGTAATTGCCTTTAACCCTATTTAGACCAGAAACTAATGTTCAAAATTTTGTTATATATTCAAAGGCAAAATTCGAGGCTGACGACAACTGACAGCATTAGATTTACAACTACAGACAAACATAGGCTGCATTAGAGTGCTAGTAAATATGAGTGTATATGTCTGTTTGTGTGTAATGTATGAATTATTCAAGCAAAATGGCGCAACTAATAAGAAGAACGAAATGTTGCCCATGGAAAGGGCAAACGCAGTACTAGTCGCAGCAACGAACGAATGAATTCGATGTTGATGTTGTAGCTGCTCAACAGCAACATCAACATCAACAACAACTCCAACAGACAACAACATCAACATTGGTTTTAATTATTATTTGATTCCATACACTTGTATGTTAGTATGTGTGAGTGAAAATGGATGCCTGCTTGTCTCTTCGGCTGTCTGTTCATTCATCTTGTTAAGTCAAACTTTATAACTACTTTCGTGTATAATTATTTATGTATGAAATATTAGCCAACCAACTTCGAAACTGAGGTCTTCTAGGCCGGATGGCATTCGTTCATAATTGAGGTTATAATTGTTGTTATTGTATTTTCTGTGTTGGTGGTGGTAAGTTGTTGTTTTTGTGCACCTTTCATAAAACACCAGCCTAAACATAATCATTATCATTAACTAAATGATGGATTTTCAATATATGTGGTTAGATGAATTCCTAAAATATTGTGAGTAAATTCTCAGGTAGTTTCTTTGCCAAACAATGTTCAATTGATTAACATCATGCCAAAAATAAAGTGCGTATAATTCAGTTTTGCTATAACTAATGCTTATATTTTTTTTTATTAGATTAAACAAGTAAAGAAAGTCTAAAGTCGGTCTAGGCCGGCTATGAAATACCCTAAACCCACTTTTCAAAAACAAAAATTTTTTTATCGAAATGGGCGTCTCAGTGGGCGGATGAAGTCTATATTTTATATGCATTTAAAAGTTGATGAAAAATTTACACAAACCAAGTTTTATTCCTGTAGCTCACAGTTAATGCCTTTATTGTGCTTGGTGGGCGTGTCCATGGGAGGATTACTCCCAATTTTGAACACACCTTAGTTTTGGTATAAAATACATACATACCAAATTTAATATCTCTATGACAAACAACCTTATTTATTGAGTTTTAAACTTTTTGACGGATGACGTCCATTTTTCAAAACCATCTTTGTCTTGTTATGTTATTTTTTTACAGAGGCTTATTTATTGCGTTTTCAATTTTTGGATTGTATGGGTGGTGGTCGTGTCCGTGAGCGGATGACGTTTTTCATTTTTCACACACATCTTTGTGTTGGTATAAAACACATACATACCAAATTTTATTGTTATAGGCTAATTATGAGCGTAGTTATGCAGTTTTCAATTTCCGCGTTGTATGGGAGGTAGGCGTATCCGTGGGTTGATGACGTCCATTTTTCAAAACCATCTTTGTCAAGTCATAAAAAACATACGTGCCAAATTTTAGCTCTGTAGGTTAAACAGCCGCTTATTTATTGCGTTTTCAATTTTTGGATTGTATGGGAGGTGGGCGTGTCCGTGAGCGGATGACGTTCATTTTTCAAAAACATTTTTGTGTTGATATAAAACACATACATACCAAATTTTATTGTTGTAGGCTTATTATGAGCTGAATTATGCAGTTTTAAATTTTTGCGTTGTATTGGAGGTAAGCGTGTCCGTGGGCGGATTCCAAAAATATTCAAAAGTGCAGATCCTTGGATGCATGTGACCTTGTGCACCAAGTTTCATCCAATTATCTCAACTCCTTCTTCTTATCCTGTGTTTACGGACAACATACAGACGGACGGACGCACGGACGGACATAGATAGCTCGACTCACGTGGTGACGCTGATCAGGAATATATATTAGAGTGGGTCGAAAAAAAAAGTTTGAAAAAACCACCCCCTATTTTAAAGTTGACCTCGAGAGGATTCCGAAAACAAAAAAAAAATTTTTCTTGGACCACCGGAAAAACAGCCAAAATGGTCTTTTTTGCATAACTTAAGCATTACATGTCAGACCTTAAAAAATTATATGTCATTGAAAAGGACTTTACGAGCACTACAATGTCTTCTTAGAACATTTTTACTTCTGAGGTCATATTCAACTAGTAAGTCCCATTAGCCCGATTTATCCCATTTAATTTTTTTTTGTTTTTTTCTCATAAGATTAAATTCCTTCAAATTTGGTTAATTTGTGTTCAAAAAATTATTTATTAAGTTTCTTTTACAATTTTGTTTATGTTATGTAATTGTTCGTTGACTAAACTTAAAGTAAATTTTTTATAAAAAAAAGGATTATATCAAATATTTGAACTATTATAACTTCTTTGTTTTTAAACTGAATAAATAATTTTTTGAACACAAATTAAACAAATTTGACGGAGTTCAATTATATGGGAAAAAAAAAGAAATTTAAGGGGGATAAATCGGGCTAATTGGGCTTACTAATTGAATATGACCTCAAAAGTAAAAATGTTTTAAGAAGATTGTAGTGCTTGTAAAGCCCTTTTCAACGACATATAGTTTTTTAAGATCTGACATGTAATGCTTAAGTTATGCAAAAAAGACCATTTTGGCTGTTTTTCCGGTGGTCCAAAAAAAAAAAATTTGTTTGTTTTCGGAATCCTCTCGAGGTCAACTTTAAAATAGGGGGTGGTTTTTTCAAACTTTTTTTTTTTGTATGGAGGCCGACCCACTCTAATATATGTATATACTTTTCTATACCGGACTCGCTTCGTTCAAACGTTATATGTTACAAACGTTAGCACAAAGTTAATATACCCTCACCTTTCAGGTTTAGGGTATAAAAAGGGACACTATTATAAATTTTGTTTTAAGTGATATCCGAATTTCCAAAAAGATATAAATAAAGTATAATTTTTATACCCTCTCAGGTACTGTGTAACGCCCATAAGGAGGCGTGGTAGCTATAGAGTAGTATATAAATTCTTTATCACCATAACCATGTCCGTCTGTATATCCGAATGTACATCTGTCGACTTGAGCAAATGTATTATCTTTTGATTTTTGACTGATTAAAAATATTCAATAAAGTCAATTTTGGTTTTAATGCTGCATACGGTCATCTTCCTTTTGATTTTGACGGCAGTGTTTATGTTAGACGCATTTTTAACTATAGGTCATGCAAGCACAGTGTTGATTTTTTGTTTTGAAGTTATCACTTTTCATATTCTTTTTACTTCTTTTTGGAGTAAATAAATTAAACCTTTCAATTATACAACCTATTAAACACCTATTGAAGCATTCTGAACTCTATTTAACTTTTTTGGGTTTCCTGCAAAAGTTACCTTTTTTTTTTGTTTGATATTTATACTTTTTTCTCTATTGCAGAACGAAACCCCAAAACTCCGCCTAATTTCCAATAGCAGGCAATTTTCTAATGCGTACTCACGCAGAACGTGACCGATTCCTATACAATACTTAGTGCTAGAAAAAACACCGTCTAAGCTAGGTTATTACCGATAAGTACTTCAATTTTATAACATAACAGCTTCTACGACATCGTTTGATGCTTAAACTGGTACCTGAACACATTTTAGTACGCATCTCATATATGTATGGCTGAAGTGGTTGTGTGACTTGATGTTTTTTATATGGCTGTGTGAGTGTGCTTGAGTGAGTGTGCGTGTCTGGGCTAGTTAGGACGAGTACACACAACACTGAAATGAATAACTGAATTAGTTGCCTGCTTAGTTGTATGTGGCTGGCCAAGTGATGGTGGCGGCTTTAGTGGCATGGAATATAAAATGCCGAAACACTTTATAATGCACGCCGTTTTATGCAACACACATACACTGATCCTAATGTACAGCCAGCATTTATATATGTATGTTTATAACTAAAATATGTGCATACACATATGGGCCATTGAAGCAATATAAGCGTCAAGTACACCCTACAATAAGAATGGATATAATGTATGAGACGTTGATACATAAAGGCGTTGATATATTCTAGGCAGTTTTTTTTAAACCATTTGGATGAAAAATTAGTTCATTTCTAGTCTAAAATGAGTATGAATGTCAATTTATAAGTAGGTACTCAATAAATAATGGTTTTAGTTTTAATGCATTAGAAAAATTTTAAATTCATAGCAAACGGTAAAGTACCATCTCCAACTTAAAAGCGTTCAAATTATCAAACAGTCGAATTCGAAAAATATTCAATAGTGCAGATAATTGGGTCCATGCAGGGTCTTTCAGAGCCCATGAGAGGCCTGGGGCATGAACTTTTTGGCGGCCCCACCCCTATGAAAAAAGAATTATGTGTGAACATAACATTTTTTTTAATTATTTGTTATTAAAAATTTATATAATATGATTAATTCTATCATGTCATAAGCATTTCAGTACAGCAACTCTGAATATTTGTTGTGAAAAAGCATACATTATAACTGAAAAGTTTAAAGGGACGTGACACCTTCAAAACAAAAAAAAATATAAATTGGCCATTTCAGCCCTTGAAAAGACTTTGTCCGAGCTTCTTATGATCAATTGTGTTGTGTGTGTTATTAAATGTTTGTACGCAATTGACCGAGAACTGGACCTACATGTTTTATGCCGACTCCGAACGGCTAAAGTTCATGTTCTCAAGAAGCTTGTTTACTCTCTGAGGTTTGCCATTGTCTGCAGAGAGGTGGTGACCGATCAGAAAACTTTTTTATTGAAAAAAACTTTTCGCCACGGCTGGGGATCGAACCCGGGCTCCGAGCATGCTAGGCCACACACTTCACCTGCATGCCACGGTCACCACGGTGACACCTTCAAACAATTTTTTATTTTAATGTTTTAAAATGCTTATAAGTTCAACAAAAAATAAGTAGGGGAAGAGTGGCATGAAAGAGCCAGTTTTAAAAAAGTTACAAAATATATACAAATAATTAATAAAATTATAATTCTTGTATCAAAAGTATTTTCTCATTCATTTATGAACGTAATACCATGAAATATTTTCCAAAATCAACAATATTCTTGGACCTGTAGCCATTTATAAAAAAACATGAAATTCGGCTCTTTCATAACACATGGGCATTGAAAGAGCCAACCAAAGTTTTGAAAGAGCCATCTTCTTATTACAAGACTTAACACGAAAAATAACGAATATTTTATTAAAAATATTAATTTTTATTATAAAAAGTATTGTTTTTACAAAAACAAATTAAATAAATAAAAAAATTCAAAACTAAAAACAAAAAATAGTTAAAAAACTTAAAAATATTTTTAGCAAAAAAATTCAATCGCTTTGAAGAAAATTTATAATAAGACCTATTCCAAAAACAAAATAAGAGGTTTAAAACACTTAAAAACATTTTTGACAAAAATAATTTAAACTTCCTTTACGCTTCTTCATACCACCGCAACCCAGCTCTTTCAAAACATATTGTCCAAAGAAACATAACCTCACAAATTAGTATGAAATCAAGATTTTTCCGGCAAAATAAATATGTTATTGGTAGGCCTAATATATCCATAAAATTATAGTATAATAATATTGCTGTTAGTAATTATTGTACAAAAATTTCGCAAAAAAAATTTTTTTTATTATTTTAATCACATATTATTGCTATTAAAATTTTTTTAAAAAACCATTGAAAAAATCATGGCGGGCGTGATAAAACAAAAACTACTTAACCGATCGTACTGAAATTTAGATATGTTGTTTTAAACTTGTCGATGAATGGAATGACATACGGACAAAAATATCGGTTTTTGAGTTTTTGGCCGATTTTGTCCAAAAAAGCTTGAAAACTTTCAAAATAACGCCGCCATTGTGTTATTTTCAACCAAAATTGTTTTTTCTAGTTCATTCCATGGCGCTTTTGATGCTGATAAAAACCCCGTTTTTTGTTTTTTTTTCCGATGCCTCAGTGAGTTGTAATCACGCCCGCCATGGTTTTTTTAAGTTTTTTTTTAAATAATTCCATTAGCCATATATGTAAATAAAAGAATCAAAAGACATATTTTTTGTGTTGTTTTTTACTACAATATAAAAATTTAATTTTTCAAAATGATATCTTATTTTTTATTCATCTAAAAGGCATTTTAAAACATTAAAATAAATCTTTTTTTTGAAGGTGTCACATCCCCTTAATAGAACATTTAAGAAAGATATAAAAGTTTTCTGGTGATATCAAAATTTATGTTTATCATTGAAATCCCATTTAACGAATCCCATTTAAACGAGGAGTTCAACCATTCTGGACTAAAACTAAGTTTTAGTTTTTGACGTGGCTTAAATTTTAAGAAAGGCCAGGGTATATTAACTTTGTGCAAACGTTTGTAACGCATAGAAACCCGTGAGTCCGGTATAGCTTCGAAAACTGGCTGTCATACACCAACGGTCACGCCCACCACCCATACAACAAAAACAATTCAAACTTAATAAATAAGCTCATGTTCAATGTACAGAGATACAATTTGTAATGCATATATTTTATATCAAAACAAAGAAAGACGTCTTCGAAAAATGGATGTCATCCGCCCATGGACACGCCCACCTCCCGTACAACCCAAAAATTTAAAACTTAATAAATAAGCTCATGTTTAACCTACAGAGATCAAAATTAGCACTTATGTATTTTATATCAAAACAAAGATGTCTTCGAAAACTGGGTGTTATCCGCACATGGACACGCCCACCTTCAATACAATTTAAAAATTGAAAACACAATTAATAAGCCTCTGTTTAACCTACAGAGATAAAATTTGACACGTAAATTTTTTTAGGACAAAACAAATATGGTTTTTAAAAATGGATGTCATCCGCCCCTCGGACACGTCTACCTCCTATACAACCCAAAAAGTTTAAAGCTCAATAAATAAGATTATGTTTGTCATAGAGAGATCAAGTTTGGTATGTATGTATTTCATACCAAAACTAAGGTGTGTTGAAAACTTGGGAGTAATCCGTCCACGAACACGCCCACCTCCCATATCGAAAGCACAATAAAGACATTAACTGTGAGCTACAGGAATAAAACTTGGTATGTGTAAATTTTTCTTGAATCTTTAAATGCATATAAAATATAGGCTTCATCCGCCAACGGAAGCGCCCATTTTCAATAATATTTTTTTTTTTTTTTTTTGGAAAAGTAGGTTAAGAGTATTTCATAGTCGGTCTAGACCGACTTTAGACTTTCTTTACTTATTTTGGCTAATTTTTTTCTTGCAGAATATTGGGCTCGAGACCCCGCTGCCTCTCCCTCTGATAGGGCCTGGGTACATGTGAACATGCCTACATAGTTTCGTGAAATTATCTCAACTCCTTCTTCCTATTCTGTGTATACGAACAACACACTGACGGACGGGCTGATAGACGAAGAGCGCTAAATCGACTCACTAGGTGACGCTAATGAGTAATAAAAGTAATAAAGGGTGTTTTTTTTATGAGGTATTTTTTTCAATATGGATTACTCTATCGTCTGACTATTATTTTGACAGTTTAAAGTGACGTCTCTACTCAGTATTGTTTGGCAAATCATCATAAATAGGTTAACTCTAGAACAACGCTTCCAAATTGTGGAAATTTATTTTCAAAAACAGTGTTCAATTAAAAATGTTTATAGAGCACTTCGTGAATTTTATGGAGCACATAATCAATCGTCCGTCTGAGACCACCATAAAGAACGTAATTACCAAATTTCGCTCTACATTCACTCTTTTGGATGTCAAGCCACCAAAAAGAATGAGAAGAGTGCGTACAGAAGAAAATATTGCTGTCATTGAGGCCAGTGTCGAAGAAAACGATAACCGAATTGAAATTAATACAGAACCATGATCAATGAATTTTTGTTGCCAAATCTTCAAGATATGGATGTGGTTGAAATGTGGTTTCAACAGGATGGTGCCACTTGTCATAATGCTGGCGAAACAATCGACTTATTGAAAGAACATTTCAACGACAACATTATTTCGAGAAATGGACCGGTGAATTAGCCTCCGCGTTAGTGTGATTTGACGCCACTTGATTATTTTTTGTGGGGATACGTGAAGTCATTGGTTTATGTGGAAAAACCAGCAACGATTGACGCTTTGGAAACCAATATTCAACGTGTCATTGCTGAATACTCAAATGCTTGAAAGGTTTGGAAAATTGGACCTCCAGAATGACTTTTGTGCAAAATAGTCGTGGTGGCCATATGCTCGAAATTATATTAAAATGTTAAATGCCAAGAAATTATCTACCAAATAAATTTTTTTTGGCCATTCCATAATTTGGCATATATTTTATTTAAATTTCAATTCAGCAAACTCTTAAAAAAACACCCTTTATATACATACTTTTCTATATCGGGCGCGCTTATTTCTAGGTATTGCAACAGTTTCTAGGTGTCAAAAAATTAATATGCCCTGACCTTACAGATTTACGGTCTTATTCATAAAAATAAATTTTAAAATAGCTGTAAAATGTTGTTTAGTTAAAAGGCTTTTTAAGATTAAAATGTTTTTTTAAAATTTTGTTATTCATAAAAATGTTGTCTCAACTTTTTTGTTAAAATAGAAACACTTTCAATTTGAAATGGGAAGAGTGTTAAAAATGATTTGTGAATTTAATAAAATCAATAATTTTTTGTATATTTGTCATAACTTTATTTATATTTTGATATTCAAACAGTCATAAAATTTTGTTATTTTTGTTTTGCTCTTAAATAATTGGCACTTAATATTTTCATTTTCAATATTTTGAAATTTTGTGCCATGTTTTCATGTTTTTTTAAATAATTGGAAGTATTTTGGTCAATATTTGTTCAATGAGATTTGAGAGTAAAAATTTTAAAAATGCTTTATCAAGGGTTTATTGAAGGTTCCTCAGTTATCAAGTCTTTTTAAGAGGTTTTTGTCATGATTGGACGTTTATGAATAATGTTTTTGATATTTTTCTTATAAAGGCTTTAGAAGGGCCTCATAAATTTTTATGAAAACAACCGTTACAAATACAAATTTTATTGAAATTTTTTTATAAACAAAATCATAATATTAAATTAGAAACAACATATGAGTTTTGACGGGAAGCTAACATATAAAATAAAAAATTTAGCTAAAAAAATGCCTATTGTAGGGAGCTGCAATACTTTATAAGCTCGGTCATTTATTTGCGTCAAACTACATGAACAGCACAATAATTTGGTGGTTTCCATCAGCATTTATATCATTCTCAACATATATGCCATTATCAACATCATCATCATCATCATCGGCATCATCATGATCTTACTATGCCGACAGCTCGTCCAGCACAGCAACCGCGCTGGCCAGTGTTAGCTAGTCGGTTATAAAGCTGAATACTCAGGGCAGCGTACCTGACGTCAGCTACATTCATTTTGTGTTTCGCTCTACGCTACGCTCTACATCAACATTTGTGAACTGAGTAGCATGACTTGACTTACGACTCAGACTTGGTTCAAATATTAAATTTTATTTAGAATTCCAGCTGAAGTCTTGCACTGCTTTTGGTGCATCCTGGCAAGTTATTATTGTGTCCATGTAAAAATTAACGTTCGCTGTTGTTAGGTGATGAATAAAATTTGCATTTATAACTTTGACTGTTGACAGCAGCATGCCTCGTAGTAATGCTATGAATTTTGATGACGTGTTTTTACCTGATTTTGGCAAATTTTTACACATCAAACTGTGCTGACCACCATGTTGGTCCGCCATTATGTACTTGTCTTAATTGCTGCGTACGCCGATCAGCACTTATTAACAACTTTCAGCTGTTAATCAACATGCATGATGCATGATCAAATTCTGTTCATTCTACCTCTTTCTTTTTTACATTTTCCTAATTGAAATAATTTTCAATTCCTTACAACAACATAAATCAACATAAAAGTTTTCAAGTATTTAAACTTTAAAAAAAAAAACATTCTTTTAACTACGTCGACTGCTTAAGTTAAAGATATTTCAAAAACTTGTGAAAATCTGCGACATGTTTGGAAATTTTAAGCATGCTTTATCACAGTTCTTTAGAATTTCCATGAACTTATTTTTATCCTGGCAGCATGCGACTAAAGTTTATAATTAAAAAAAAAAAGAAGAAAAACATTCACTAAAACAATGCAAAACATTCTGCTGTTTCTCATATTGTTGTACTCTGCATGATATATCTATGAAATTTCTGGTAAAATTGTTTTTCTTTTAGATTAAAGAAGAAAAAAAATTCAAAATAAATTTCTTTGTTTTGTGGTTTAAAGCACTTTTTGCTTAGTGAAAAGCTCGCTCGCAGTTACGAATACATGCAGCGAACTTAAAACATTCTAATTAAATTTATACTTCAAAGAACTGTTTGCCACCGCAACTTTTTCTTCGATGTTATCTTCAAAAGTTGATACCAATCAAACCGTCAGTCAGTCTTGCTTGTCAGTACATGTGTCGCAGGTGCGTCTACAAATGAACAACATCATCAAAGTGATGGTTCGAATACAACCCTCAAAATAATTAAATTTGTTTAATTAAGTGTTTACCAGCGGAATATCGTAAGATAAAAGTTTTAGCACGCAAACATCGCAATATTGAAAGCGGGCTAGTTTCAAAAGTTTCCAAAATTATTTTACATCTGAGTAGATTGATTGAAGAAAGAGACAAAGATATAAAAAAATAATGTTAATGAAATCTTGAGTAAATATAGCATTAGAAATGAATTTTTTCACTTACTGTACATGGTGTCTAGACTAGTACGTCTCATACCATGCGTACTGCGTAAGAAAAACTATAATCTTATATATTAATACGTGAGCATTAAAGTTTGTCGTACGCTTTTTTGGTATTAATTAAAACTCAAAATAAATTAAACTTATATCATTCGAAAGGTTATGTTGCCCAGATGTGCAGAATGTATATATAAATGTAGGCTTTATTGTAAAATGTACTTTTTTATTCATTTATTAAGATATGTTTCACAAATTAAATATTATATTTTATACATTAGTAAAAGATTAGTTTAGAGATAAACTGGATAAATATGAGTTGACCCGTCCGTTCTCTATCGTTATGTCCGACACAGACTTGTCCAAAAAAACCACGCTTCGTCAACCTGTTTTCGTTCTGTCCGTTCTGTTCGTTCTGTCTTCTGTCGTTAAGTCAGTGTTGTCCATTAAAAGTTCCGTCCGCTTCTTGTCGTCCGTGTTGCTTGTTCTTCGTCTGTATGGCCTATTCCCACATAAATGATATATCTGATAGAGGGGGCTACCAACCTTCCCAACCTTCGAAGAGAGAAATTAAATTTTTGAGAAAAATCCCGCTCTTTGATAAATATGAAATTTGGTTGGGGGAGAGTTTTTGAGTTGGACGAATTTGAATTTTTTTTAAAAGTAACAATTTCTTAAAAAAATGTAGTTTTATCCATTCGTCAATTGTAAAATTTGTTATGAAATGTGTTTTGAATTCAAAAATTTGACTTTCCATGTGAATATCTTGGTCAGATTTTAACGGTTTTTCAATTTTTCTAATTTTTTCTAAAAGTTTATTAAATTTTATTTCAAATGTAATAATAATTATAGCAAAGTTCTAACCAAAAGTATTTTTAATGAATTTTCTTAATATTCTCGTTAGTTATTTAGCGTGTGTTTCAACCAAATGACAAGGAGAGAAAAAAACTGTCTCAAATTGTATGTTCTGAATTGGGAAGCCAATATCTCCGCTGTCTGTGAATAGATTTTATTTATTTTTTTTTTTATTTAAGTTTTATCAGTTAACTTAAAAAAACTTTTGAAAATAATACCGTTTTTTTTTTGCTTTATATTTAAATTATTCTTTTTAAAACAAGACCATAAAATTTGTTTTATTCTTAAAATTTGGGGTAAAAATGATTTTTGTTGTAAAAAAAACAAAAACTCAAAATTGCATTTTAGATTTTCTTTCAAAGTCCATACCGGATTTAAGGTGAATTTATTTTGTCTTGACACTAAATTAATAAACTGTCCGTGCCATCAAAAAATCAAGGCTACCCCCTATGATTTTTTTGACAAAATTAAATTTTTTTAAAATGTTGTTTTTTTGTTTTTGAAAGAAATAATTAAATAAATAAATAATTTTTTTGAAGAAAATAGTTTAATATCTCCAATCAATGAAAAGTTATAGCCTCGAACTTATTTTGATCATCTCGCATATATAATTATAAATAGGCAATCAATAAATTGGTCGAATTTCGACCCCAGGCGATACTAGTTTTATTAAAACGGTGAAAAATCGAGTGAAAATCGCGCTTACCAAACGTTTTCAAAACGAAATCTCTTAAAAATTTATAAGAGAAATTTTCGGTAATTCCGGTTTGGTTTTACAACAGATGCGTTTATTAGCATTTCAAAGTTGAAGCAGCGTCCGACGGAAACATGGTCTAGTCTGCTCGGTTTTTCTGCAATAAACTTTGTTGTTGTACCTGTGGGTTTATAAATTATTTGGCATAAAGCTGCAAAATATAATTCCTAACAATATGTGTTTTTAAAAAATTATTAACTAACAATCTAATATATAAATTCAACTATTTGTCTGTCTGTCAGCTCCGGGATAGGCTCGCGCAGCGTTTATCCGATTTAACTGAAATTTGGACTCCGAGTTTGTGTTCATATGAAACGACGATGGAAAATTGAGCATAATAGGGTGCATAAAATGAAACGATATATGTTTAGGTTAGGGAGGGGCTAGCTAACTCATACACTTTTTGGTTTGGAGACAAAAAGTCACTTATAAGTTTATAAGTGACTTATAAGTTTATTGTATCCGCTCCAAGTTGGTAGCGATTAATTGTGTAAAAATATTTAATGACACTAAACACAATTGTACCTTAAGAAGCCCGTTCAAAGTCCTTTCAAGAGCTGAACTGGTCAATTAGTTTGTTTTGTTAAGTATCATTGAATCATTGAAAGTATCATTTAAATTTCACTTACAATAACAAATGAATAGTAGAAACTATCAAAATCGTTTCAACGCACAGTATTTCGCGTAGAACAATCTTGATGGACAAAATTTAAAATTGAAATTTTTCAAAATTTGAACGTTATTATTTAAAATATTTAATATTTTAAGTATTTATAAATATTAACTGAATGCACAAAATATATAACAAAAAACAAAATTTATGCATTTATCGAAAATGACTTCCAAAAGTTACTGTTTTTGTATGAATAAAAAACTTATTTTTAACTCCATTGATAAACTTTTTAAAAAAAAATTACAGAAAAGAAAATCAACAGCCTTACCCAAAACTCGCTCCACATTTTCTCTTAAAACTGACTACTTTTTTAAAATTCCATACTTTTTGTTTGCTACAAAGAAAAAACGAGTCAAACATTATTTAGCTAAAATAGGGATATTTTAAAAAAAGGACAACACTGAGAATTTTGACAGAATTATAAATAAATTCTATCGCTTTTCTAAAAGAAAAATATTTCAGACAAGTTGTAATTGATAAAAAATGTGTTATGAAATACCCTAAACCTACTTTTCCAAAAAAAATAATATTATTGAAAATGGGCGTATCCATTGGCGAATGAAGCGTATATTTTATTGTGGGAGCAATATAACTGACAGTGTTCAGTAGATGGGCCTGTTCAGCAGGTGGGCATTCTCCCCTATGTATTTTATGCTAAAACTAAGGTGTGTTCAAAAATTGGGATTAATCCGTCCATGAACACGCCTAGCTTCCATAGCGAAAGCACAATAAACATATAATTTTTTAAGATCTGACATGTAATGCTAAAGTTATGCAAAAAAGACCATTTTGGCTGCTTTTCCGGTGGTCCAAAAAAAAAATTTTTTGTTTTCGGAACTTTTTCAAATCAACACAAAAATGTCTTCGAAAAATGAGTATCATCCGCTCACGGACACGCCAACCTCTCATACAATTCAAAAATTTAAAAGACAATACTATAGCCTCTGTTTAACCAACAGAAATAAAATTTAGCACGTATGCTTTTTGTGCTTAGTCGAAGATATTCCCAAAAACTATTAAGGAATAGCTTTGATTAAAGCGATACACAGAAACAAAGAAGAACTTAATACCTTTCCAACAATAACAATTCCACGTTAATCTAATAAAAAATGTGTCTTTTACAGCGGTTTTAAAAAAATTACTTTTTAAAAATAGCAACAAATGGTCAATTAGAGTTATAATGAAACAAAATTTTAACAATTTTTTTCATGTCAGAATGTTAGTATGAGTAAGAAATTTAACATTTAAGAAGCTGTGGGCAAGCGTTATGTGAAAAATAAAAAGTTACAAGCAAAAAACATGTTTTTTTACCACAAAGAACCTTCAGGACAATCAATATTGTTTCGGCGATTTTTCTCCGATTTGAAAAAAAAAAGTATGCAGAAATCATTTTAATGAGTTCTTCTAACTTTTGAGACCCCGACCCAGTGGCGTAGCGAGCATAACTGGCGCCCGGGGCAAAACAATTTTTGGCGCCCCCAATGAAATAATGAAAAAAAATATGATATATTATATATATTTTTTAATATTTAGTAGAAATAATTATAATACACTTATTAAATTACATTAATACAAATAACACTATGCGTGGAAATCAGAAAAAGGTTCTGTACACGACAGTTCATTATATTTTGTTTCAGATTTAGGGTCTCTTAACACGAAAATCGCAAGTTTTTATAGTTAAGCCTAGTAGGGTAAACTGGGGTACCCTTGACTTTGGTGCACATTTGAATATGACGTTTTCGGTATGAACGAACCGTTATTTTACAATAATTTGTTTTATAAATTTTGCATCATTGTATTTCAGTAATCGTCACGAAGTTTGACGATTCTTGCATTACATGAAGAAAAGTAACAGAAAAGTTCTTATGTTTTGCGCGCGTAACTGTTATTTTCCGGCACTGATACTTAACGACTTCCTGACCGAGTTATAAAAGTTAATCACAGTACCTTTTACAAAAGGTAAAAACTATTTATTTTTTTTGAAAATATAAGTGAATTTCAATAGAACTAAATATAAACTAAAAAAGTTTTAAAAAAAAATGCCGAGAGCATTTGTGTACATTTGACATTTTTGATTGAGGTACATTTGACAAATATTAGTTGTACGAGTACAAAGATCGAGTAACATCGAGATGTTACCAATTCATTTAAAAGTTTTTTAATATATTTCTAAATTGGTTTTAGTAAAAAAAGTGGTTTCAAACATTAGAATAGGTGTATCATTAGCCGAAGAAATAAAAGAACATGAAGAGAAAATAACGTTGGTTAAGGAATGAAGAATGAAAGTCTAAGGATATTAGTAATTCTGAGCTTTGATTATTTTGGGTTGTTCTGTAATGCTAGTCTTATTTTTTCCCAAGTATTCAGCCACTTCATTTTTAAATTATTTTTTATGTAGAGCATTAACATCAGTGGAATTCCCAAAAGCGTTAAAGACACTTGTGGTTATCGTTAACTGGCCCTTAACTACCTAACCTGTTAACTCGTATCCATAACATCTTTGCTAGCAATGTTTATTCCTAACTCTGACAGTTCGTTAAAGATAACTGTTGCTTGCTCAACTACTCGCTCACTGATATAATAAAATTTATATTTTTTTATTTCAATTAAGTAAATTTTACTATATATAATTTTGACATCAATTGTATCGAACTGATCATGTTACATTCGATATTTTAACAATATTCTACTCTTACAAACACGAACTAAAGATATATTGAATTTTTGTATGAATAAGGCTGGTCTATTTTGAGAAGTAAAGCATGACTTTCTCAAATTTTTCAATTTCTTCAAAACAAAATATTTGTCAGAGTTTTCACGCTACAAAAAAATGAATGTTGCGAGTGAAATTTCACGCAAACGGATAGAGTACTAAGATTTACGTGTTTTTTAAAGATTTTTTAAGATTTGTAAGATTTTTAAAGTTTTTCTCATTTTTTTCAAATATAGTCGCATATGTTGAAATATATCTTGTACACTTCTTGTTCAATATTAATAATCACGCTAAGCCGAATAAAATTTCTAATTTTTTTCATGTTTGTTCAACAAATTTTTTCATTTGGATGAGTAGTTTTTGCGCTATCATAATTCATAAAAAATCGAAAACTATTTTAATTTTTAGTGGAGAATATAAATTACCGCCGAAAGAAATGCGTGCAAAAATACGGTCAGGAGATGCATTTGAGTGAAGACGCTAAAATTCGACATTGTACTGTATTTTACATATTTTATTCAATTTTACACCGATTGATACATTGATACTGAAATAGTAATAAATATTTGAAGTGCTACTCTCAGGTTTTGAAAAACAACTTTTTCTTTAAATGGAAGTTCTGTTCCATTTAAATCTGTATTAGAAAACTCACCCAAATTCTTATAATTCTTTTCAAGATCGTTGTACGGATTATTCTTTCTTAATAAATTTTCAACGTCAAGAAAATACCAAAATTTGGAATTAAGGTCCCTTGTCTTGTAAATTGTGAACTTATTTCCTGATGCAGACGACCAAGAACGTTTTTCATAACGCCAGATTTTTCGCTTTCTGCGGAAAGACCATATCTCGAGTCAATTCTCCGCGCATTTGTCGGCGACATTTTATACGGATTGTTGTATCGATTCTCCATTTTTTACAAAGATTTTTAGCCTTTTCGATAACTTTTTCACATATCTCGTTACGAATTTCTGCAAGTTCAGTCGCCAATAATTTGAGATCATGTAACGCTTCTTTAAACTTAATTTTAGGACCTTGTAATCTGAGCTGCACACGGTCATTTCTCTTAGAGTTCATGCCAGAAATGGACTAAAGTTATGATATTTAAATTCGGTTTAAGATAAAGATTGCAGCATTTCTGGTCTACCACTTGTGGCAGTATTTTCATCTGCTAATTTTTCTTATAGTTCTACGTATTCTTCCAGTCCCTCGACAATAACGCTAACTGCTTGCGCTCTGGCGCTCCATCGTGTTACAGATTCTTTAACAGATTTTTTAAAGCATTTTTAACAATTTCCATCGTAATATTGAACGTGAGAAAAAGAGACGTATGTTATCAATTATTCGAAAACATGTTACAAAGATTGAATCTTGGTAAGCTGTCACCAGCTATCACAATGTTGCCTTGTTAGCTATCACAATTAACAACTGTTGCCTTATTTTTTTCTATTATTCTTTGTTGAACGCCAGATATGTGATTTGACATAAGGGCACCATTATCATAGCATTGTACCCTACAGTTGGCTAACTTTATTATTGAATTAATTATAATTAATTAATTAATTAATTAAAACAAATTTTTTTGCAAAACTTTGCTTGTCTTGAGAATGATTTGGCGCCCCTCTGCGAGTGGCGCCCGGTGCATGATGACACCCCCTGCTCCCCCCCTCGCTACGCCAGTGCCCCGACCGACGGAATCTAAATTTCGATCCGGTCTAACGGACACGCCCTATTTTTTTAAATTATATTATTGTATTTTGTAAAAGTAGGTTTAGGGTATTTCATATTTCTAGACCGACTTTAGACTTTATTTACTTGATTTTTAACTGTTTTGTTAGACATATTTTAAAAAATTACAGAAAAGTACACTCAGTTTTTTTCATTTCTAGTAAGGTTATTATTATTATTATTATTATTATTATTATTATTATTATTACTATTATTATTATTATTATTATTATTATTATTATTATTATTATTATTATTATTATTATTATTATTATTATTATTATTATTATTAGTATTATTATTATTATTATTATTATCATTATTATTATTATTATTATGATTATTATTATTATTATTATAATGATTATTATTTTTATTATTATTATTATCATTATTTTAATTATTATTATTATTAGTATTATTATTATTATTATTATTATTATTATTATTATTATTATTATTATTATTATTATTATTATTATTATTATTATTATTATTATTATTTTGATTATTATTATTACTTTAACATAATAACGTAGAAATGTGTGTGCGGAACGCTTGATGTTTTGAAAAATCTCATATCATATTTTCTGGCATTTATTATTTTGCTATTTATTGAGACTTCAACACATTTTTATATTGTTTGCTTTCAATTTGAAATAAATAATAGTTTTTCTTATGAAGTAAGTGTGCGTAGACTCAACATTTTTTGTTTTTTTAAATGATGATTTCAACACTTAAAACAGAAAGCAATTTGTCAATATTTGCCTTCGGCGTATAAAATTCCATTATAGTGAAAAAATTCTTATATATCATTCAGAAAATAGAAAATAAATATTATAACTATTTAAGAAATTCTCTAAAGAAAAGAATAATATATTTTTTCTTGTTTGTTAACACTGGAAACTCTGGTGAATATCAAAGTTTACCTAAGAGGTCGGTTAGGGGGTCATTTGCGATACAGCCACTAGCACAATTTTTTTCTGTTTTTACCCAACAAATACAATAAACCAAAAACATAATTTTGTACAGCTAGGTTATTCTACTCGAAACACTGCGTACCTATTATCGTACTTTATAGTAACAAACAGACATTGAGTATTCTTTTTCTTTAAATTTGCTTCGAAATATTTTATATAAAAGTGTGGATGGAATCAAAATTAGTATAATTTTTTTGCTGTCAATTCGATCAATGCAGATTTCCAAAAGCTTTTGTATAAGAATTGATTTTATTTTATATTTTTTTTTTACTGATACCAAAAATGTCGACACATAAATCATAACGTTTACTTTTAATGGTAACTGAATGTTTACCAATTGTTTTCTACCATTTTATGCAATCACCTGCGGCAACAACATACTTTTAAATACACTAGATGTAACAGTGTGAGTTCAGTTTTAAAAGTTAGAAATTGTTTTTGTTCTGTTGCTGTCAGAAATTGAACAATGTTTTCAATTAATTAAATTACCGCAAATGTTTTTTTTTTGTTTTGATATCAACAAAAGGTTCAGCACACAAATGTAACTACATACATACATACATATTTGCGGCCAAATAATTTTAATTAATTTTATGAACAGAAAAAATAACAATTTTTAAATGTTTTCATGCATGAATGTTTTGCCAACAAAAGAAGTTGTTACATCAATCAGCTAGTGAGTTTGTAAGCTAACAACAATTTGCTTTTGCATTGAAGTGAGTAAATAGCAATTTTAATTTCTAGAAAAAAAAATATGTAATTTTAACAAAATGTACTACGGCAGCACATTTTGAACTTTGGTGAATACAAAAGTTATGGCATGTTTTAAAAACCTGGACATTATACTGTTGTCCATCCGTCCATCCATCTGTTTATGAAAATATTTATATATTATTTATATACAAGTTTTATAAAGTTAACAACTTTACCGTAAGTTGTACATAAGTTTTGAACATCTGGGCGCTCTTCACAGATGCGTATTTAAGAGCACTCATGATCAGTATCAAAAGTATTTTTATTTTCACTTTAAGATTTACAAAGTTGATCAACAGAGACGACACTGTTAAAAGCTGAATGGAAAATATGCAAAAAATGTGACAGCTTCTAATGAACTTTAAACGGTAATTAAGTTTCTCTTATATTCTAACTGCACTTCAAAAACTGTGCTTGCTCGTCATCAGTTACTTTTTTATGCCAAAAAAAAAAAAAAACAAGATGCTTTAAATAAACAAACTCCAACACAAAACAAAAAAGCTCGAAAACATCAAAAGTTTCACAAAGTTATCTGAAGCAGTTTAAAAGGTAAATAGAAAGAAAGCTCCTGCAAAATTGTTCGCTTGATACTCTTTCAAATACAAAGTTTGCAATTATTTTAACAAAAATATTGATTTAAAACAAAAATTTTGTTCGTGTTGTTCTCGAAAAAATTGCTGCCAAAAACTTTAGCAGTTAGACACATTTCGGCAATTCCCACGAGGAAGAGACGGTTTACCCCAACTATGCTAGGGCTGGTTATACACAACAAATTGAGTCCATTATGTTCGTGGTTTAAACAAAAAAACAAAAAAAAAACACAAAAACATATAAAAAAAAAACAACGAAAACAAAGCAAACAAAAAAGTTTTTTAGTTAACCTTGGCAAGCCTTTCCCAACGGTACCAAAGAAATAAAATTAAGATATTGCCCTAACTATGCAACCGTTTTCTCCTATTTGAACAAGTTTTCCTACCCATGTGGTCGATGAAAGAATGTTAAATGGTCCCACTACAACAACAATAACAACCACAACAACAGCAGCAACGAGTAAAGAACAACATGAAAGCCATCAGATTCATGAAAGACCTCGGAAGTATCATAAAATAAAAAGTTCAGTAAAAGTTCAGTTTTTAGCCGAAACAAATTTGTTAAAATAAAGCAGAAAACAAAAAACAAAAAACAAAATAACAAAATACAAGAAACCAAAAAATTACCCAACAAAGATGCGTCTTGTAAAAAAGTTCTCAAGAATGTGGCCTAAATAAACACGTGCTTGAGGTAGCCCGTTAAGGTGGCAGGTAACTGAATCACGAAGTTGTGATTGTTTACCAGTCAGGCAAAACAATGAAAAGCAATGAAGTAACTTATAACAGTACCTACATTTTTAAAGAATTTCTATCAAGGGAACAATAAAAAATCTCTGCCATAAAATAAAATAAAAAAAAAAAAAATTAAAAAAAAAATTCAAATCTTTAGTTGAATTTTAAGATTTTAGCTCAAAGATGGCCGCTGGCTGTGTGCTACATATTCTATCGAATTAACCTTTTTAGCGGGATTCCGTTATAGTAGTAACAGCAAACATTAAGCCCAGCCGTAAGCCTGATTACCAAATAGCCATTTCATAACAAATATTATTTCACATTTTTACTGTTGGGAAATGCATTTGATGAAATATTTTGTCTTCCCGGAACATAGATATAAATTTTAAATTTATTTTACAGCCTGAGGCCTACTCAACTCAACTCAATTCAACTGGAAGACATTTTTATTTCTTATTCATAAAGGCTGTTTCTTTACTGTTCCACTCTCCAAATTTGTAGCATGCTGAATGCTTGGAAAGAAATTCGAAGTGATTTTTGTAAATTATGTTTTTGCATTGTTGTAGAAAATATTCTATATATGCGAAAAATTAAATTTATTCAAAAAATATTTATTTTCTCAAATAGCTTCAAATTTTTTCTCTACAAATTAATATAACAAAGAGGTTTTTATTTTCTTAAAGCTAGTTAGTTTTTCAGTATTTCTTCAAAAAATAGTGCTCAAAATATATGAAATTAAAAAATTCCTTTGAGGGTGTTATGAAAAAAAAGCACAGAAAACGTTTTTTGTTATGACATTCACATATTTTATTTAAGGTCTCAACTAACCCATGAACTTTGATAGGGCTAAAAAATTTTTATATTCGACAGCTGAAGCTTGGCTTGAACTTCTACAGATCTTACAAATAAAAATTTTTTTGCTTGTTAACGAACTCATAGTTGACATAATTGCTGTTGTGAGATATTTCAGAAGTTTTATAAAGGCTTATATCAAAGTTTCTAAGTAGCTTAAAAATGTTTGTTTACGAAAGCTTGGGATGTTTTAACTTCAAAAGAGCTTCGTTTAACAAAACACACAAAATTTCTCTCTCTCTCTCTAAGTCTGCAATAGATTTCGATAGAACCGAAATTACGTTATCAGTTGTTTTAAAAGCTCTTTAAAGTCACCGAAATTTTATTAATTAAAAGCCTTAGAAGTTCTTTTACTTTATCGGCACAACAAAACCAGTCATAATAATTGAATATTCAATTTTGGCATAGAATTACGTCTTACAGCGGTTTGTATGGTGTATTAAAAAATTTTTCAAGCTCATGAAACGTTTCTGACCAATACTTTAGGGTATGCCTACAGCCTTTAATACTCATCGTTCAAAGATAATAAATATACTAAAATATCAGATATATACTGCGCTGAATGAATATCTAATTTTGGATTTTGTCACTATTATATTAAAGTCACAAAATAGTAAAATATAAGAAGAAAAATGCATGAGCTTATATAAGAAATTCAATCATCAGCTGCTTATGCTGTGCATGCTGCTTTCTTTGTTTTTGTTTCGTTGTTTTTGCTTGTGTTGTTTTTGTTTTATACGAACTGATTCGCAGGCTACTTCATTGGATTCTTGTATGTACTACTTAGAAATGAGTGCTCTATTTTAGCTCAAGTTGTCAATCACAACCTGTTGTGATCCGGTTACATTTATCTCTTATGAAAAAAACGAGTAGGATCATATTTGGTTTCATGCTTTTACTCAATAGATGGCGTTAAAGTTTTATTTTTGTTCTTAATTAATTTGGATCAAACTAGCACCTGCGAGCTTAAGTCGCAAACTATACATCCGACAGAGCCGAAAGTATAGCTCGCAAATTAAACATCGTACAGAGACGAAAGTGGCACTAATGGAAAGAACACCACATGATTTTTTAAAAAATCGAGGTCTTAATTTTATTTTGAAATAAGTAGTCAAACTGACTACCGCTCGCAAACAATTTAACGGGCAGAGACGAAAGTTAAATAATTTGAAAGTTAAATAGAAAGTGCATTTGCTTCTTTTCAAGTAATTCAATGAATTCAACCTGTCACACTTAACGAAATTATCGAAAAAAAATTGACATTTTGCTTGTTTCTTTTTGCTTCCTCATTTTATTATGCTTACTTATAACGTTTTCTTTGTTTTGGTCTAGATAAGAAGTCCATAATTGAGTGTTATTAATTAATTTGTTAATTTTTGGATTATAAAATTATACGTACAAAATGTACAAAACAATCAGACCAAAGAGACAGAGTAGAGACTTACGATACTATCAAAACTGTTTCATTTTTTTTTTTCTCATAAAAAAGTATGTGTTTTCAATATTTTATTGAATTTTATTGAGAAAACGTCAAATATCGGGATAACCTTTTAAATTATTAAATCATGCCTAAGATTACACTTAAAAAAAAAATAAACAAATTGGCCATTTCAGCCCTTGAAAGGACTTTGACCGAGCTTCTTATGATCAATTGTGTTGTATGTGTTATTAAATGTTTGCACACAATTGGTCTAGAACAAGACCTACATGTTTTATGCCGACTCCGAATGGCTAAAGTTCATGTTCTCAAGAAGCTTTACATGGCATTATTTACTCTCTGGGGTTTGCCATTGTCTGCAGAGAGGTGGTGACCGATCAGAAAAATTTTTTTATTGAAAAAAACTTTTGCCGCGACTAGGGATCGATCTTGGGCTCCAGGCATGCTAAGCCAAACACTTAACCTGCATGCCACGCGGTAACCATCTTATGATATCAATAAAGCCTGCAATTCTTAAAGATGACGTTGACAATAACAGCATCTCATCGAAATTATATTCCAGCAAAATTTATCTTCATCAACAACTGCAAAAGCAGTCAAAATATAGAACGGATTTGATTTAATGCCTCCATATTAAACCAAATCTACACAGAACTCATTGATGCAGCAATTTAATTACTCTACAAGGACATTGAATGCTTTGGTAAGCAATGCAAATAACTTCTGAACCGCTGCAGCAGTGTGCAAAATATCAATATCGATGTCAATGAGTATCGATAAACAGAAAGAAAGTGCAAATATTTGATTTTGTGAGTCGAAACAAATTTAATTGAAGCACCACAAACTGCAGCAACTCATACACATGTACATATTTGATACATAACCATGTCAACAAATGTTTGTTCACTCACATATATACATGCACAAATGCGATTTGGCACAAGCATATAAAAAGTATATTTTTGATTTCAGAGAATAGGATATAGTAAATTTTAAAGAAATATTTTATGTCAGTAGAGGAGTAGGAAGAATTAAAAAAATAGAAATATCTGCAGGACTAATAAAAAGTGAAGAGACTGTAACTTTAAGCTATATGCACTAAAGCCAGAATCTTATAAGTCTTGTGTATAAGGGTATAAGAAGGTAACGGATGAAGATGATTATGATGATATTGATAATGATGTTAACAATATGCAGCATAGGGCAGACGAAAAATAAAATGCAAATAAAAAATAACACACACAAAGATTTTTGAGAGTTTCCGATTGGCATTGCATGCATCCATCCAGCGACCAGACACCAAACTAATTTTCGAACATCAATACCATTTGAATGAATGGTACAACAACCACGACGACAGACTGACTGACATGTTGTTGAAACTGCCTGGCGTTGGTTGCATTTTGCTTACCTTAAATTTGGCTTTCTTCAATATTCATTTGGGCTGACAAAAAGGAGCTTGAAATAGGCAACAATTTTAAACAGGGTATACCAAACCTCAAGCAACCGCCACAGTGTTGCAATACAATAAACATACAGAGATTTTGCACAATTTTGGCAACAATCGTGCTTGCAATGAAACACCATGTATAACCAAATCAGCCTATTTTCTTGCTTTGTTTTTTGTTTTCTGAAAAGTTTTGTGAAAAATTATTTACAACACTCAATTCTTCATATGTGAAATACCCCTTAACGTTGCACTTCCGGTTGTGTGGCCATCGCCTTGCGTTGACTTGATTGGATTTACCAACAAGCAATGGCAAAAAGCAATTTTCTTCAGTTTGTTTTTCGTAACCATGTTCGTCGGTGTTTTCTGTGGTGTTGGCTTGTTTGTTGGCGTTTTCTTTTTTTATTTTTGTTTTGCCTTTTTTTTTTCTTTTCTTTTTATTTCGGTTTTGTTTTATGGGTATGGTATGTTTTGCTTTGTTGTTTTTGTTATTGTAGTTTTTGTTTTGTGTTGGGTACTCTAGTGGTAATATAAGAGAACAAAACACAACTTCAATTCAAATTCAACCGCAAAATCGAATTTTCACTTTTGAACAATTGACGCCAGGTACACCTTTTTTGAGGTTAAAAAAATTTGCTTTATTGGTACTAAGGTCATGTCGCAATGATGCAGAACTTATTCTACCTAAGTTGATTTCGGCTGCTTGTTCAAATTCTTGTGAAATATTTCGAATTTTCAAAAAAAGTACTTAGTTTTGTTTTCACATGCAAAAAGTTTACGCATGTGTGTTGAGTTTTAAACTTTCAACGAACTGAAGTTTGACATAATATATAATTATGTGAGTGTATAAACGTAAATAGCAAAATTTAATTTATAAATAGTATTGTTAGTGGTAGTATTCAATTAACTGAAAACAGTTTCACAAGAATTTTGTTAGAAATCCATGTTTTTGTCAAGATTTTCTGACACTATTTAAAATTAGTAGATTTAAATCTATCTATATAATTAATAGGCTAAGGTTTTTTTTGTGACTTCAACTCCTCCCAGACCAATGGACCCATTCTATCGATTTAGATGTCATTAAATCAGGTTTAGGCTGTATATGTGCAAACCACTTTTAAAATTTGAGATTTCACTTCAGGGGGTTCCCAACCTTTTAAAACAGAAATAAAATTTTTGTACAAAAATCCGTTATTTTATCGATTATTGAAATTTAGTTTGAGAAGAGCTTATGAATTGATCGAATTTGAATTTTTTTCAAAACTAAAAATTTTTAACCAAAATTATCTTTTATGCATTTCACAAATGTCAATTGCCCGAAAAATGCACTTCCAAAATCAAAAATTACACTTTCCGAGCAAACAAGTCAGTCAAATTTTAACGGTTTTCAAAATTTTTTTTGTTTTTCTAAATTTTTGTTCAATTTTCTTTGAAATGTGTTGACAATTACAGTAATTATCTTACCAAATGTATTTTTAATGAATTTTCTTAATATTTTCTTCAGTTGTTTAACGTGTATTTTTATCAAACGCCAAGACAGAGAAAAAAACTCTCTGAAATTTAAAGTTCTGTATTTGGAACCGAAGATCTCTGCCACTTTTTAAAAAATTTAATTTATTTCTTTTTTGTATTTAATTGCAACTAATTGACTTTAAAATAATAACAAAGTTTTTACCGTTACTTTATTATTTATATTTTAATCATTGCCTTTAAAAAGAGTCCAATAAAATGAATGTTTCCTCAAAAAATGTATTAAAAATTGTTTTTGTTGTAAAAATAAAAAAATTTCAAATTTGTATTTTTGATTTTTTTCCATTGTGTGCAGTTTATTTAAGACAAATTTGTTTTTGTTTGACAGAAAAATTAATAAATACTACGTGTCATCGAAAAAACAAGGCTATGGTTTTTTGATCGAAATTTTTTTTTTTTAAATGTTGTTCTTATAATTTTTAAATCTTCAATAAGCTTAAAAAACAAAATATTTGAAAAAAATTTCATTATAGCTACAACCAATTAAAAGTTATAGCTACGAATCTGTTTTAATCAACCTGCTCAGTCAAATTTTAACGGTTTTCAAAAAAACGTTTTTTCATCAAAATGAGTTATAAATTCGTGTTGTAGGTCTGGAAGCATTTTTTATTAAGTTTTGAATTATATCTTATTATTAATTTATTTCTTAAATTAATTTTTTATTTCGTTTTGACTTAAATTACACAGTGCAACACCAAAAAAAATAACCATATACGGACACCACTACGTGATAAAAGACTAAAAAAAAAAGACCCGTGTCTCCCAATTTTCCCCAAAGTCATGCACTTTTTGTTTTATGGGCCACGCCTACCTCCCATACAACACAAATAATGAAAACTCTATAAAGAGGCTAATATCAAAGTTACAAAACTGAAACTCGGTATTTGTGTGTTCTATGTCAAAACTTAAGTGTGTTAGAAAAATGGGCGTTATCCACCCACTTACACGCCCACCTCCCATACAACCCCAAAATTTAAAACTCTATAAAGAGACTAATATTAAAGTTACAAAACTGTTACAAAAGTTACAAAACTGAAAGTGGTATAGCTGGTAGAGTTAAGCTACGATGTTGTCGAATAGTTATAATGTTTTTCTCAGTAGTTATATTAGTGTAAGTGTTTCAAACACTTAATTTTTATTGAATTGCTCGAATTCGGGCAACAGGTTTACTAGTATGTTTTAATGATTGATATGATTTAAAAATTATCTCTATCAAAAGCTCAGTGGAAGTGTGCTAGTCTGGCATGCATAGGACGTAGGTTCGTTTCCTGATTGTGTATTTATCAAACTTATTGATTTAATAATAGTTTAAATTCTAATTCTATGTGTTTCTTTCATTAACTCTAGGTCAGAAAAAACCTTCAAAATAAGTTCGCGCTTACAATATAAAAGCTATCTCAAAAACAAAACTTCAGTTGCTGAACCTGCAAATCCTTTTACATATCGCGATTTTAGGGCTATTGATATGAACTCCTTGTATGAGAATTTGGCAAGAATAAATTGGTCAGACTGCTGGTTTCTACAATCAGTTGATGATAAGCTAAATTGCTTCATTGACAAAATAAATCATCTTTTTAATATGCACGTTCTCCTGCGTGCGCGTCAAGTCCTAAATAGTAGCTGTCCATGGGTTCACGCGGTCTGTCAAAATAGCTCTCAAAAAGCGTAGCAAAACGTTTTGTAAATGGAAGCGGAACCCCATTGCTTTAAACTGGAATGAGCAAAAGAAGGCCAGAAATAATGCCACATCCGCTGTCAAGCTGTCCAAGTCGAAATTTTTTATGTCTAAGCTAAATCCAGCGCTACCATCCAAGCAGTTGTGGACAAATTTAAAAGAGATCGGTATATGTAATATGGATTCCGCGGCTTGTGATCTAGATCCCAATCAGCTGAATGATTTTTTGCAAATGATACTCGCTCTGCTGATGATGATGATAATGGTTGTGATTCAGAGTCTCCGAATGTTTTTAGGTTTAATGCTGTAAGTGAAATGGACATAGCTCGCTCAATAAAGAAAATAAAATCAAATGCATCTGGGGTAGATCCGTCCAATAAGTCTATTGTCTTCAGTGTCTAAAATATGTGAATCACTCATAGCGGATCAGATATCCAATCATTTAAGTCGTTTTAACCTCATGTCTCATCTCCAGTCTGGTTTTCGGCCTGGGCACAGCTGTTTCACTGCTGTAGTCAAAATACTAGATGACATAAGAGTACCTTTTGATAATGCTGATTTGACAATGCTCTGCTTGTTGGATTTTTCCAAAGCTTTCGACACTGTCAGCCACTCTATTCTCTGTAAAAAACTAGCTCAAAATTTCCGATTTTCTAAATCTGCGGTCCGTCTTGTGAGAAACTACTTAGAAGGAAGGTCTCAAAAAGTTCGTGTGGGTCAAAATTTTTCTATGCTAAAAAGCACTACCAGTGGAGTACCTCAAGGCTCCGTTCTTGGACCATTGTTATTTACGATGTTCATAAATGATATTTTCAGCAAGTGCCACCACGTCACCATGCATGCATACACAGATGACCTCCAGTTGTACATGTCCAGACCCATAGGTCTGGATGAAGATTTATGTGCTAGAGTCAATGAGGACTTAGCTTTGGTCTCCAAATGGGCTGATGAAAACTTGCTCACGTTGAACCCCTTGAAATCATTTGTTTTGCCTATATCTAAATATCAATATTATCACGAAGATTTGCCTACAATTCTAATAAATAATGTTAAACTAAAACTTGTTAGTCTATCTATATAAAACTTGTTAACTTGTCGTCATTAACCTTGGTTTTCAAATAAACTCATCCCTTTCATGTGAGGATCACATCAACTCATGTGCAGGGCTGCCGTTTTGGTAAAATACTACCAAATTTGGTAAAAAGATTTCGACTTGGTAATATGGTAAATTTTTTTTTGGTTTGGTAAATTTAAAATCAATGAAAATTTAAAATAAGTTGCAATTCAAAAAATGATTGTATAAAAATTATATCAATAATGCTCATTGTGAACCATCATCCTTATGATTGAAAATAATTGAAAATATATAATTGAACGCATCAAGTGAAAATTATAGCCTAGACACATTGACTGCGGCTGCAGCATTGCGTCAAACGTCAAATTTTTTTTACATGGCTTTCTTATGGAGGTGAATGTGGTGAAAATGTTGCAACGACACTGCGTCATTGCAGCAATGTTGCTGTCGTCGATTTAGAACTTTTTCTATTTTGACGTGCGACAAGAGTAAGAACATTGGCATTTGTTAATGTTTTCGTTTAATTTCATGCTTCTTTTGTGTTTTTTATTGTTCATTCTTTTTGTGTTTGTGTTAAATGTTTGTTTTTTAATGATAATTCTATGTTTAATAAAAAAAATATATGAAAATACGGCTTATCGAGCTGCATCCAAATTAATCAAGTCGTACCCAACATGCCAACATTTTCATTTTCACCTCGTGTTGTTATGTTGCAGCCGCAGTCAATGTGTCTAGGCTATTACACGAATGAACGCAAATGTCAAAAATTTGAATTTGGCAGTTGCTTAGATGGTCGGCTTAGGCAAGAAATTGATGTATCGCTAAGATCATGATACAAAAATACAGGTGGTATTGACGTTTACGTCGACTACTTTAAATTGTCAAAAAATATATCGAAAAAGAGAGCGCTCACTAGCAAACAACATAATACAAAGGGCACATTCAGCATACTCAATATTGCCAAAACTTGAATAAAATTAAATTTTTGATAGCGTTCAGTAAAACTGATGAGGTGGGAGACGCTAAAATGTAATCTACTGTCTCAACTGTTCAAAAATTAAAACTTCAACTTTGAATCTGTGCTAATTAATTACATATACATCAATCTGAGATGGTGGGAAATAATTTTCAACACATAGTAAAATACTTATAATTTCTATATGATTTTTTTAAAATGCAGTTTAATATTAGATATTTTTTAGGTACTTGAAAATCAAAAATATGCACATGAATTACATATGCACTTAAAATAGAAAAATTATAAATAAATAGTATGAATTATTGTAATAGTATAATAGGCTACACATAAACGGTACATGACTAACATTTCGTCAACTTGACAACTTTAAGACGCTTCATATAGCAACCCATTCAGCTAAAAACATAGCTCACCTAGGTACACTGTCACAACAGTTGACTACGCTGAATGTGGCCAGTAACTGTTTTGCTTTGACTGCCGTTTTTGCCGTTTTTGACAGCAGCCAGTTCCCTTCTGAAGAGAAAATAAGCAGCTGTCAATGCTATCTGTATTTTTGTATGATGGCTAAGATGGGTAAGTAAGTTTTTATTTTTAATAAATTGATTTTCTTAAAATTTATATTCTAAGCGATTATCTTATTTCTGTTAAGATATGTTATTAGAAAGAAGGCGACCAATGTGAAAAGCGATAAAATATCTTCAAGCGTACAATAAATGTTAATTTAATTAAAAAATATGTATAAAAGTATTGTTTCTTTAACTCAAAACTAAAATTTTTTTGTGTTTCGTAAATTATTTTTCATTTTGGTAAATTTTTGGATGAAATTTGGTAAAAAAAAAATCCTTGCACAAGCTCCTGGTCGCTTTTAATAATGCAACTCGTTATGTATACGGTCTTAATAAGTTTGATCATGTCTCTGTCTTTTGTAAAAAAATACTTGGTTGCGACTTACCAAGTTACTTAGAAGCTAGATGTTGCATTTTCCTACACCGGATCATCTACACACGTTGTCCCATATATCTCTTCGAAAAGTTGAAGTTTTGCAGATCAAGTCGAAACAAGAACCTCATGATCCCTAAATATAATTTCCTTAACTCCAGTAGATTGTTTTTCGTCACTTCTATCAGGTCATGAAATTAAGCATTTAATCTACAAACACTTCTCTTAGCTATCTTCTTCTTACTCTCTCTAACCTCTCTTTCTCTCTAATTTGTACTACATTTTTCAATGAAATATTTTACTCTGTTTAAACTTAAGTCATTTAAAGAACTATTTTTGATATAAGCCATTAATTTTTAATTGCATTTGTACGTTGTTATATCCAATGTTAATGCGGCATGCAAAAGAACTTATCTTATATGCCAACAATGTTTGTTAAATAAATTCAAAATTCAAATTGTGCCAGTATTTAGTTTCACAACAAAATATCAAAAGTTTCTGAAAAAAAGTTTGTTAGGCCCCTTAACTGATCTCAATTTTAAACAAAGTTTAGCTTAAACAAAGTTTAAAATTCCTTAATCTCAGTTTAAATTTTAACGCCGATACCTCATCTCAAAAAATCTAAGTTTAACTTGGTGAGGCAAGTTCAAATTTAAACACAGAAATTCTAGGTTTAAAAAATTTAAACTTAGATTTTGTCAAAAATTCTCTGAGAAAATTGGAAATATTCTCAATCATAAACAAAATATAAAAAATAAAAAAAATCATACTTCAAAAAAATCAAAACAATAAACAAAAAACAAACATATTTTAAGTTTTGAAAAAAAAAATATTTCAATGAAACTGACAATTTGCATTATTTTATCAAAAATTTTTGAAATATTTTGATGTTCTACGTCAAAGTTGTAGAATTTTTACTACAGTGCCGCTCAAATATGTTTTTTAATCTCAGTTTAAATTTTTAAACAGAGTTTAAGAAAACTGGCGATAAAAATGAGATAAGTTACGAAAATAATTTTAACTGAGTTTAAAATTTAAACTCTGTTTACGAAATCTGAGGTTAAGGAATTTAAACTTCGGAGATCAGTTAACGGGCCAAAATCTAAGTTTAAATTTTTTAAACCTAGAATTTCTGTGTTTAAATTTAAACTTGCCTCACCAAGTTAAACTTAGATTTTTTGAGATGAGGTATCGGCGTTAAAATTTAAACTGAGGTTAAGGTATTTTAAACTTTGTTTAAGCTTAACTTTGTTTAAAATTGAGATCAGTTAACGGACCTTAGTGTTTTTTATTTTGCGTGCAAATGGTAGACTATTTCAATTATCCCGAAATGTTTTATTGAATTTCGCAAGACACGAGAACGTAAGCTACATAATTTTTATGTGATTACGGCAAGTACACCCCATTTGTTAAAGATAAAAAAAATTTACCACTATTTTTCTTAATCTATCACTCTTTTTAGACATAATCAACCACTATTTATAATTTTCAAGTGACAGCACTGGCCATCATTTATAAAAACAAAAGCAATGAATAATCTCTTCAGAGCAACTCGAAAAACGCTAAGCTCTCGCATAAACTCCTCAAACACATGTATCAGGGATGGTATTTGTAGTGGATATTCACTTTTTTGCCTCCTTTCGATTTTCGAAAGTCCCCAACTTCTTTTAGCCCAAAAAAAGTACATTCGGATACACTTACATAAAAAAAAGTAAACTTCACGCATGATTATGATTTTGTTCTCAATATTGAAACCGAAAAAATTGTTCTCTTAAAACACATTCACAAAGAGAAGTTGAACAGTATTTATTTGGGTTATCCGAACAAAAAGTTTTCAGATGGATTTTCAGATGGACGTATCGTGTAATGATGAGCAGAATGAGATGATAGAAGTGATAGAGGCAGATAATGTCGTTGATGTCAACGAAGAAGACGAGGAAGATGATAACTAGGATATCGGCAGGAACGGAAATCCAGTACGTGCTCGTCAAATTAACATTTTTGACTTAAAAGAGGTGTAAAAAAGATTCAATTGGCATCGGAGAAAGTGAATCAGGAATTACAAAAATATTTGAGCCATTTTCGCAGGCTTCGGATTTTCAACTGATTTGATTGCTGCCGATCCAGCAACCTGGACTGAGCGTGAAGATTACCAACAAGCGCAAGAAATATTGCGTAATCTACACGTTGTCAACGACGCCACCAAAAGAGGCGTTATATTAAGAAAGAATCTTTTTGCTTCAAGTGTCGTCGAAAATCGAAAGAAATACATATCCATCCCATGAAAATAAGAAATTAAATTGATTTAAATTGTCTTACAATTATAATTAAACAATTTCTTATTACTTATTTACGACAGGTATGCTGTATGCTCGATACAAATTCGGAGAAGAAAAGTTGATGTGGGTCGGTCTCTCATTTCAGCCTTTTGTAATGCACCCTGGGAGCGATGGAAGCCAATTTTTGAAAAAAAGTTTTTAAAAAAAAAAACATATATAGGTGCCCCTTTAAAGGTTGGAAATATAGGGTAGATATGTTGCGATAAAATACTGGAAAGAAAAAACCAGGAGATTGGGGTAGGTATGTTCCTAAAAAATTTGGGAAAAAAAAATTTATTGGGGTTGGTCGCACATTTCACCCCTCTAGGGGCAACACTTGGGTAGTAATGAAGGTTTTCCGCTAATTTGTCCACTTCCCACCAACCTTTAACAACGATGCGGCACAACTTTACCCACGCCACCCCGAATTTGTTTTTTTCAAAACCAATTTTTTGTCGAACCTCATAAAATTTAAGATTTCTGGGTATCAAAATCCCGTTACTAAAGATGTCCAAGTATTACTCTTCCAACCCTAGTGCCTCAGCAACAAAACAAAAGTTTATTTAATAATACTAGTATCGCCGGGGGTCGGAATTCGACCAATTTTTGTTTGCCTTTTTGTAATTATAGATACAAAATATTTGGTGCACTTCTACTCCGCACTCTGATTCATTTAAAAAACAATTATAAATATCGGTTGAGAAACACGAGAGAAAATTGTTCTTAACGCCCTAATTGCCCTATTTATATATAGATTAAAAAAAGGTACTCTCACGTCCGAAAAAGTACTTTCAGAAGAGTAAAAAAACTCCCCTATAAAATTATCAAATATCATCTCTGACATGTATTGGTTATTCGTTTGTTAACAAAGAGCGCTCACCGTTTTGAGAACATCGCCACTGTTTTCATTCTCGTGCTCTTCAAAAGATGTGCTCTTTATTTCAGCTGAAAAATATTCGAATTCATCAATGATGAGTATTTTGATACTTATCAGTTTAATATTTGCTATTAAGTGAAATGAAACGCATACGTTATTCAAAAAATTTTAGTTATTAAATAGAAAAAACAGATTTGCAGAAAAATTCATTTATTCATTTTATTAAAAAATTAAAAATAAAAATTAAAATTCGTTAAACTTGAACGTCATCAAAATTGATATTCATCGCATGTCGATTCATTTACTTTCTCATTAAATGATATATATTTGGAGTTGCTAATTTTTGAAAACCTTTCCATTTTTAATACTTCAACATTTAAAAAACCGTGCGAACAAGTTTACAATGCTAACAAAGAGAAAACAAACAAACTGCAAAAGAAACTAATGATAAGAAAATGATGACATCAAAATAAAACTCACTCCGTACTCACACTATATAACTATCTTTGAAAGAGTTCATCATTTTCAAATAATCTGAGTGAGGAAAAAAAAATAGCGAGCACACATATCGGCTTATGCTATTCAAAAGCGCATATTCAACTGTGAACCAGGGTTGATAAATGACTTTCTCAATTTGGTATAAAATTTTAGCAAAAATTGTACTAAATGAAAGAAATTGGTACCGAATAAAATTGTGTTGATTTAAAATAAAATGTAAGTGTTTTTATAAATTCAGCTTATAAGCAAAAATATACAAAGGTTTTTTATTTCTATTTTAATTATTCGATAAAGTTTTTCTTAAAATCACAAAAAGGAACACAAGCCTTATTATATTCATAAAATTAGATCAATAAAATCTATCAAATAAACACAAAGTTTAAAGGATTTTAATTCATTAAAAAACAAAAATGTAAAAAATAGGCACCATTAAATATAACCGTGTGAATTCCTTTCGTAACCTTTATAAAGAATGGTCTCTAATTTTTTTTAAATCTATTTCTTTTATATTCCCCCAGGTCAATCACCCATCCGTCCAAAATATGACATGTTTCACCCTTAAAAACATTTTTAAAAAAATGTTAGACAAGGATATATTAAGGTAACGATATACTTTCGGGTGGCCCGAAATTTTCTGTACACCACATATTTGTCTTTAAAATTTAACTCTACACATTTGTTTATAAGACACTTAAAACCAAATAAAAAAGAAAACAATTCATTTCCAAATTTAAACAGGAGTTGAAGTCGATCACTGAGTTTTCACGCAAAACAAGAAGAAACAGGCCTTATTTTGTAAAACGAAAGCAATCACCTTACTTGAGATTTCTTTGACTTTCAATTCAATTTTCATACGAAGTCAAGCAGTTACTCTTTCTATCTTTCTATCGTTTTACAAATAAGGCCATACTACTTGATGTTAGCAAGAGATTCATATACAGTGTCAGACAAAACAATAAGAACAGCTTGTTCTGACATTAAAAGAATATAAAAAAATGTTTGCTTAAAATAAAGTGAAACTTGTTAATTTTTTCTAAAAACATAAACATTTCAATATAAGAAAGAAAATAGACATAAGTTCACTCTTAAAAAGGAAAAACAAATAAGAACACTTTATAAATAAATTAAATAAATTAAGTTGGCATCTTAAATTGTTTTCCAATGTTTATATTTCGTGGAATAGCCTTTGTTTTAAGCTTTTGATCTTTTGGGCATTGAGTCCACTAGAGACTCTCAAGTAGCTTGGGGTATAAAAACCAGGTTCGTTTGATATTTTCCCAAATATTGTCTTTTTTGTGGATCTGACACTTCCAATTTTCTCTTTCACTATGCCCCACAAGTTCTCAATGAGATTGAGGTCGGGAAATTTTGAAGACCACGTTATAACATCAGTCCCCTTTCTAAAAGCCAATTTGGCGCAAAGATTGAAGTGTGCTGCGGGTCGTTATCCAGTTATAATTGCAATTTTAGATGCTCTGTGGACGTAAAGAAACCTGTCTATAGTTTCTTTTATCCAATACAGAGGTCCCACACCATACCAGGAGAAGCATCCCCATGCCATAATACTTCCCCCTCCATGTATAAAGGTTTTCAAAAATATTTCTGGTTGAAATCTCTACTTTTTGGCCGCCTAACTCAACGTTTAGCATCTCTTCTAACTAGATTTGTTATGCTTTCATCTGTCCAGAACACGTTCCACTCAATGTATGTTTTATCTAACTCGTTTAGACACTTTCGATGTCTCTGTATCAACATTGGCACTTTTCGAGCTGTTCTTCCATAAAATTTCTTTCCACCAAACGTTTCTTTACAAACCGAGTACAAATAGAACATGCGGCAGCTGACTTGAAAGGATAACGTGCCATCAACAGATGTATGTGATCGTCATCTTAACTTGTAGTTTTACGGGGCCTACCTCCTTTGCAACGAAACTTCATACCCTTCGCCTTGACATTTTCTGTGTCGAATGGCAATGCCACATGAAGCTGTGGTATTCTATTCCATCAAGTTCCCAGCTATTTTACTTTTTTTAGCATATGACAAATCTTATTTCTCTAAAAGAAATTTCGGACATAAACAGATTCATAAGAAAAAAAAAACTTAAAATATTTTATGATTAAGGGTGTTCTTTTTACTTTGTCCGCCATATGACGAATTCATATCGGAAATCATCAGATTTCATTGGAATTTTGTTTGGTTTTGAAACTGACAGTATGGCAATTTAAAGGCTTAAAAATATTCAATGAGTGAAATAAAATGTACTGAAAACGCTTTGGTAGTATGAATGTAGAAAAAATTTAAAATTGTATCAAAAAAGTACAATTGTACCGAAAATATCACCCCTGCTGTGAACAGCAACGAAAGAGAAATACAAATAAACAACTCGTTCGCTCATTCGGATATTAACGTATGGTCGCCAGTGATGTCACTTGAAAATTTTAAATAGTGGTAGAATGTACTCAAAAAGAGTGGTAGATTAGGAAAATTGGTGGTAGATTTTTTCCTCTTTACAAAAAATTTAATTTATTTGCCGTAATCCAATAAAAATAATGGTTTAGCGTTATTTTGTCGTATTTGTATTATGTCTTATATGTATTTTTTGTACACAATATTAATTATTTTGGGAACAATTTTTTTTTTGTTTTGCTTAATAAAGTATTATGTTAATTTATTAAAAATAATTTTGGTTTTATGAACTATTTAAGTTTAATCTTTTGCATGAAACACCCCGCGAGTGACGGTGTCCCAAAACAGGTGCGCGAGTGACGGAGGGTTAAATAAAGGGTGATTTTTTAAGAGCTTGATAACTTTTTTTTTAAAAAAAACGCATAAAATTTGCAAAATCTCATCGGTTCTTTATTTGAAACGTTAGATTGGTCCATGACATTTACTTTTTTAAGATAATTTCATTTAAATGTTGACCGCGGCTGCGTCTTAGGTGGTCCATTCAGAAAGTCCAATTTTGGGCAACTTTTTCGAGCATTTCGGCCGGAATAGCCCGAATTTCTTCGGAAATGTTGTCTTCCAAAGCTGGAATAGTTGCTGGCTTATTTCTGTAGACTTTAGACTTGACGTAGCCCCATCTGACAACAACAACACGATTCACAACATTTGACAACATTTCCGAAGAAATTCGGGCTATTCCGGCCGAAATGCTCGAAAAAGTTGCCCAAAATTGGACTTTCCGAATGGACCACCTAAGACGCAGCCGCTGTCAACATTTAAATGAAATTATCTTCAAAAAGTAAATGTCATGAACCAATCTAACGTTTCAAATAAAGAACCGATGAGATTTTGCAAATTTTATGCGTTTTTTTTAAAAAAAAAGTTATCAAGCTCTTAAAAAATCACCCTTTATTATTGCAAAAAAGAACAGGTAATTCTCAAATTATTTTTTAAGAAGTGCATTACATCCATTATTAACAGTGAAAACCCGATTAAAAAGACAACTCAAATGTGAAATTTAAGGCAATAGAAATGGTCTCTCTCTGCTTACTCCAAGAACAAAGGCTAGCTTACGAGTTCAAACCACCAGGAAAAGCGATCATTTCCAGATAGATTTTTGGCACAAACCTTTAGATTCATGATCATGACGCTTCGTTTTCAAACGCCATACATTATTTTGTATGAAACTGCTACTACGGGGTAATTCATCTCTTATTCACTTCCTGAGGCAAAGATTATAATCTATTGGCAAGAATCTACATAGCTACTTTTGACAATGAACAAGAGACATGTCTTATTTTGTTATAATGTTTTGTTTATATTTTTTAATTATTTCCCTTTGCTTTTTGTTTTGTACACATTGCTTTTCGGCTTCCTGCACATCACCTTAAGTATTAGCGACTTTTTTAATTCATTAGGAAGTAGGCATCTCTGATAAGAAGTGCCGTCTATCTACCGACTGGAAAGCTTATTGGTATGAATTTTTAGATGCTCTCGCTTGCGAACTTGAAATGCTTTTGTAATATCTACACCTTAAATATTTCCATAAATTTCGCTTCCAATCATGATATTCAAATTACAAACCAAACTCTGAACAAGCCAAGAGTAGACTGGGATTTACTCGCAAGGAACGTGATGATGGCGTAGATGATGAAGCAATATTCAAGCATAGTTTTCATGCGCACCAAAATACAACTGCTTAGGTCTAATATTAAATTTAAGATTTTTATTTTAGACCAACTAATAAAGTATTAGAAATAATCGGTGAGATATTTTTAAAGAAATACTTATTTCAACAAAATGAAGTCAGTTGAGAACCTTCGAAATTTTGACAAATTTGACTGATGCATATTGGGAAAATTCGGGAACTTACAAGCTCCAGAGGACGAAATTTTATTTTGCCTCAAGTGGCAAAAAAAAGCGTTTTAAAAAATTTCTGACTTCGATTGTAAATGGGTAAGACAGACATTATCAAAATGGCTTGAATTCCCTCGGGAAAAAGAACTGTGACTAAGCTAGCATTTTCGTTGTCTGCCAGTTTCTAAGAAATATTTGGAATAATTGAAAAATAACTTAAAAACAAATATTACAATGATTTGTATACCCCCACGCGTACTGCGTAAGGGGTATATTAATTTTGTCACGACGTGTGTAACACCCAAAAGGAGGCGTGATAGGTATGGAAAAGTATATATATTCTTGCTCAGCATCACTACCTGAGTTGATTTAGCCATGTCCGTCTGTCTGTCCGTCTGTCTGTCGACACGATTTCAGCCGTAATTTTGAAGGTATCGTATTTAAATTCGATATTTAAGCTTTTTTTAAAAAACTAAGGTCAAGTTCGAGAATGGGCTAAATCGGATGAAAACCACGCCTACCTCCCATACAACCCAAAAATTGAAAACTCTACAAAGAAGCTAATATTAAAGCTACAATACTGAAATTAGGTATATGTGTATTACATGTCAAAACTAAAATCTGTTAGAAAAATGGGCGTTATCCACTCACTAACACGCCCACCTCCCATACAACCCCAAAATTGAAAAATCTATAAAGAGGCTAATATTAAAGTTACAAGACAGAAACTCGGTATTTGTGTATTCAATGTCAAAACTAAGGTGTGTTAGAAAAATGAGCGTCATCCACCTATTAACACGCCCACCTCCCATGCAACCCCAAAATTGAAAAATCTTTAAAGAGGCTAATATTAAAGTTACAAGATGGAAACTCGGTATTTGTGTATTTAATGTCAAAACTGAGGTGTGTTTGAAAAATGGGCGTCATCCACCCATTAACACGCCCACCTCCCATACAACCTGAAAATTGAAAAATCTATAAAGAGGCTAATATTAAAGTTACAAGACGGAAGCTCGGTATTTGTGTATTCTATGTCGAAACTGAGGTATGTTAGAAAAATGGGCGTCATACACAATCTAACACGCCCACCTCCCATACAACCCCAAACTTTAAAACTTTATAAAAAGGCTTATATTTAAGCTGCAAGAAAACAATTTGATATGTATGTATTTTAGACACATAAAAATAATAAAATCTTTCAAAATCTCTTACAAAAAGCTCTCCAATTCAAGATTCTTCTACCCATAAGAATCGGCCGTGGATATTTTAACTTCGGGCAAGTCGAAGATATACCTTACTAGTTTTTTTGTTTTTCATAGATTAAATGATATTTTTACCATTTATTAAATCTTAATTTTATTTTTTAAATTTAATCACACATTTAAAAACCTTCCGATTTATTGTTGAACTTAAAAAACTTACAATTAATATGTTAAAATAGGTTTATAATAAAAATTATGACGGAAATGAAATAGTAGTAGATTTTGGAAAAAGGTAAATAGTGGGTGGTAAAAGTGGTAGAAGTCAAAAAAGGCGAAAAAAGTAGTAGATCTACCACAATTGTGGTAAAGTGACAGCACTGATGGTCGCCCGTTTGTTTATCATTTCCAATGAAAGAAAAAAAATTAAATGAACTGAGTTGAGAAGTATTGAGGAGAGTGAGGGATATTTTACTCCTCAATGATAAGTATTTACGAACTCTGAGTTCAAACAGACTTAATATGTTTTCATTTTTTTCATGGAAGATAGGCGTGTTTATAGGCGGTATGTGTTATTGTAACTTTTTGTCGCTTCTACCAGTATATTTTTTAATAATCTAATAGTTTTGGAAAAAGTATAAAATTATCGTACCGTAAAATAAATTAAACATAAAAATTTTTACAAAATTTTAATAATTACACATAAACAAAAAAGCTGATAGGAAAATGGCATGAGAACTATTGAAGTGGAATTGTATTATCTTTTGGTTTCTTCAATGGTTGTCAATATTATACTACTGGCTCGCGAGATATATTCATTAATAGACATGGCAAAAGGCTTAGAACACCTCAACATCAACCATTTGGAAGAAATATAATTTTCTCAAATTTTACGCCAATCCAACTCAACCAAGGACACAGTTGTGCTCGGAAGATTCCCCCCAATCCAAAAAGGTGGGTTTTATCGCAGAACCAAAAATTTCGTTTTGAACTAAAAAAAATGCAACAGTGTTTTTAATCACACTTTTATCCAAATTATCGACACGCCTCCCGCGTTAGTCCCACAAATGTTTGAATTAAGTCTAGAGATCGTGGTGGTGTTCGCACATTCGCACATAATTGACAGGGTGCTCGGGATTATAATCTTGTTGGTAATAAGGTTCAGATGACACTGAATCAAAAAAATATATTATGTTTATGAAAAAGTATATTGATTCCAGTGCATTCAACGAATTAAAATTGGTCTAATGTATTAAAGAATATTAAAGGGTGTAATTCCCGAACCATGTAATTTCTCGTCACAGTGATGTGAATTGGCCGCCCAAATCATGTCATTTGACGACGTTAGACTATTTCTACGAAATTACATGAAGAACAATGTCGTGAAGTAAATGATCCGAAAATGATTCCAGACTTGAAAAGCAATATTGCATCGCTGATTCGGGCCATTCCGGAGGCCATACTGCAAAATGTCATTGAAGATATAAACGAAAGAGTAAGATATCTAAGGAATAGCCGTGGTGAACATATCCACGAAATAATTTTTCACACATATTTCTATTGTTTGACCTTTCGAACGTAATACACATTTTTTTTCAATTCCTAACCGTTTGTGTTTTATTCAAAATCAAAGTACCACAAGTTTTATTGAAACACCCTTAACATGCATTTTTAATAATTCTTAACCGAATTTAAAGCTTAGAAACAATGTTCGAAAGCTCAAATATTTCCGAAATACTATTTTTTTGATGACCAGCCTCTTTAAAACGAATGTGGCAATAAAATAAGACATTATTCCAGCTTTCAATTGTAGGGCCATATCTTGCATATGTCACTGACTGACTGACTAACTGACTAACTTGACAAACTACCCTCGTTTTATGGTCTGGTACTTCATTGTATTCTGCTCGAATGCAACACTATGTTATAAAAATAAGCAGCCACCTAAAACTTCAGTTGATTGCTAATCAATTCGGTGCATATCTTCATGAGACCTTCAACAGATGGCGCGCGCTAACTTGACTTTAGTTTGTTGCAACTCGTTATTTGGAACATGCAGCACATTCGAAGACGTTGTGTCAGTTGCTTCTGCTGCAGACTCTTGCTCCCAAATGATAGCAACGCCATATACAAAGCATACATCGCATCAATAGATACTTGAATAGATGGATAGATAGTTATGCACGGATGCGCAGTGCATGTCAAACTTTTTGATAAATTGACAAGAGTTACCATTTGTCAGCAGTCAGTGTTATGTTCTGTGTGTGTGTGAGTGTATTTTTTCGTTAGTTTAAAATTTCTTTTTGTTTTTGGGTTGGTTGTTTTTTTTTTTTTTTGTTAAATTTTATTTTGCTGTTATTTTGTGCAACATTTTTGCTGTGTTTGTATTTTGATTATTGCCAGTTTTGTATTCGCAACAAGGCGCCAAGCGTAGCGTTTCGAATACTGACTGACGTCTGCTGACTGCAAGTTTTTCCGCTTCCGTATGGCTGCTATTTCCTGTTCCGGTTTGCTAAAGTACTCTTTTATTGTGCAATTTTAAAGGAAGTGTGTACGTGAGCGTGTTTGTGTGTGTGCTAACAATGTTGTTATTGTTGTTGTTATAATATTTTGCATGCTCCAAACATATTGACTGCTTTGCAGTAGACATTCTTGTAGGGGCGTGTGTGTTAAATTTATTGTTTTCTATGTTTGTAGATGCTGCGCTGTCAGTGCAAAAGTCAAGGTTCTGGAAAATTGATGAAGAGCCGTTAAACAGACAAAGAAGAAGAAGCAAAAAAATTTCAATATTACGCTAATAAAACTTCAATATCGCTATTTTTATTCCATTGTGACGCAGCTAATGTTGCAAGTTCAAGACTTGCGTTATAATTGCATTACGTGTCATTTTACACACTCATGTGCATTACCACTGACACATTCGCAAACTCACACGCACAGTGACATGTAGCGACATGCTAACAACAAATTGAAATTTTTCATGTGCAAAAATTGAAAAATTTGTATCGGAATTCAACACTCAAATCGATCAAATAATGAAGAACATGGCAGCAGAAGACAGAACAACGCACCGACACAATGTCAGTTCAGCAGACCAAATGAGTTCCGTCTCAATGACAACAGACGCACGCCCATCCACCCATATTTTGTCAGCAGTGCGGCGAGCAGTTTGTTGCAGTGTTGTTGTTCGCGGTGCGCGATTGGTTGGAGGCAACTCAACAATTTGTTAACAAACAGGACATGAGAGTGTAACACAAGAGCACCAAATAAAAATCGGAAACGGATGTGCTGCTGCTCTCAAGGGACAAACACAATGCTGATAGCTCGTTCAACTAGAAAGACAGGTTTTGTGCAGCTGTAAGTTTCTAAGATAGACATGCATATGTTTGATTTTTGTTTGTTTGTGAGTAGGTTTGAGGCGACAGGATATGTTATATTAATTATTTCAACAAAACAGCAGCAATAAGCTATCCAAATACTCAACAGTTTTAAAGGGTAGAGAGTGCTTTTGTAAAGACGAAAAATATAATTTCTCTAAAAGTAAGCTTGCTTTTATTCGACTGTATCTTTAAACGTTAGATTATATTATTATGTCATAATTTAAGAAGGTGTTCTAGTCTTGTCGTACAAATTTTGGGTGTTTTTTTTTTTAAAAATTCTATAAAACAAAATTTATAATATTTTTAATCGCCATTTTCTTATAACATATTTACTGATTTTTTAACAATACAAAACAAAAAAATATATTGTAAAAATTTATAAATTACACGACATTAAAGTGGGGGAGGGGAATAAGGGTGGCTGCTTCTCGACATGATTCGAACTCTTCTGGTAATCTGCAGAAGAAAAGAAAAAAAGATTATTAACAAATAAGAATGTCGATATTGTCTGAACTACGGAAATTAAGAAAATTGGTTTGTACTTTTTTTTTAAATGGTTTGACTTAAAATTTTGAATTTTTGAAAAATTCTAAAAAACAATATATTATTATAATAACACCTTCTTACAAAAAAGAGATATACATTAAGAAGATCCACATCAAATTTCAGGAATAATCAGTTTATTTGAACTTGAGACATCACGTGAGATGTATTAAAAAAAATTCGCTTGGAGAAACATGCGTTTGAGGATTTAAATTTTCAATTTATTTAAAACATTTTTTTTATTGTTAAGATGACATATTTTAGTTAATAATTCTTATAAAACGTATTTTTTTAAGAATTATTTTTTAGAGCTTTATGCCAAATAATTCATGAAGAAACAGGCTTGCTACAACAAAAAAGTTCTTTGCAGAACAACGGACGCTACTCAGACTCAACTTTGAAAAGCTTATAAGTGCAACAATGGCAAAACCAAAATGGAATTACCCAGGCAATTAAAATAACTTATTTATTTTATTTTAATATAAAAATGTTTTTTTTCACTAATTTGTAACTATTGTTCGAAGCCTTTTCTCTCGAGATTTGGCTAAAAATGTAAAACATTGTTTCGGTGAAGAAATTATAATTAATTGTAAAATCGACGGAGTTTATAATAAAAGACGTTTTAGGAACTTCAATAACGTTGACCGTTGACCAATGCTTTATAGTAAGAATTGCCTTAAGTTTGCACAATATATATTTATTTTGTATTACATCATTTTTAAATTGGGTAGTAAACATTTAAAATATTTTGTGCTAATTGTTATATGTTCAAATATTAATAAATTATAAAAAATTTAAATTAATACACATGAAATTTAAATGTTATTTATTTAATTACTGGTGCTCTTGCAATGGAAGATTACACAAAAGAGGCATTTGAAATAAATTTAAAAAAATAGGTTCAAAAACTTCAAAAATATTTTTTTAAAAATAAGTGTATAAGTGATAGGCTTTGTTAAATAAAGGATAAAATTTAAATATTTTTAAGTTTTTATGTTCAATAACTTTTTATTATATATTCTTTTCATTCTTTTTATTATATAATATTTTTTATGTGTTTAGTTAATGATGCATTTTAACAATTAATAAATTTTCATCAATAAATTAGCTTCTTATATTTAACATCAAATGTATGTCCTTTTGTCTGTCTATCTGTCTGTCTGTCTGTCTGTCTGTCTGTCTGTCTGTCTGTCTGTCTGTCTGTTCCGTATAGGCTCGCGCACCGGTTATCCGATTGAGCTGAAATTTGGGCACCGAGTTACTTTCATAGAGAGAACGAACATAGAAGGTATAAAAAGGTAGGCGAAAGTATGTGGGCGTGGCACTCTATAATAACTTCTAAACGCCTGCACCGATTTAAATGAAATTTGGTATGAAGGTTCAACTGCACCGAAGATAAAACATAAAATATAAAAAATTCCAAAAACTTCCGCAAGAGGGCGCTTTAAGTAGTGCACTGTTTAGACTCAATAAATCCTAAGACCGATTTTACCAAAAATTTGGTACGTGAAATAACTTGACCCTGCAACAGAATTGAGGCTATTTAAATTTCTGAAAACTTCCTTGAGAGGGCGCTTCCTTCAATCAAGTATAACTGGCTATTCACGTCAAAACCGATGAACCAGTTTTAATGAAACTTGGTAAGCATTTGTATCTGTTACTGAAATAGATCCAATGATTCTAAAAGTTCTTTCGACAAAAATTAATGAGCTGAAGGCAAACGAAGTCACGAACCAAAGACTTACGAATAAAAAGAAGTCTAACGAATACGAGCAGAAGCTATATAAAGATGAAACAAAATTAACCGAAAAATATCGACCAAACTCGAAGTTGAACCGAAGACAATTCAAAAATTGAATCGATGCTTATAGAATTTTTTAAAATTAGAATTTTTACTCATTTTTCTCGAAATGACTTTTCAAACTGCACTCAGAAAAAAGTTTCCCGGAATATGATAAGAAAGGCATCATATTTAGAGAAAAATGATCTATAGTCTTAAAGTCTATAGACTTTGCTCCAGGGAATGCCTTTCTCTAAATGCGATCCTAAAAATGATAAAAACATTCTATGAAAAAGAGAAATATATAAAAATATATCGTTTTTAGAGAAAAAGATTTTTGGTTTTGAAAATTTGCTTTTATTGAAGAAAATACTTCTCATAGTGAATTTTTTATCAAAATATAAGACAAATTTTTAATTTTCAATAAATTTTTCTTTATGAATGAGAATTTTTTTATGCGAGAAAAAAAATTATCATTTTAAGAAACATTGAAATAATTCCATTTCCTAGAAGTGAAGAAATATTTCTTCGAAAATGTGAAAATTTATTCTAATTGAAGAAAATTTTATTTGAAAAAGAGAAAATTGCTATTAATGAAAATAGAGAAATTTTTCACAGAAGAAAAATATGTTTTTTTGCTGAGTGTGGATGGAGTTTTCCTCAGAAGCCAGACGTGAAATCGAGACGTTGAAGATGTAATTTTTTTTTTAATAATGTCTGGCAGGCACTGTTTTACGGAAATTTCACCAAACACTTTCGACAGAAGGATTGCCCCCTCCTTACCCCAAAAAAAGATAATTTAAAAAATTTTAAAATTGAATTGATACTTTAAAAAATGTTAAAATGAGAGCAGTTTTGAAAATCGTTCTTTTTCTGTGCTCGTGGCACAACCCCGAGTAACACCGGGTTACATCCGCTAATATATTGGTAAATAATCTATATAATTAAAAGGCTAAGGTTTTTTTTGTGACTTCAACTCCTCCCAGACCAATAGACCGATTTTATCGATTCAGATGTCATTTAATCAAGTTTTGACTGAAATTGTGCAAACCTTTTTTAAATATTGTGATTTCACTTCAGGGGGTTCTCAACCTTTTAAAACAGAAATAAAATTTTTGTGCAAAAATCCGTTATTTTATCGATTTGAAATATAATTTGAGAAGAGCTTATGAATTGATCGAATTTGAATTTTTTTCAAAACTAAAAATTTTTAACCAAAATTATTTTTTATGCATTCCTCAAATGTCAATTGTCCGAAAAATGCAGTTCCAAAATCAAAAGTTCCACTTTCCGAGCAAACAACTCAGTGAAATTTTAACGGTTTTCAAAAAATAAAAATTTTTTTTGAATTTTTGGCGTTTTTTCATCGGAATATGCTATAAATTGATGTTGTAGGTGTTCTGGAAGTATTTTTAATTAATTTTTTAATTATAGCTTAGTAGTAATTTCTTTTCTTAAATCTATTTTAAAATTCGTTTTTATTTAAATAAGTTATGTTTTATAGCTTTAAAAGTTAAGCAGCGATGTTGTTGAATAGTAATAATATTTATCTCGGTAGTTATATAAGTGTAAGTCCGTCTTCGTATTTTGACAGTTACATTTAAAATTTTAGTGTCAGATCATAAGTTTTAAGCATTCAGATGATGATCTTTTATATCATTATTGAGACTGAATATATCGTTATTGAGGAAAAAGCTGCTTGAATAGAATATCATATATTAAGCGTCTATAATGTTGATAACATTTAATTTTTATTGAATTGCTCGAATTCGGGCAACAGGTTTACTAGTTAAAATTAAAATAATACAAAGCATACTTCTTTTGGTTATAATAAAGGTAATATTATAATAATATTAAAGTAATATTATATCAAACTTATAGGTAATATTGGAAGTAATAACTTACAATCTAACTAATAGGTAATTAGTTACCATCAGCCTTGTAGGTAATATTGGAAGTAATTAGTTACTTTCTGACTTATAGGTAATGCTGAAAGTAGTTAGTTACACTCTGAAATATAGTTTATACTAGAAGTAATTGGCTAGACTCTGACTTACAGGTAATACTGGAATCAATTAGTTACACTCTGACTTTAAGGTAATATTGGAGGTAAGTAGTTGACCTCTCACTTATGGGTAATGCAGGTTATAAGTAGTTTAACCCTGACTCACAGGCAATACAGGTGGTAACTAGTAATTCTCTAAATTATTAATAATACTGGATGTAAGCACAACTCATTACCACCTATGACAAGCCCATGTTTATATAATGCAATCATTATGTAGCTAGTTCAATAATGATTACTTCGCCTACTGGGAAGTTTCTATCCAGCGACTGAAAAACAACAAAGCCGCAGGAGAGTATTGTGTGAAAGATTGAAACCGCATGCCAAAATACTGATTGGACTTTATCAGTGTGGCTTTCGTCCCGGCAAGTCCACCATAGACCAGATTTTTACACTATCAAAATCAAAATCACGAAAATCAAATCGACACCCATCATCTCTTTGTTGAACATTGTCTGAGTTCGGTATACCTGCAAAGTTGATAAGGCTCTGCAAGATAACGTTGACCAATACATGCAGCTCCGTCAAGGTAAAAAATGACCGTTCTGAAAGGAATCAGCCAAAGTGGGTTTGACAGTGAATGAGGGTAGAACAAAATATATGCAGTCTGCAAATAGGGAAGCGCGGCGTCTAGACTCCCATGTTACACTAGGCAAATATAACTTTGAAGTTGTCAAGGAGTTTACATACATTGGCATCACCGTAAACAGCAACAACAATCTCAGCCTGGAGAAAAAGCGGAGAATAAAAATTGCTAATAGGTGTTACTGTGGGTTAAGTAAGCAATTAGTTTCCAGAGCCCTCTCGATCGACAAAAACTAACACTCTATAAGACGCTCATCATACGTGTGCTTTTCTATGACGCTGACGCATGGGTGGCATCGCAAACAGATGCAGCCGCTCTTGGTGTGTTCGAGAGGAAAGTTCTTCGCAAAATATGTGGTACTGTTCGAGTTGACGACGATTATCGCATTCGAATGAACCACGAACTGTACGAGCTCTACGACGACATTGACCCTATATTACCCTATATATTGCAAAAGGATAAAATTTTGTGTTTTTTTTTAAAGAAATAATTTAAATATAAACCAAAAAGTAACGGTAATATTTTTATAAATTTTTTTAAGTTAACTTCTTATAACTGAGAACTGAAGACTTAAATATAAAAAAAGGAATAAATTAAATCTATTCAAAGATGACAGAGATATTGGCTACCCAACTTAGAACATTCAATTTGAGAGGTTTTTCTCACTCTTGGAATTTGGTTGAAACACACGCTAAATAACTAACGACAATATTTAGAAAATTGATTTAAATACTTTTGGTTAGAAATTTGCTGTAATTTTTATCACATTTGAAAGAAAGTTAACAAACTTTCAGAAAAAATTAGAAAAATTGAAAACCGTTAAAGTTCAAACAAGATATTCACATGGAAAGCCAAATTTTTGAATTCAAAACATATTTTTTAACAAATTTTACAATTGACGTATGCATAAAACTACATTTTTTAAGAAATTGTTACTCTTGAAAAAAATTTAAATTCAAGTATCTTAAGAACTCTTCCCCAACCAAATTTCATATTAATCAAAGAGCAGAATTTTTTCTCAAAAATTTAATTTCTCTCTTAGAAGGTTGGGAACCCCTCTATCAGATATATCATTTATATATACATGCTGCACATCTGGGCAACATAACCTTTCGAATGATATAAGTTTCATTTATTTTGAGTTTTAATTAATACCAAAAAAGCGTACGACAAACTTTAATGTTCATGTATTAATATATAAGAAGATATGCGAGATGGCTCAAATAAGTTCGAGGCTATAACTCTTAATTGATTAGAGATATAAAAGTATTTTCTTCAGAAAAATTATTTTTTTTATTTTAATTATTTTTTCAAAAACAAAAAAACAAATTTTAAAAAAATTTAATTTTGTCAAAGAAATCATAGGAGGGTAGCCTTGATATTTTGATGGCACGGACAGTTTGTTAATTTAGTGTCAAGACAAAATAAATTCACCTAATATCCGGCATAGACTTTAAAAGAAAATAAAAAATGCAGTTTTTTTACAACAAAAATAATTTTTACCCCATATTTTAAGAATCAATAAAATTTTATGGTCTTTTTTTAAAAGGAATAATTTAAAAATAAAGGACAAAAAACGGTATTATTTTCAAAAGTTTCTTAAATTAATTGATATGAATTAAATACAAAAAATAAATAAATAAAATCAATTCACAGATAGCGGAGATGACATAGGCTTCCCAATTTAGAACATTCAATTTGAGACAGTTTTTTTCTGAAAACTGAAAAACTGTTCAAATTCAACCCAGATATTCACATGGAAAGTCAAATTTTTTAATTCAAAACACATTTTTTTACAAATTTTACAATTGACGAATGGATAAAGCTACATTTTTTAAAAAAATTGTTAAGAAATTGTTAAATTGTTACAAATGGTTCTCCATGGTAAAATACTATTTAAGCCATTAAAAATAACATCAAGATAGCTAACTAAACTGAGTTAATAAAGTTTAAATATTTTAAAATCAGCATTCATTTAAAACAAAATATAGAATTTAAATAAAATAAGAAAACATAATTTTCCAATTTTTATTATTTCTGCCGGAAATTTTTGGGTTTCTATAAAATTATATAACTATTTGTTTTTAAAGCAATTTTATTGGTAACTGTTTACGAATCTGCAATCAAATTTAAGAAATACAATATGATGAGAAATCCAATGATGCGATAATAGGAATATATATATTATGCAAAAAAAAAAAATAGTCTAATAGTTAAAAAAAAATTCGTAATTTCAATTTCAAATTTGAACATGTCTGGTTTTGAAAGTTAGAAATGAATCAAAATTTATATTCCACCGTTCGTGGTCTCAAAAGTTAGAAAAACTCATTGAAATTATGTCTGCATACTTTTTTTCAAATTGGAAATTGAAAACCACCTAACCAATTTTGGTCCTTTTTAGTAAAAAAAATTACCTTTTTATTTTTTACAGAACACATACCCAAATCCGTAAAAATCTTAAATTTATTACTCAGTCAACGTTTTGATAAAAAAATATTTTTAAAATTTCAATGAAAACTACAGAAATAAAAACTTGATTGGACTTAGTTGGTTTTGATTGAAAATTTGCAGTGGGCATGTCTAGAATTTGAACCCCAAAAAGCCCCCCCCTCAAGGCGTGTTGCCCGATTCTAATCATTTATTTTAAGAAATTGGTGACTTTTTCAAACAGAATAAGACTGTAACTTTCGAAAATGTCCTTTTATATGTTGAAAGTCGATCAGCTTGGCTTAAGCTATTCGACTTTAAACATTGCACTTTAAACATTTAAAGGATCAGCACAACTGATTGCTGGTAATGCATATTTAAGCTCAATTTATTTCTACTCTACACGTCTTAAAAAAAAAAAATACTGTCAATCTCAGTCAGAAAGTTATCATCACCATCATCAACAACAGCAGCTCCAGTCAATAATGCAGAATACAGGATTTAATTTAATCCTTTAGCAATGTCATGTCAATAGCTGTCATTATCTTGTTAACAGCATAAACAGATTTTTAACGTTAAGTGAAAATATATTAAGTTGTAACAGTTATGCTATGTATGTTCCTGGTTTATGTCATATAAATTCATGATTAACTTTTATAAATCCATAACATTAACGTTCTACTTGACCTTTAATGAACTTTAAAATTTGCTTTAATATAAAGCCTACCTACAAAAGAAAAACATGAATACTCTTTTTGTAATTTAATCTTGCCACAAACATGACACAATTAGTTTATTAATGAAAATTGAATAAATTAAACAGCAATTAATCATTCATTATTTCAATACATTGTAGATGATCAGGAAAATTGTTGAAGGTGTTTGGCAAGAAAAGCAATCAATGACTGAATTTGAAATATTAGATGCTGCCAAAATATTAGCTTACCAAGAACAACAACAAAAACAAAAGAAAAACATAAGCAACAACAAGAATTTCAACAATATTAACAACAAGAAATCATCAGCAAACTAAGAACAAAATAAGCACTACCATTAAACAACAACCAGCCAGGCAGACAATATATTCAAGCAGCAGCAACAGCAACAGCTCCAACAGCCCCAACAGCAAGCATGATAAACAGCACTTAATTGCTGCTCACTCACTTCGCCCATAGCACCCACCAACAGCATCCCACAACAATTGTGTTTGTATTGGGATGCGTCAACAACAGAAGCTAGCAAGCAAAAATTTCAACATAAAAAAAAATTCAAACAAAACAAAACAAAAACAACTTAATAAATCAGGACATGTGTTAATTATCCTTGCAACACAATCGATTAATTCCTAAGGGGCTAAAGTGACGCAACCAACCACAGAGCAAAATAAAAAATAAAAAAAAAAAAAAAACAGAAAAAAACACTCAGAGTTTTATGCTTTTTATTGCTGTTAGCAGCATTGTATGCAGGTCAAGCAGTACAACAACATAATTGTATCCAAGGATTAAAATGGCAAATGAAAAAAACAAAAAATAAAAGTAGCTAGTGAATAGAAGATGAATAGATATAGATTTTCAAAGATGGCGCAAATATTGCCTGGTTAGCTTGATGCCACTTACATACTGATGCGGCATCTGCACTTAAGTGAAAACTATGAACAGCTCCACAGCATCCCCTCCACACTCCATACACTGAGCTGCTCACAATGCCAACTTGACGTTTTCTTTACGAATGCACGTTTGCCAATTGCCTTGATTGAGTGCAGCCGCAGGCCATGTGTTGAAAGAAGAAAATATACAAAAAAAAAAGGAAAAGAAAGGAAAATCATAACAATCAGGCTTAAATACGTTCTTAAGTGTGTGCGTCACATATATTAACTATGGATCTTTTGTTTCATTGAGAGTGTTTAAATACCAATTGAACCTTGACCAATGCGACTCTGATAACTAAAATGTTGTTGATAGATTATTTCAACAATCTTTCTTGTGTTCTTAACAACTAGGGTTGCTAGATTGCCGGGATTGGAAAGGATTATCCAGGTTTTCCAATTGGTGTCCTGAGTTCCTATATATGTCTGAAAGTTCCGGAATTTGTCATTAGATAAAAATGCATTTAAAGACATAAACGATATCGATTTAAATTCAAATGACCTGTATGCTTAAAAAGTACTTTAAACAACACATTATTGTTGTCATAAGGCCCGACTATTGTTCTCAAACAAATGATGAAATGGCAATAAAATGATTTTACTTGGAAATTATAATTTTCAATAATTATTGATAAATGTTAGCGCAAATTTAATATAGTTTTTCGATGAGAGTTTAGTTGTTTTGTTTTCCGACTAGTCTTAATAAATTTCTTTACTTTTATATACTTACTTTCCCATGAAATATTTTTAACCTTTTGCTCTAACTATTTTTACTTTCCAAACAAAAAGTACTTGATGAAATTTGTTATATAAAGACTGTCCCAGAAATAACTGTCATTTTGTTTTTTTGTTTATTGTAAAAAAACCAATGATGGTTTTTTAAAAATTCTTTCAGTTTAATATTAAGTGAACATAACAAAATATCTTTCGATTGGACGAAATTCGCGACAATTCGGAGGATTGGCTTCTCTTGGTACCACAGTGACATTATTGGCTTGGTACCAGTCCATGGTACTCTGGGCGTAGTGTCATGTTGCTAGGTCAGGCCAAAATAGTACTGAACCTTGGTGCTGACGCATAAAAGGCAGCAAACGCCGCTCCAGACACTCTCTGATGTAAATTTCAATTAGCCTACCACACCATGAATTTCTTTGCAAATTTGGCATGTTTTTCGGTGGTAAATTTAGAGGATGCTCCTCCACCCCTTCTAACCGCAGTATAATATACGTGTCCAGGTTACAGCTTCAAATCCGCTTTGCAGTACGTTTCATCGTCCATGATCACGCAATCAAATTTGGGCAGATAATCGCAGTACAGTTTTCGAGCCCTCTTCTTGGCTTCGGCGTCATTTTTTTCTGACCTATCAGGTACTTTTTGTACTTTTTTGTACTTTAACTCCTTAGGTTGTAACATTTTTTAATCCGTTGAACACTTCGATGTTCCCGACTTCGATGTTCCCGCTTTTGCTGCCATATCACGAACCAAAGTGCCAGGATTCTGAGTACACAGCCGCTTAACGTTCTGGGTCACCGCTTGGTTCGTTGGAACACTTTTTATCCCTGAGCCTGGCATTTTTGATAAAGGATTAAGCTGTTTGTATAGTTTTATGGTCCTTCCGACAGTTTTTACAAACACGGCAACTTCCTTAGCAATCTTTATGTACGTGGTGTTTGGATTTTCTAGGTATTTGCAAATAATTGCTTTCCAATTTTCTTCTTGTTGAGACGACATCTTTTCAGTAGCTCTTTTAGTTTATTAATGAGTATTTTTTTTTAATCTGCAATATTTATACTTTATTTAGATACCAAATATGTTGCTATAGAGGTAACACTTTTTTATAAATAACCTAAAAATAAAAGAACAGTTATAACTGGGACAGTCTTTATACATATAGAGTAGGTCGGATCGAAATTTAAATTCCGCCGGTCGATTTGTCGCAAAACTGAGTGGACATTTTGACCAACGCATCTTTAATTGAAATGTTGATCTTAAATCTTAAAACAAAATTTTGGCCAAAAATTATTTTTGCAGGGGTTTAAAAATGGCTTTGACGATATCGTTACATAAGCCACATCGTGTGTGCAAATATTAACTAGCCACACAGAGGATTAAGTCACAGAAGTAAGTGAATAAACATTTCGAGTTTTTTGACAGTTATCAATGGAGGGCGTGCGGGTAACAGTAGAAAAAGTGATTTTTCAGAAAAAATTTACTAAGACGGTATTCAGGTCTAGGTCTTAACAATTTTGAGTGGTTTTTAAAATTCGATTAGAAAATATAACAATATTTTTAACAGGCATTTTTTTTAATAGAGACGTTAATAGATGTTTTAATAATACAAAAAAAAAATTTATTTTTTAACTTTTAAAAATCTATAAATACGATTTTCTCGAAAGTAAATTTTCTAAAACTTCTAACGTAATTTTGTAAGTTCTAATAAGCCGATTAACTTGATATTTAGTGCGAACCTTCTATATATTTATTTAGAACCTTCTAAGAACTATATTTATTACAATATTTTGTTTTTTACAATTTCTTTAAAAATTCAAAATTTTTAAAAAATGCCAGAGAAGCACTTTTAATGTTGGATTAATGTGTCTCTTGCATAAAAATGAGCAATTGCTTTTTACTCGTTTTTTTATCAACAAGTTACTCGCTTTTGTGTGCATAAAAATCGAAATCTCTTGAGCTTAATCCAGAATTGTAAAAGAATACATTCAATTTGATAGCTTGAATCAGTGTATAACGAAATAAGAATGCATTCATAAATGCAAAATTGATTCATGAAAAAAATATTGAATTAACAATCAATTTTAAAAAATTGCTTGATTATTCATTTGTTGTTACTCTGACTAATGCATTCATTTTGTTATTCAAATGAATGCTATTCATAAAGAATGATATTAACAAAGAATGCGAATCACACAGAATCGTTATTGTTAATATCAATTTTATTTTTTTCAAGAAAATTTTCTTCAATTAAAATAAATTTTCATATTTTCGAAGAAATATTTCTTCACTTCTAGGAAATGGAAATATTTCAATGTCTCCTATAATGATAAATATTTTTCTCGCACAAAAAAATTCTCATTTATAGAGAAAAATTTATTGAAAATGAACAATTTTTTCTATATTTTCATAAAAAATTCACTATGAGAAGTATTTTCTGTAATAAAAAAAAATGTTTTCTCAAAAATAAAAAGTCATTTTCTCTAAAATCGATATATTTTTATATATTTCTCTTTTTCATAGAAGCTTTTTATCATTTTTAGGATCGCATTTAGAGAAAGGCATACTCCAGAGCACAGTCTTTAGACTTTAAGACTATAGACCATTTTTCTCTAAATATGATGCCTTTTTTATCATATTCCGTGAAACTTTTTTCTGAGTCTTCGTTCAACTTCGGTTTTGGTCGTTACTGTTAGTTTTATTTTTTTTTCATCTTTATCGAGCTTCTGCTCGTATTCGTTAAACTTATTTTTATTCGTTAGTCTTTGGTTCTTAACTTCGTTTGCCTTCGGCTCATTTTTTAATTTTTGTCGAAAGAACTTTTTAAATCATTAGATCTATTTCAGTAACAGATACTAATGCTTACCAAGTTTCATTAAAACCAGTTCATCCGTTTTGACGTGCATGAGGCAGACATAGTTGATTGAATAAAGCGCCCTCTCACGGAAGTTTTCTGAAATTTAAATAGCCTCAATTCTGTTGCAGGGCCAAGTTATTTCACGTATCAAATTTTAGTAAAAACCGGTCAAGTCATTTAAGAGTTATTGAGTCCAAACAATGCACTACTTAAAGCGCCCTCTTACGGAAGTCTTTGGAATTTTTTATATATTATATTTTATCTTGGGAGCAGTTGAACCTTCGTACTAAATTTCATTGAAATCGGTCCAGGTGCTAAGGAGATATTTTACAGTGCCACGCTTACATACTTCCGCCCACTTTTTTACACCTCCTATGATCGGATAAACGGTGCACGAGCCTATACGGAACAGACAGACAGACATACAGACAGAAGAACAAACATTTGATTTTAAATATTAGATAGTGTAATCAGTGTAGCAAATCTAGCCTCTTTTTAGTCTTATTTCGTAAGCCATCTAGCCTTTTGTAGCCATTTTTTGAAGACCATCTAGCTTCTTATCCTAAAAATTTTCTGGCAACACTGCTCATATGTCTGAGCACTTTCTCGACAAATCTTAAGTATCCTTTCAAGTAATCTCACTGTATATTTTAAACAATTTGGATGGCAGAATATTTTCGAATTAAAGTCCTGTGAAATTGTTTAAGTTTACGGGGCTAAAAAATCTAGCAGTATATTAGTCTACCTTTGAAGCAAAGAAAACGTCGATTAGTTGGTAGAGAAATTTCTTAGATTACCTTCAGAAAGACTTATGGTGCTCTATCCATTGCTGACTGTATAAAAAAATAAGTATATTTTTAAGATTGTTTGGTGATGCTTGTTTTCAAAATGAAATTGTTGAGGACATTACAGTCCGTCAGGTAAGAGTCTCTACAACAACTCTAGACCTTTCTATTATAATTTGTAGTAAAACAGATAGTTGGATAAATTTCTAGCAACTGCTGAGTTTTGACGCAATACTCATTTTGAATTCAAGAAGCAACATTTAAATAGTAAAAAATATATTTTCCGCGAAAGGCATTTAAACTCTTATTATGGCATGTCTCGGGCGTATCTCTTAAACGCCCAGAATACACCTCACAGAACAGGTAACTTTCGGTAATTCTGTAAAATTTAGGTTGTAGAAGAAAAAACTTACTCTTTCTGGTCACCAGTCCGGAGCTGTGATGAGCTCAAGTGGTAGTAGCTTTGCTACGAGGTCTGACCCTGGACTTGAAAACTGGTACCGCAAGAAGTCAGCGACCCATGGCTGTTGCCAAGCTACCTTATTCGGCTGGACCTTAGGGGAGCTTCGTGGTGGTTGTAGCTCATACTCAAATCGGGGGAAGAGCTCGAAAGCGAAATTGCATTTTCTAACTGGGTGCCCCTTGGTACAGAAAAGATTAAGGATAATCTTTTATCCTTAATCCTTAGAAATAAGGTTTAATGATGAGACATGTCATCACATTTTGCTAATTTGGTAGCTTTGAATTTTCAAAGTGTTAAGAGCACCGCAGAATTAAGCCTTCACGGCAGGTGTCTATGTAAAACACAGTTGGATTTTTTGTAAAAAACAAAAATAGAATAGAGATCCCCTCTCGGGAAGTTTACAAACTTGCTCTTCAAGAATAAATTTATCTAATACCATGTCAACACAGAAAGTTTAGATAGCGTTTAGTATGAGTTCAACCGAAACTATTCATACAGAGATGCGTCGGCAGCATTGAACACTTGTGTGTTCTCATATATTTTCGGTTCTTTTGTATTAATTGTTAAAAACTTAAATATATTATAAACAGAGAGTGAAGAGGGTCTAAAGTCGATATAGCCCGACTATGAAATACCCTAAACCTACTTCCTCAAAATACAATAATCGTATTGAAAATTGGCGTGTCTGTGAGCGAATGAAGCCCATATTTTATGAACAATTTTTAATTGCTTCCGTTTTATCAAATAGCCTACCGGAAAGTAAATTTTTTGGAATTAGAAAGCGTGCTAGTTTATAATTTTTATTTTCTAAATAATTATAGTTTTTTTTACTGCAAGGTTTGCTTTCGCACAAGATATTGTGCCGACATACCAACTTTTAACCTCCTCCAAATAGAGTTCAATTCAGCATACTTCATAACACCGCTATTCAAAGTCGGGTCAAAATCTGTTCTACGTTTATATTATATTGAGATGATTCTATTGAATTTTACTTTTCAGTCTCTTCTGAATTGCTACAACTTAAAGAGTATCTCGAAAATCGCTGAATTATGATAAGAAATAAATGGATGAAATGACGAATGAATACTTCTGCTTTATTTTTAAAATAATGCAAGGAGGTCACCATTGCACATGACGGGCCTTTGAATGCTGCTTTAAATATTCAAAATAAAAAAAACAAAACAAAAATATCAGAGATAACATTGGAAAAGCAATAATTTTGCCCATTGCTGTGGAATATATTTACATTTATATGTTGCCAGTGTTGTAAATAAGAAGTTGAAAACTTAACAAAAAAATAAAACTTACCCAAATGATGCTTAAGCCATTTTATTTGTTTTTGTTGTTTTTTTTTTTTTTTGCTGTCCATTGCCAGTGCAATAACATTCATCAATATAAATCAAGCTGAGACCACAAACAAAAAAAATGGCCGAAATGCAAACTGCACAGGATCAAACAAAACAAAGAACAAAAAATATCAACGCAAAAGTATTGAGGAATATTTACGCTTCTTTGTTTGTTTGTTTGTTTGTTTGTTTGTAGTTTTTCTTGCATGCTTTACCGAGTGTAACATTTTATTTTTACGAGGAATTTTTGCAACATTTGCGTTTCATTACGCTTGCGCCTAAAGGATTGCAATGTTTTATGTTTATTTGCACAAAAATATGCCAAGGATTGGCTTACTCGGTTTTGCTTGTTTATATATTTGCTGCTGCATTTTGTTTTTTTTTTTTTTTATTTATGCTCAACTGTGTCTGTTGGCTTGTGTCATCTAGTGGCTAGTGTCCATGTGTGAGTTTTGTTGCATGTGTGGTTTTGAACTGTAATTCATGGTCATTTATTAAGCTACAACAGTAAAAAAAAAAAGTAGGATTTGTCACTTATTGAAAGTTGGCATAAATATTGCTGCTCTTGTCCTAGCATTAAAATCCTTTGCAATCCTTTTCAAAATCCTTGCTCTGCACACGAGCTGAAAGCTCAAAATTTATGCTCACTGTTCTTAGGATGTATTTAAAAGAATTAAGAAAAATGCCAAAAAGTATGCAATTAAAATTGAAAATAAAAAAAAGGGCGCAGGCTCAACAACAAATGCCCAAAGATATCAAAGTAATCAGTTTGTAAGTCCTGGGTATTCTTTTGTTGTTGATTTTTTTTTTTTTTTTTGTTTTGTTGTTGTTGTTGTTTTGTGGGTATCGTTAAAGGCTTGGTTGGAATTCATTGAATTTATTACTGTTGCTTTAAGTAAAAAATCCGCATGTTATGTTTCAGTCAAAGGATGGTCCAATGGAAACCAACAAAAGTAAGAAAATAAAAATTTAAAAACGAAAACAAAAAAAAAAAAAAAACAAACATATAATAAAAATAAAGAACACTTGAAAATGCTGGCGAAATAAAATAATTAAAATAAATTCGCATCCGTTGGTTGTCAATAAATCAGAGCTTATCGCTGGGCAACCACAGACAAACAAGCTGAAACAGCAGCAACAACAACAACAATAGCTGCAACACAAGTATGGCTAGAAATACAATTTATAGAGCTTGTCCAGCCTTCTGAAGCTGTTTACTGCAAAAAAAAAAGCCTCTTTTATAATGCCTTTGTTGTTGTTGTTGGCTTATGTTTTCGTGCGATTAAAACAATTTGAGCGTGAAAAAATAAACGAACATAAAAATTAACAACAACGCATTTGGAACGAGCGCCTTTGGCGAAGCTATAAAACAAAGCCAGAAAAGGGCTTAAAACCCTACCTCACCCCTTGCTATAATATAACGCTGCTTATCAATTAATTAATAAATCAGCCTAATTAAATTACTACAACAACACAAGACAACACAACACTATCATGATATTCACAAATTTATTTTTAGACAAAAACACAAAAACTAACAACCTTCGCCCCAAGCCAACTTTTTGCCGCTCATACTAATGACCTAATCCCGCCCTGTTTACTAGCACAAATCCTCTAGTTTGCCAATTTTATGGCTGCGCTATGCTTACTTTATCTCTAGCTTAATCTGTTTCTCACACTCTCTCTCCTTTTGTTTTTTTTTTTTTTTGTTTTTTTTGTTTTGTCTGTGCAGTGTTTTGTTTTCCTTTTGCCTAGTTCTACTATTTAGTCCTTAAGCGCGTTAATTGTTTGGCTTAAATATTTATTCCTTATGCCTATCGCACGCACCGTTCGCAGCTTATCCAGTCATGAAATCCACATCCACCCACCAATAATAAAATAATTATTAAAATTTATCCATGGACTTTATGTGGCTTTTCTCCTAAAGCCAAACAAATTATTCCGCGTAGTTATGATAAGTAAAACTTTTTCTACGACTTCTCCTTTGTTAAGTGTTCTCAGAAACAAGATGAAACAAGATGAGGCATCTCTCTGATATCTATGCTGGAGGAGATGCTTCTTTTGCCTTAAGTAGCTAGAAGCATAACAATAACATTTCATCGGTTGTCTGGGGCGAAGATGATAAGAAGAAAACACAAATATATATATATGTATACTACGTACATACTATATAGATAAATATTATGAAAAATCATTTATGCCCAAAAGGAAAGTAATCACATTGATGGAATTTATTAGTACGAGTATGAGCTCTGTTTTTGTTGTTCTAGTTGTTGTAGTTGTTGTTAGATAAAAATAGTTAACGTCTGATATTCTTTTATTTGCATTTGTTACAGTTTTGAGTGCCTCATGCGCAAAAAGTATATTACCTTCAATTCAACGAAAAACATGTGCAGAAAGTCTTAAGTCGGTCTAGCTCGACGATGAAATACCCTAAACCTACTTTGTATACCCTTAACCTGAAAGGTCAGGGTATATTAACTTTGTGTAAACGTTTGTAACGCAGAGAAATAAGTGAGTCCGGTATTGAAAACTATATATATTTTTGATCAGGGTCATCTCGTAAGTCGAGCTATTCATGTCCGTCCGTCCGTCCATCCTGCCGTCTGTCTGTGTGTTGTCCGTAAACACAGGATAAAAAGAAGGCGTTGAGATAATTGGATGAAACGCGGTACAAATAGTCACATGAGCCCAAGGATCTGCACTATTGAATATTTTTGGAATCCTCTCACGGACATGCCTATCTCCCATACAACGCGAAAATTGAAAACTGCATAACTCAGCTCATAATTAGCCTACAACAATAAAATTGGGTACGCATGTATTGTATATCAAAACAACGATGTCTTCGAAAAATGGTTGCCATCCGCCCACGGACACGCTTACCTCCCATACAACCCACAAATGAAAAAGTCAATAAATAAGCTTATGTCTAACAAGGATAGACAAAGAATAAAATTTGGTAGGTATGACTTTTAAAGCAAACCAAAGAAAAATGGACGTCATCCCCGGCAAACATTTTCAATCGCCTGAGAATCCCCAGCGAATCGCTTAGAAGATAAAACAATCGCCGGCAAGCTCTTCTGATAGTCTTCCGGGTATCGCCGAATGTAAGCAGCTGAGGCCATAACAGCGATTCGCCGGGAAGATTCGCCGACGAATCGCCAAGAGGAGTATTAAGAGATTCCTCTAGAAGATTCGCCGACGAATCGCCAAGAGGAGTCTTAAGAGATTCCTCTAGAAGATTCGCCGACGATTCGCCGAGAGGAGTCTTAAGCGATTCGCCGGGAAGATTCGCCAACGAATCGCCGAGAAGAGTATTAAGCGATTCGAAAGGAATTCGCTCACGAATCGGCAGAAGGGGTCTCAAGGGCCAAGACCTCGCTTTTAGAGGTCGTCTGCGATTTACTGCAAAGTTGTTGAACGTTTCAATTTGTTGCAAGTTTGAACAAGCAGTTCCATGAAGTTGCTTACAAGTTAAATTTTTTGATTTTTTTAAACGATTTTTCAGAGCCTGCTTCATATTCCATTGATAGATTTAGAAAGCTTTTTAAAAAGCCATCTTCCAACGATCACCAGAATGAGCGAAGGAAGATTTTTAAAATTTTTTGAATCGCGCATTCATCCCTTGGGCGATTGAAAAGCGATCCATCTTCCAACGATCGCCGGAATGAGCGAAGGAAGATTTTGAACATTTTTTGACAATCGCGCATTCATCGTTTAGGCGATCGAAAAGCGATAAATCTTCCAATGATCGCCGGAATGAGCGAAGGAAGATTTTGAAAATTTTCGAGAATCGCGCATTCATCGCTTCGGCGATCGAAAAGCGATCCATCTTCCAAAGATCCCTTAGGCGAATAGCTAGCGCGTCGCCACATGATCTAATCTTCTAATTGTCTTCCAAATGTTTGCAGGGATCCGTTCACGGACACGCCTGCCTCCCATACAAACAAAAAACTTAAAATTACAAATATAAGCTTATTTTTAACCTACAGAGATAAAATAATTTGGTACGTATCATTTTTATACAACAACTAATATGTGTTACAGAATTTGGCGTAATTCATCCACGAACACGCCCACCTCCCATACAACCCAGAATAGCGAAAACACTTTAAAGGCATTAACATGTGAGCTACAGGATTAAAACTTGGTGTGTGTAAATTTTTCATCAAATTGGAAATACATCTATTTAGACTTCATCAGCCCACGGACACGCCCATTTTTATGCCCTAAGCCTGAAAGGTCAGGGTATTTTAACTTTGTGCAAACGTTTGTAACGCATAGAATCAAGCGACTCCGGAATAAAAAAGTATAGCTATATATTCTTGATCAGAGTCACCACGTGAGTCGATTTAGCCCTGTCCGTCTGTCCGTCCGTCCGTCTGTGTGTTATCCGTAAACACAGAATAAAAAGAAGAGGTTAAGATAATTACATGAAACTTGATACACATGTTCACATTGACCCAAGGATCTGCACTATTGAATACTTTTGGAATCCGCCAACGGACACGCCTACCCCTCATACGACCATAAAATAAAATTCGCTGTTAAGATAGTCGTTTACAAGCTACATAAATAAAATTTGACACATATATTTTATCTATCAAAACGCAGATGTACACAAAAAATTGGCGTAGTCTGCCCATTAACACGCCCACCTTCCATACTACTCACAATATTAAAAAGAATTCACAATAAGAAGAAGAATATTTAAAAGTTCATATTTGACCTAGAGAAATGAAACTTGGTATGGGTGCATTTCATATCAAAGCTGAGGTGTGCACAAAAAATGGGCGTCTGCTCACCAACACGCCTACCTCCCATACAACCCATTATGGCCTACCTCCCATACAATCCACTATGGCAAAAACTCTATAAAGGGCTTTATATATGAGCTTTAAAGATAAAACTTGATGTGTTATTGTGATAAAAATAAGATGCGTTCAAAATGGGCGTAATCCGCCCATGAACACGTCCACCTCCAATACAACCCACAATATTAAAAATACTATTAAAATGTTTATATTTGACCTAGAGATATGAAACTTCATATGGGAGCATTTTATATCAAAACTGAGGTGTGCGCAAAAATGGGCGCCATCTGCCCTCCAACACGCCCACCTACCACCAACACGCTAGACCGACTTTAAACTTTCTTTACTTGTCAATACTTTTATTGTATTTTGAAAAAGTAGGTGTAGGGAATTTCATAGTCGGGCTAGACCGACTTTAGACTTTCTTTACTTGTTAAAAATACAATAATAGTATTGAAAATGGGAGTGTCCATGGGCGGTTGAAGCACATTTTTTATATACATTTAAATTTTGTTGAACAATTTACACATACTAAGTTTTATTACTGTAGCTCACATGTTAATGCTGTTATAGCGTTTTCGTTTTCGTTTATAGATTGTGTGGGAGGTGGGCGTGTTCGTCCCGGGCGGCATTATTATAGGGGCGGCACTGAAGCTAAATTAAGCATTTTACAAAAAAATATGTCTAAAATAACATTTTTAATAGCACGGGAAGAAGAAATTAAAATTATTGAAGGTTCTTTACTGAAATACCTTAATAGAGAACCTAGTTCAAAAAGTGTTTCTGAAGAAGTTCCCCTAACATACCACTTCAGATGAGTCCTCAGCCAGCGATGAAGAGTTGTGAAGAACAAAATTTTTTAGCGACTGACTTAAAAGACATTGGTCTGTGGCCTGTAACTATAAAAGATAACACAGGAATCCTACTTGTTCGCCATATGCATCAGCGGTTCAAAATCTAAACAGCGACTTTGGTGAAACTCTTCGTGACGGTGAATTAACAAAAGGCCGGAACAGAAAACTAACAAAATATTGGTTTATTTGTACTCTGCCAAATAAAGAAAAAACTTTGAGGACGTGGCTAATGTATTCTCCTTCAAAAAAGCTCTTTACTGCTTTTGATTATTTGAAGAAACAGTTCAGTCGAGTCTTAAATCAGAATTCAATAAGTGGTGGAAAAATTAGTTTTCTTCGCCTCTTGAACAGCAGATAATTTTGACTTACGTAGTATAAGAATTAGGTTGATGATATGTTTACAAGAGTTTTTTAATATAATGGAGAACAATAAAAGATTATATTCTAAAAATTTTTGATAAAGCTACTATGTGTACACACAGAAAAATCGCTACATAAAACCTAATTATGTAGAACAAAGTTAAACAGATTTCTCTATGGTTTTTACCCAAGCCGATGTTCTTCTTAAAGTTATCGGCTAGTCTTCTTAAATTAATTTAAGAAGAAATCTCATAAAGCTACTAGGTTTTCTTCTTGATTTTGTTTAAGGAGAAATCTCATAAAGCTACTAGGTTTTCTTCTTGATTTTTTTCGGAAGGAATGTCAGGAAGCTTCAACGTTTTCTACATGATTTACTTTTCGTCTCAATATTGAATAAATAAATAAGATATAACGAATAAACGATACACGAAGTCTAGGACTAGAAGAAATCTTATTAAATAAATTTAGAAGATAAATGCTGAAAAACAAGAAGATTTCTTCTTAAAAAATACCTCTTCTCTTTCGTCTTTCATGCCCATTGTTTTTGGAAAGTCTTGAAAATATGGATTTAAGAAGAAATTAAGATGTCTTAATATTGCTGCTTAAAAATTATCTCTCCTCTTCCGTCTTTCCTTTCCCTTGTTCTAAATATGTTTTAAGAAGAAATCTTGCAGATTTTATGTTGTACTTTATTTTTCCCTTTATAATATCATAGATATTTTTGTATATTGTATATGAGAAGGGCGGTCAATTGGGAATCCGCCCCGGGCGGCTTAACCTCTCGGTACGCCACTGCTTCGAGTTTAAAAGTAATGAAGAAATTTTGGTGTGATTCTATTTGCTATGATTACATAGAGTTAATTATTTACGTTTTGCTATTTAATAGGCTTCAACGAGCAGTGCTACAAAAAAGTGCAGAATTGAAGAGGAACTTCCGTCAACATCAATAGGTATCAAGTATCAGTGTTCATAAAGTACTAATACATGGATGTAAAGTCATTCCAGCATTTTCTTTACCAATGGGAGCATTGTCTGAAGAGGCATTGGAAGCAAGGCACAAGGAGTTTAGAAAAAATCGACTTAACCATACCCATAAATGATCGAGGCTTAAGTCTAATACGGATTTAATGAAAATATTGTTGCTGACATCTAATCCTGATATGACTTTTTCTTTTTTTGCACTCATTAAATTTTTACTATTTTATTATTTTCACATATTGTTAAAAATAAATAAGTAACTAATTTTAAAGAGAATTTTTTTTTTAATTAACACAAATGAGGATATTTATGAGTAAAAGATGTACCTCCCATACAATATCATGTAAAAAACTAATATAGGTCCAGGGGCGGTACCCCTAAGGTCATAGCAATTTCAACCATTTTCAGTTTCTCTAATTGTCTTTTGAGCAAATTTTTTAAGGTTGGTCATATTTTGTATGTTTCTCCCATACAAAATGATGTAAAAACTTAATATAGGTCCAAGGGAGGTAGGCCTTACTTTTTATCAATTTCTGCTATTTTCAGTGTATATCAATTTCTTTAATTGTCTAGCTTTTTGACCAAATTTTGTTAAGATCGGCCAACTTTTGTATGTTCCTCTTTTGTAAGGGAGGTATCCCTGGGAACTGACCGATTTCAACTATTTTTACATGTTTTCTTAATTCACTTAAATTAATAAAGAACACAAACTTTCAATACCATAGGAGCGTTCTTTCTATTTTTGTAACATTTGTGTATGGTCTCAATGTACTGTGCATTGGGCGGAAATGAGTTGAGCAATAATACATTTTTTCAAAATTTTGAGTGCATTTGTGTGTCCGAATTTTTATAAACATTCAAGTGCTTAGTTGAAATTTATACATTTTCATTAAGATTTTTACATTTTTTAATGCTGTTCAAAAATATAACTGTTAAAATAAGCTGTTACAATGACTGCTATTATTGAGTTAAGTTTTTCGCTCATATATTATACTTAGGTTTTGAGTTTTATTTAAATAATCAGAAACGTGCATTTATTTTTACATATATATTTTATTTTTTTGAGTTTTTTTGTTTTATAATAGCTGATTCAGCTACAGCCATTATCATCAACATTAATTTTTAAAACTCAATATTTGTTATTTTTTCGATGAGATTCGAAAGAAGAAGGTCAAAATTTTATTTTAAAGAAAATTATTAAATTTCACTTAATACTAAACTTTTTGGAGCACTTTGAAAAATTTGAAAAAAATCAAAATGTCAGTAGAAACAAAAAAATCAACAAAAAAACGAATTGGCCTTTTCAGCCTTTAAAAGGTCTTTAAGAAATATTTAAGCAAATATTTCGATATAAATACTTTAGCTATGCTTTTAGTTTACAATTTAAAAGCTAATACATCAAAATTTTTAAAGCCTTTTGACATACCTCATTTTAATATCTGGCTTACTTGCTAAACTTGATTTAGAATGATTGAAATATTCCATTCCTACCATCAACATTAAGTGTTCAATTAAAGTTTTTACTAAAATTGGCTGAAAATAAAATCAATGTAGATGTTGACACACTCACACACACACACATGCACTTGCCCACTCAGTGATCGTTCACACAATGCGTTATAGCCTTAAATTGCATTTTAAAAATGGCATAACAAAAACCTACCAAAACCATTACTCAGCGGCTGCATAGCAAATAGCAAAAACCTGAAGGGGAAAAGTAGTTGCACACATATCGAACTATGTGCTCAACAACCGTGCACCAGTCCACCGCATTTCATTGTTTCTGTTGGGTAAAAAATTGCAATTTGGTGACATGAAAAACTTTGAATACAGAACAAAAAAAAAAATCCTGGAATCAAAGGCTTTAAAATTCGAAACAATGGCGAAATCGCGAAAAAAATTACGCAGCAACAAAGGATAATTAATCGTTTTGTGACAAAAAATTTGCATTTTGCTCGCTATCTATAGGTAAATTTTTTTCAGCACACATTATTTTTGTTTTTTTTTTTTCGTTTTTATTTTCACTGTTTTGCTTGATTTATTTTGTGTGTAAGTAAAAAATATATATATATATATAACCAATGTAGGTCGGTACGTTTTGGGCTGTTGTGAAGCGTTGTTGAGCCGATGTGACATTTTTATTGATTTAAATTAAGGTCTGCTGTAGCTCAAGCGGTTTAACCAAACTATTTTGTGGGCAATTTTAACAAAAACTTAAAAATGTTATTGAAATGATGCGAGAAATTAAAACTTATTGCATTGGGGCATGGCTTGGTACATAACATGTTGGTCATCATAGCACCGCTGATATTTTTGGTATTAAGTGGTTTGCGTTACAAATTCAAATAAAACCTTTTGCTAATTTGATGTCATATGGCATAAGCGGTTTTTAATGTCCCATGGTACCACCTAGGCAACATATATAAATAACTTTTCTATGGCATTTTTTATAAAAGAATATTTATGAGTGTGTCTTGTTAAAAATAAAATTTTAAATTTGTTTATAATGCTAGAATTTGGTGTCTTGATATTCGGTATCCGGTATCCGGCCAAATCACTACCCCTTACATCTCTATTGAAAACACTGAGTTTGGAAACAGATTAGAAATTTAAAATTAACAATTAGCCATGTCCTGTCCATCTGTGGACACGATTACAACCGTAATTTTGAGGTTTTTTTTTAAAAACCAAAGATCAAGTTCGAAAATGGGCTTAATCAGATGAACCACGCTAACCTCCCATACAACCCCAATAATGAAAACTCCATAAAGAAGCAAATATTTAAGCCACAAAACTTTAACTCAATATTTGTGTAGTCCATGACAAAACTCAGATGAGTTAGAAAAATGGGTGTCATCCACCCACTAAGACACCAACCTCCCATACAACCCTAATATTGAAACTTATATATAGAGGCTTGTGTAGAAGCTACAAGAATAATATTAAATATTTATTATTTTTTTATAAAACTTAAGACGCAAGAGGAAAATGGATGCAATCCATCCATGAAAACGCCAACCTCCCATACAACGCCGAAATTGAAAACTATATAAATAGGCTTCTGTCGAAGCTACAAAAGCAAAAAAAAAAAATATTGATTTTTTATAATAAAATTAAAATGTGTTAGAAAAATTGGCGTCTTCCAGACGAACACGCCCACATTCCATACAACCCATCATATTGAAAACTATATAAATAGGCTAATATTTAAGCTACAGACCTGAAGTTAAGTCTTTGTGTATATTATATCAAAATTGAGGCGTGTTATAAGAATTGGCGTCAACCACTCAAGAACTCGCCCACCTCCCATACAACCCCTTATTGAAAACTTTATAAAGAGGCTTGTCTTTTCTTTGTAGGAATACAATTTAAAATGTTTTGAAATCTTATATAAAAAGAACTGCAATCTAAGATTTTGTACCATTACGAATCGACCGTGGGGGTATTTTATCTTCGGTCAAGTCCTTACTTGATAAGATATAACTAAGATATACCTCACTAGTTTTTTATAATTTTCTCTTATGTCTTTGAAATAATAAAAAAATAGCTATCTGAAAAACTTGACAATCTTAGAATAAGTTTAACAAATATCAAACATAAGATTAAATAAGCACTCATAAATTTTTTCAATGTTTAAAATTTAAACTTCATCGTATGGAGTTAAAATTTGGTATTCGGAGGGTCCCAGGGTTCGCTGACTACGATCAAATCTGATGTCAAAAACCCAAAACAAACTGAAAATTGGCATCGAAAAAAATCATGCTTTCAAACATTTGTTTTATATAAAAACTTTTTTTTTTTAATTTGTTTTTATATTTAAAAACATTGCTTTAAAAACAAGAAAATTGCTTTAAAAACAAAAACATTGCTTTAAAAACAAAAGCATTTGTTTTACATTGAAACTTTAAAAACATTTGTGTTTAACTTAAATGAAATTGTTTCAAACTCTATTTTAAAAACAAATTCGTTTGATATAAGCACAACTTCATTTAATTTTAACACATATTTCCCTCAGTGTATGAACAATAGGCCGGATCATTCTGGTATGGATAAAAAAAAATGTCAGCTGGTTGGGGTCTCAAAAGTTAGAGGAACTTATTAAAATGATTTCTGCATATATTTTTTTCAAATCGGAGAAAATCCGCCGGAGCAATTTTCATTCTCCATTTTGGTAAAAAAAAAAACATTTTTTTTGCTTCTAACTTTTTATTTTTTACAGAACGCATACCCACATCTATTAAAAAGTTAAATTTCTTACCCATACCAACATTTTGACATAAAAATGTGGTTAAAATTTTGTTTCATTCAAACTCCTATGAAACAAAAAACCAAAAACTAATTTTTGATTTTGGGTTTTTTACTCAAATTTGATTTTTAATTTATTTTTGAGACAAAAAATAAAAAACGAAAAATAATTTTTTTTTTTTGAGTAAAAATATAAAAAAAATAAAAATCATTTTTGATTTTAATTTTTTTCACTCAAACAAAAAAATCCTTTTTCATTTTTAACTTTTTAACTCAAACAAAACAATCATTTTTGAGAACAAAAAAAAAATAATTTTTAAATTTTTGTTTTTGAGACAAAAAATACATATCGAAATATGATTTTTTTTTTTTGATTTTTTTTTTGTTTTTTTGTCAGAAATAGAAAGCATTTTGTGATTATTATTATTTCGCTATAAAATTGAAATTAGTTCTTCGTTTTTATTTTTTTTGTTCAGGCATTTAAATGGTTTAAGGATTTTTTTTATTTTGCTCGTAAATTAAAAATCGATTTCCCGAGCTTTTTTCTTGGAAGACATTCTTAATAGTTATGTTTTTATATCTCTTCAAAATTTGTAATGAAACTAAGATATGAAAGAAAGTTAAAGTAAAGAAAGTCAAATGTCGGTCTTGCTCGACTCTGACATACCCTTAACCTACTTTTTCATAAAAAATAATGGTATTGGAAAATGGCTTGTCCGTGTGTGGATTATCTATATATCTATAGATTTCAATTTTTTTGAAAAATTTACACATGCCCAAGTTTTATTTCTTTTAAATAATCAGTTTTAATTATGAGCAAAAAAATAAAAATCAACAAATAATTTTTATTTTTGAATAAACTAAATATAAATCAAAAATAATTATTCTTTCTGAGCCACAAAAATATATTAAAATTTTTAATATATTTATTTATTTTTAATTTATAAAAATTTTTTATTTTTAATTTAAAAATAATTTTTATTTTAGAGCAAAATTAATAAAAATTAAAAATGATTTTTATTTCTGAGCAAAAAAAAAATAAAATTAAAAAATAATTTTTATTTCTGAGCAAAATAAATAAAACTCAAAAATAATATTTATTTCTGAGCAAAAAATTAAAAATCATTTTATAATAGCTATTTTTTATTTTAACGTTTCAAAAATAAAAATCATTATATATTCTAGGAGGCAAAACAAATTCCATCATTTCTGTATACTCAAAAGTTATTTCCGGCGCTTAGAACATGCTGATTTTTTTCATTGCTTTATAGTATTTTCGCTATTGTAGGTTGTATCGTAGATGGGCGTGTTTGTGGACGGATAACATCCATTTTTCAAAACCATCTGCGTTTTGTTATAAAATACAAACGTTCCAAATTTTATCTCTGTACGTTAAACATAATCTAGTTAATTGCGTTTTGAATTTTTGGCTGTATGGGAGGTGGGCGTGTTCGTGGGCAAATGACGTACATTTTTCAAAATCATCTTTGGTTTTTTATAAAAAACATGCGTACCAAATTTTATCTATGTACCTTAAACATGAGCTTATTTATTGAGTTTAAAATTTGTTGGTTGTATGAGAAGTGGTCGGTGGTGACCGTGGTATGCAGGTTAAGTGAGTGGCTTAGCATGCTCCGAGCCCGGGTTCTATATCCAGCCGCGGTGAAAAGTTTATTTCAATAAAAAATATTTCTGATCGGTCACCACCTCTCTGCAGACAATGTCAAACCTCAGAGAGTAAATAATGCCATGTAAAGCTTCTTGAGAACATGATTTCTACCGTTCGGAGTCGGCATAAATCATGTAGGTCCATGTAGGTCCCTTTAATAACACACACAACACAATTAATCATAAGACGCTCGGTCAAAGTCCTTTCAAGGGCTGAAATGGCCAATTTGTTTTTTTTTTATAGGAAGTGGGCGGATGACACCCATTTCACGAATACATCTTTGTTTTGATATAAAAGACATGCGTTCCAAATCTTTTATCTCTTTAGGTGAAACATGAGCTCATTTATTGAGTTTTTTATTGCTTTTTGTATGGAAGGTGAGCGTGTTCGCGGGTGGATGACAATCATTTTTCGAAGCTATCATCGTTTTGATATAAAGTACACATGTTCCACATTTTATTTCTGTGGGTTAAAAATGACCTTATTTATTGAGTTGTAAATTTTTGACTTGTATGGGAGGTGGGCGTGGCCGTGGAAGGATAAAGTGCATACGTTCGAAATTTTATCTCTGTAGTTTAAACATGAGTTCATTTATTGAGATTTTTATTTTTGGTTGTAAGGTAGGTGGGCGTGTCCATGATCGGATGACACCCATTTTCGAAGACATCTTTGTTTTGTTTAAAGTGCATACGTTCCAAATTTTATCTCTGTAGGTTAAACATGAGCTCATTTATTGAGATCTTAATTTTTGTTTGCATTGGGAAGTAGGCGTGCCCGGGGACGGATATCAAAAATATTCAACAGTGCAGATCCTTGAACCCTTGTGACTATTTGTACCGAGTTTCATCTAATTATCTCAACGCCTTCTTCTTCTTATCCTGTGGACAACACACAGACGGAAGGCTGACATGGATAGCTCGACTCACGACGTGACCCTGATCAAGAATATGTATACTTTTCTAAACCGGACTCGCTTATTTCCATGCGTTACAAACGTTTGCACAAAGTTTATATACCCTAACCTTTCAGATTTAGGGTACAAAAAAAGATGCTATCTGCAAACAGGGAAGGCTCCCATGTTACAGTAGACTTATATAACTTTGAAGTTGTCAAGGAGTTAACATGCCTTGACACCGCCGTAAACAGCAATTACAAGTCCCCCTGGAGATTACTGGCAATTGCTTATAGGCGCTACTACGGGCTTAGTAAGCAATTAGGTTCCCGAGCCCTCTCTCGGTCGACAAACCTAACACTCTATAAGATGCTCATCATACCCGTGCTTCTCTATGGCACTGAGGCATAGGTTGTATTGAATACAGATGCAGCTGCACTTGGGGTGTAAGAGAGGAAAGTTCATAACAAAATCTTTAGCCTTGTAGGAGTTGGCGATGACTATCACATGCGAATGAACAACGAGCAACGAGGCTGACTGCATCATATCTATTGTATAGATGAAGAAGCTTCAGCAAAAGAGGTGTCGAGGTAAAAGTCGATATTTGACGACGAAGAGAAAAACCATGACTTATTCAGTACGCATGATGAGTGCAAACCTTTTTTTAAGAACTTCTTATAAAAGCTTAATTCTGCGGTAGGTTTAAGCATTTCCTGCCAATAATTTAAAAAGTCTCTTTTATTTTTCACATAAAGTATTATAATATTTCCAAAAATTTAACTGAACTCATTTGCACGGAAAATTTCTTATTTTATTTTTCAAAATTTGGTTTTTTCAATGAATTTATCTTTGATTTAAAAAGATTTAAAAATCAAAAGATTTATATGACCAATGAATGCATCACCAGTGTGTTCACCACTGTTAAAAGTCCTGTTCACGTACTCGTTCAAGCTTAAAAAAATGTTTTAAATTAAGTTTCTGCCAAAGTTCGATAATGTAGATGATAAACATTTCAGCATAAAAGTATGCAAGCAATTCTTTTTTTTTATTGTTAATTTATGATTTTACGCAAACAATTCCAAACACACATGATAATAAATTAAGAATGTATTGAGCATTATCAGCAATAATTAATTCTTTTAAGCCCTACCTTACCGATACGATACGATACGTTTATTAAAGCGAATGCTTTTTGTTGTCTTGTGAACAACCGCTTCAGCTCGAGCCATAACTGAGTGTGAGGGTGTGTGTGTGTGTGGGTTTGTGCTTTACATATGTAATTGAAATTGGTCAAGTGTGTGTTTCAGTTTTTAAAAGTATTGTTGAGGGAAAGTTTTTATTTAATTATTTAACTTTTGCTTTACAGTGGAACAAAATCCACAAGTTCTGTAAAGTTCTTGAAATCCACACTCCTGAGATGAAGATGTTGTAATGTTTAACTGTATTAAGGGTGTACATGTTATTCTTATGTACTCGAGAAAGTGTACGTAAAATAAAAGACTGAAAGCAATTTTGTGAAAATATTTTTACAAAACAGTTAAAAACCGTTTTGTGACTTACTTAAAAAAAAAAACAACAAATAACAAAGCTCTTCATATATATGCAGAACATTCAACAGTCATTAATAGCTCAGACACTTACGCACACACATGCACACTCACTCACATTTGCCTGCATTCTATAGAAAATGACAAATTGAAATATTAAATAAGGACTCTCGGTTGTACACGGTCGGAAAATCTGAAAATTTGTTCTTGCAAAGCCCAGAGTTAATTAATTTGAATATTATTCGGGAAAACATGAAACATTTCATGCTGCAGCTGCTTTTGTAAAGTTGTTAATTCTTTTCTTTTTTTTTTTTTTTTGTTTTTGTATTTTTCATTGCGGCATAATGCAATTTTACACCTCATTGTTGTTGTTATTTGCCATTCCTTTGTTGTAAATAATTACATATACGTCATGTTGTGCCCGCGGCCGGATGCTATTAACGATGCGCTTTTAACTTAATTTTTCGCTTTTTATTTGGCTCTTGTTATTGTTGTTGTTGTTTTTGTTGTTGTTGTTGTTGTTGTTGTTGTTGTTGTTGTTGTTGTTGTTGTTGTTGTTGTTGTTGTTGTTGTTGTTGTTGTTGTTGTTGTTGTTGTTGTTGTTGTTGTTGTTGTTGTTGTTGTTGTTGTTGTTGTTGTTGTTGTTGTTGTTGTTGTTGTTGTTGTTGTTGTTGTTGTTGTTGTTGTTGTTGTTGTTGTTGTTGTTGTTGTTGTTGTTGTTGTTGTTGTTGTTGTTGTTGTTGTTGTTGTTGTTGTTGTTGTTGTTGTTGTTGTTGTTGTTGTTGTTGTTGTTGTTGTTCTTTCATTATAAAACAGCATCCCAAAAGTATGCAATGATTTTGCTTTAAACGCATGTGTGTCACTTTTATATATATGCGTGTGTGATAATTGCGACATATAGTAAAGCAAGCAAGTGTGCGTACGTGCGATAAATGCGCGAAAACTCTGATGGGAATTGACCACAATACAAAAACAACAGAAACGATGACAACAACAAAAACAACAAGAACAACCCAAATTAATGATCACTCTGCATGTTTGTATGTCTGTTTTTCTTAATAAATTGCATAAAAGTATGCTGCTAAAATATTTAAAAAAAAAAAACATAACTTGAAAAAAATGCACTTGCGTTAATTAATGCATTCAAGGTAGTGTAATTGCAACATTTTGTTCTTGTTGTTGTTGTTGTTTTTATAAAATATTGCGCGCTTATGCTGGCCAAGTGCCAAGTTGTGAAAAGCTGAATATTCAACGGTGAATTAATATATTAAGTGTTCAGTTGTTGGCCATTTTGAAAATTTCGTTTTTTTAAATTTATGCCGATAACTATGTTTATCTTCAAGTTTTGCAGGTAATAAATACTTAAAAACACATAACTTATGACATTATTTTGGTATATTAAAAATTAAACATATTTCAAACACAAATTTTATATATTAATACGTGAGGATTAAAGTTTGTCGTACGCTTTTTTTGGTATTGATTAAAAACCAAAATAAATGAAACTTATATCATTCCAAAAGTTATGTACAGAATGTATATATAAATGATATATCTGATAGAGGGGGTTCCCAACCTTCTAAGAGAGAAATTAAATTTTTGAGAAAAAATCTACTCTTTGATTAATATACAATTTGCTTAGGAAAGAGTTCTTGAGTTGGTCGAATTTGAGTTTTTTTTAGAGTAACAATTTCATAAAAAAAATTTAGTTTTATTCATTCGTCAATTGTAAAATTTGTAAAAAAATGTGTTGAATTCAAAAATTCGACTTTCCAAGTAAATATCTTGGTTAACTTTTAACGGTTTTTCAATTTTTCTAATTTTTTCTAAAAGTTTGTTAAATTTTCTTTCAAATGTGATATAATTTACAGCAAAGTTCTAACCAAAAGTTTTTTAATGAATTTTCTTAATATTGTCGTTAGTTATTTAGCGTGTGTTTCAACCAAATGCCAAGAGAGAGAAAAAAACTATCACAAATTGAATGTTCTAATTTCTGAAGCCAATAACTCCGCCATCTGTGAATAAACTTTATTTATTTCTTTTTTGTATTTAAGTCTTATCAGTAAACTTAAAAAAACTTTTGAAAATAATACCGTTATTTGTTTGTTTATATTTAAATTATTCCTTTTAAAAAAAGACCATAAAATTTGATTTATTCTAAAAATATGGGGTAAAAATGATTTTTGTTGTAAAAAAACATAAACTCAAAATTGCATTTTTGATTTCCTTTCAAAGTTTATACCGAATTTGAGGTGAATTTATTTTTGAGAGAAATAAATTTATGAGAAAAAGTCTGCTCTTTGATTAATATGAAATTTGGTTGGGGGAGAGTGCTTGAGTTGGTTAAATTTGAGTTTTTTTTTTAAAGTAACAATTTCATAAAAAAATTTAGTTTTATTCATTCGTCAATTGTAAAATTTGTAAAAAAATGTGTTTTGAATTAAAAAATTTTAATTTTCATGTGAATATCTTGGTTGAATTTTAACGGTTTTTCAATTTTTCTAATTTTTTCTGAAAGTTTGTTAAATTTTTTTTTCAAATGTAATAAAAATTACATCAAAGTTTTAACCAAAAGTATTTTTAATGAATTTTCTTAATATTGTCGTTAGTTATTTAGCTTGTGTTTCAACCAAATGCCAAGAGAGAGAAAAAACCGTCTCAAATTGAATGTTCTAATTTCTGAAGCCAATAACTCCGCCATCTGATTATAAATTTTATTTATTTTGTTTTTGTATTTAAGTCTTATCAGTTAACTTAAAAAAACTTTTGAAAATAATACCGTTATATGTTTGTTTATATTTAAATTATTCCTTTTATAAAAAGACCATAAAATTTGATTTATTCTTAAAATATGGGGTAAAAATGATTTTTGTTGTAAAAAAACAAAAACTCAAATTTGCATTTTTGATTTTCTTTCAACGTTTCTACCGAATTTGAGGTGAATTTATTTTTGAGAGAAATACATTTTTGAGAAAAAGTCTGCTCTTTGATTAATATGAAATTTGGTTGGTGGAGAGTTCTTGAGTTGGTCGAATTTGAGTTTTTTTTTTTTAAAGTAACAATTTCATAAAAAAAAATTAGTTTTATCCATTCGTCAATTGTAAAATTTGTAAAAAACTGTGTTTTGAATTCAAAAATTTGATTTTCCATGTGAATATCTTGGTTGAATTTTAACGGTTTTTCAATTTTTCTAATTTTTTCTGAAAATTTGTTAAATTTTCTTTCAAATGTGTTAAAAATTACATCAAACTTTTAACCAAAAGTATTTTTAATAAATTTCCTTAATATTGTCGTTAGTTATTTAGCTTGTGTTTCAACCAAATGCCAAGAGAGAGAAAAAACCTGTCTCAAATTGATTGTTCTAAATTGGGAAGCCAATATCTTCGCCATCTGTGAATAGATTTCATTGATTTCTTTTTTGTATTTAAGTCTTGCCAGTTACCTTAAGAAAACTTTTGCAAATAATACCGTTTTTTTTTTTTGTTTATATTTGAAATATTCATTTTAAAAAAAGACCACAAAATTTGATTTATTCTTAAAATATGGGGTAAAAATGATTTTTGTTGTAAAACAACAAAAACTCAAAATTAATTTTTTTTAAAGTGTTGTTTTTCTGTTATAAAATAAAATAATAAAATAAAAAAAAAATTTTTTTGAAGAAAATAGCTTTGTATCTCTGGTTGGGGGAGAGTTCTTGAGTTGTTCGAATTTGAGTTTTTTTTTTAAAGTAACAATTTCATAAAAAAATTTAGTTTTATTCATTCGTCAATTGTAAAATTTGTAAAAAAATGTGTGTTTGAATTAAAAAATTTGACTTTTCATGTGAATATCTTGGTTGAATTTTAACGGTTTTTCAATTTTTCTAATTTTTTCTGAAAGTTTGTTAAATTTTTTTTTCGAATGTAATAAAAATTACATCAAAGTTTTAACCAAAAGTATTTTTAATGAATTTTCTTATTATTGCGGTTAGTTATTTAGCGTATGTTTCAAACAAATTCCAAGAGAGAGAAAAAAACTGTCTCAAATTGAATGTTCGAAATTGGTAAGCCAATATCTCCGACATCTGTAAATAAATTTCATTTATTTCTTTTTTGTATTTAAGTCTTATCAGTTAACTTAAGAAAACTTTTGAAATTAATACCGTGTTTATTTTTTATATTTGAATTATTCCTTTTAAAAAAAGACCACAAAATTTGATTTATTCTTAAAATATGGGGTAAAAATGATTTTTGTTGTAAAAAAACCATAAACTCAAAATTGCATTTTTGATTTTCTTCCAAATTCTATTCCGGATTTTAGGTGAATTTATTTTCTCTTGGCACTAAATTAATATATTGTCCGTGCCACCAAAAAATCAAGGCTACTCCCAATGATTTCTTTGGCAAAATTTATTTTTTTTAAAATGTTGTTTTTCAATCAAAATTTTTTTGAAGAAAATAGCTTTATATCTCTAATCAAATAAGGCCCGTTAACTGATCTCCGAAGTTTAAATTCCTTAACCTCAGATTTCGTAAACAGAGTTTAAATTTTAAACTCTAAAATTTTAAAAAATTGTTTTCGTAACTTATCTCATTTTTATCGACAGTTTTTTTAAACTCTGTTTAAAAATTTATACTGAGATTAAAAAACATATTTGAGCGGCACTGTAGTAAAAATTCTACAACTTTGACGTAGAACATCAAAATATTTCAAAAATTTTTGATAAAATAATGCAAATTGTCAGTTTTCAAAACTTAAAATATGTTTTTTTTTGTTTATTGTTTTGAATTTTTTGAAGTATTGTTTTTTTTTTTATTGTTTGTTTATTATTGAGAATATTTCAAATGCTCTCAGAGAATTTTTGACAAAATCTAAGTTTAAATTTTTTAAACCTAGAATTTCTGTGTTTAAATTTAAACTTGCCTCACCAAGTTAAACTTAGATTTTTTGAGATGAGGTATCGGCGTTGAAATTTAAACTGAGGTCAAGGAATTTTAAACTTTGTTTAAGCTAAACTTTGTTTAAAATTGAGTTCAGTTAACGGGCCTTAGTGATAATATAGTCAGTTGTGCAAATGAGCGTTATGACTGTCCCACTTAGCAACAAATGACATCTAATCTATTCATAAAAAGAAGGATGAAAGCTAAGGCCGTGAATAAGTCAATAAGTGAGTTAAGTTTCATTGCAATAATAACTCACCGTGAATAAGCAATGAAAACATGCACGACCGAAGCTCTGAACATACTACTTGTACTATACTACTACGATAACGATTGATATTGAAGGACTACATTGCTGAAAAGGTTAGTATCAGAGTTCAAAAGATATATCTCTGAACTATATATCTATAGTATATTGAGATCAGATAACGGGCCTAAGAGTTATAGCCTCAAACTTATTTGAACCATCTCGCATATAATTATAAAGAGGCAATCAATAAATTGGCCGAATTTCGACCACAGGCGATACTAGTTTTAGTAATTATATAATTAATATCTTCTTACAAATAATTTATGCATATCAAAAGTTTTTTATTTGAAACTTCAATTCAGTCCAATTTTCAAAGTTACTAACTTGCTTACTTAGATGGCTATGACAACCCGTGGTTTTGCTTATTAACTTATTTCTTAACTGGTCTTATCAGAATCCACATGAAAAGTGTACATATCACGATATTCGAGAAAAACTATAGTAATCACTCAGAGCAGCATTAGATTATGTTTTTCAAATAAAACAAAATTTATTATCAATATTAATTACATAAAATGGAAATATAAATCAAACTTAATATTCTGTATCCCTGCCTTACTCGTTCAAATTCGAAATGTTATTTTTAGAATATAATAGAAACTTATTAAATTACAAACAAGAGCAACATGTTGAATACCAACCATTTCCTCAAAACTCTAAATTAACCCAGAACTAATTAACCCTCCCAACACATGCATCAGTCAGTGAGCTTCAAGTCACTAAATATTTTAGAAGTAATTTTTTCGCCAACCACTTTCTTCTCATTTTTTGTTTTTGCCACGTGCTAAGTAGCTTAACCACAAAGCTTTTAAGGTTTCACTCAACTGCAATCCGCAATTATTTCCGTAAGCATTTTAAACAATTATCTCACTTTAAAACATTTCACATTATCTTCAATTTCAATTTAACTCCAACAAAGCAAAATACTAAGACGTTAACCATGATTTAACACAAAAATAAAAAGAAAAAAAAACTCGGAAACAATATTGCTTTCAACGCCCAACCACCTTGCTTCCGCCATTTGCAGTTAACATGCATGTCAAAATCAAAACGCAACCAAAAATTTTCTTTCTAAAGAAAATTTGGTGAAGCGTAGCTAATGCGGCGAATTATACAATGATGTAACGAGCAGCAAGCAGCAGCTAGAATGCGATTGTAACAAATGCACTTTGCACAACGCTGACGTGACGTGTGTCAAATGTACGAGTTGCAAAGATGCAACTGATCAGCCGCCAGGGTCTAGTTCCGGAAGGAACCGGAAATAAACGTTACGACAACCAAAGAAGACAAGACGAATTCCACACACACCTCACTGCATCCATTGCATACTTCATCCGGCAACAATGCTAGCAGCGGTAACCAAAATCGAAGCAAAGAACAAGTTTTAACCAAAAAAAAAAAAAAAAACCCAAAAAGTTAGGAAACAAAAAAAAATATTCTAAAATAAGGCACACATGCAAATTCTAAGCTGACAGCGCCATCTGCAGCAAAGCAGCGCAGCGCAAAGCAACGCAACGCAACGCACACTTTGTCAATGTGTCACATAGTCAGACAGCTTGGCGTTTGACACGGCATCCATCAACAGCGTCATGCTGTCAAATGTGAATAACGCAGCATAGTTAGAAGAAGAAACTGCCGAGTCACAGCTGTGGGCGGTATGAATTGAGCTGGGTAGGGCCGTTAGTAAGTGGTTATTAGAATGGACCTTTGACAAAGGACGCATGGCTACCCTGTCTACTGGCAGAACTGCAACCACAAATTGGATACATTTTTCAGCTCTAGCTGAAAAGTCAACGTCGTCGTCATGCTGACGTCGTTCGTGACATCATCACGTGATCACACACACACACACACACCATGCACTCAGAACGTCCCAGCAGCCAGCACAATTGACAATTTGTTTGCTCAAGTCATCCGTAAAAATACCACATGACAAAATGGTTTCCTTTACATTCGGTTTTCTTGGCATCTTGCGCTGCACTGCGCTGCTGTGCATCTTTTATGCCAGTCTGAGCTGTTCTCTATGCCGACACTGTTGGCAACACTGTCAATGTGACAAGTGAAGCATCTAGTTTGAGTCAAAGCGATTTCTTTTGTGTCATTCTGCAATAGCAGCAACAAAATCTGTCGAATGCTGCGCATTCATTGAACTTACAAATCTGCATACAAATTGAGCTAATTTTAAATATCGAGATAATATCGCAAAATAATGCGATATCTCATGGTTAATTTGATTATTTCCTCATATAAAGACTGTCTCAGAAATAACTGTACCTACTGTACAAAATTTTGTATATTAATTTTGTCACGACGTGTGTAACGCCCATAAGTAGGCGTGGTAGGTATAGAAAAGTATATATATTCTTGATCAGCTTCACCACCTGAGTTGATTTAGACATGTCCGTCTGTCTGTCCTTCTGTCCGTCTGTCTGTCCGTCTGTCTGTCTGTCGACACGATTACAGCCGTAATTTTCAAGTTCATCGTAATGAAATTCGATTTATTTTTTAAAAGCAAAGATCAAGTTCGAGAATGGGCCAAATCGGATGAAAACCACGCCTACCTTCCATGCAACCACAATAAGGAAAACTCTATAAAGAGACTAATATTTAAGTTTCAAAACTAAAATTTGGTATTGGTATGTTCTATGACAAAACTGAGATGTGTTAGAAAAATGGGCGTCATCCAATCACTAACACGCCCACCTCCCATATAACCCCAAAATTGAAAATTATATAAAGAGGCTTGTGACGAAGCTACAAAATAAAATTAGGTTTATATATATTGTATATCAAAACTAAGACGTGTAACAAAAATGGGCGTCATCCACCCACGAACACACCCATCTCCCATACAACTTAAAATTGAAAACTCCATAAAAAGGCTTCTCTTTAAGCTAAAGACAAAAAATTTGATACGTTTGTATTTTATATCAAAACTAAATCGTGGAAGAAAAGTGGTTGTCATCCGCCTAAGGCCATACCCACTTCCCATACAACCCACTATAGCGAAAACTCTAAAATTAAATTTTTTTATCCTTACGAATCGGCCGTGGGGGTGTTTTAACTTCGGCCAAGTCGAAGATATACCTTACTAGTTTATTGTAAAAAAACTAATGATGTTTTTTTAAAAATTCTTTCAGTTTATTGTTAAGTGAACATTACAATATAAATAAAAATTGTATTTACACTGAAAAAAATACACTTAAAAAAATTATGAACTTTTTGATTAAGATCCTCGATGAGGTTTTTTAACCGTCCTTTCGTTGACCTTAGTGTATGCCCGACGCCATTTACGTCGAAATATTTCGATGTTTTTAGCAGTTTGTTTGATCTTCTTAAGATTTATTTTCTTTAAAGTCCAACATCTTTCGATTGAACGAAGTTCGGGGCAATTCGGAGGATTGGCTTCTCTTGGTACCACAGTGACATTATTGGCTTGGTACCAATCCATCGTTATCTGGGCGTAGTGACTTGTTGCTAGGTCAGGCCAAAATAGTACTGACGTATAAAAGGCAGCAAACGCCGCTGCAGACACTCTCTGATGTAATTTTCGGTGTTGTTGCTGCTTGACAGATTAAACTGTTCACACCATGTGTAAAATGTCTCACCGATGAAATGAAAATAATGATATCAATAGTTTTTTAGTCGGATTAAATGACTTTTTAAAAAACACCAATTGGCTTATATTCTTGACCGAAAAAAATAAAAGTCACAAAATAATTGTTACTTTTGTCCAATAAAATAAAAATCAAAAGCAACTTTTATTTTTCCCCCAAAAAAAAAAAAACAGTTAACTTTTAATTTTTGTATAATCAGTCGAAAATTTAAAAGGCACTTAATATTCGTGAGGATGGGGACATTTCTTACAAAATGGTATATTTGAAAGAGTCAATTTTTTCATTATTTCTTCTTCATTTGAAAATTGTAAAATAACAGTTATTTTCAGTCCCCGTTTACATCGCGTTTAGTTGGTGTTTTAGTTTCGAATGTCTTCGCAACTTTGTCACTTTTTGAATGCTAAATTGCATTTGCATAGTACTCATTGACGCAGCCTCCGAAAACATAGACAAATCTTGTTGATTATTGTGTTTTGCTTCCTGATCATAATAATTGTATGTTGATCATGTTGAGTGAGAGCCTCGTAAGGCAGCGAACATTGATTGTTGTGCATAAAATCTTGGTTGGCTTAAAAATTTAGTTGAGATGATGACTGAGTTCCAAAATGCATTTTTACAAAGCATCAGTGTGTTTGTAATTGTAATTGTAAAAAGGATTGTCAGATAAAGAAATTTCAGAGTTTTTGGACCGGATAGATGCGGAAGAGGAAAGTTATATTTTAGAAGCAGCTGAAATCAAGTTTGAAGGTGAAATTTCCGACATCGATCCTGAGGATGAGATTCTTATAGATTATTTTATAAGACACAACACAACCAACACTTTTCCTAGCCATTAATAAATTTCTGTATGTTTAGGGCTACGCTAATTTAAAAACCAATATTTATGTTTGATTTGACTTAATAAAAAATTTTTTAAACATAAAAAGTTTTGTTTCTTTTTTTTTAGTTTTTGCTCCTTTCATGCATTTTGGTTAATATATTGTACATACAAATTTTCGAAAGGTCTACACTTTTTCTAGAAAAATTTTTAGAACTTTTTTTTTATTTCAATACTAATATAACGCAAATCTTTGAGTTTAATGCAACAAACATTTTTTTTGGTTCGAAATGGAAAAGTTGACCGGAAAGGATTAATCAATTAGCAGCAAAAGAGAAAAATAGCTGCAAAAGTACGTGAACAGAAAAGTTGTAGAAACTTGCAAGGACGACTTATTTGAAATCAGAAAAAATTTTTAAGAAAATTCAAGTAAGATTTTTTAGCCAATAGAAACAGTTGGCTTCAATTGCGTCATGTAGCGGTAAAACATGCGTATGTCGTTATCAATAAATTCTTTCATTCAGTGGTGCTCATGCTGGATTCAAAAATTTGTTCATTTTGAAAATTAATCCGGCAGTTCCAACGAAAATTTTTTATTATTTTCTCCTATGCTAAAAAACAAAATTCTTCTAATACAGAAAGAAAGAAATTTTTTTTGTTGAAATTATCGTTATTTTCAACGGGAACAAAAACAAAAATAAATTTATATCGTTTTCTCCGAAACGAATAAAAATAAATTGTTGACTTTTTGAATTTTATTAAAGTTATTTTTTTATTATTTGATTTCGCTTCAACGAAACAAAAGGAATATTTTGGTTATCGTTAACGTTAACGTTAACGTGTATATTCTTGATCAGCATCACCACGTGAGTCGAGCTATCCATGTCCGTTCGTCCGTCCGTCCGTCTGTGTGTTGTCCGTAAACAAAGGATAAGAAGAAGGAGTAGAGATAATTATAGAGCAGATGAAACTTAGTACACATGGTCACATGAACCCAAGGATCTGCACTATTGAATATTTTTGGAATCCGCCCACGGACACGCCTACCTCCCATACAACGCAAAAATTTAAAACGGCATAACTCAGCTCATAATTAGCCTACAACAATTAAATTTGGTACACATGTCTTTTATATCAACACAAAGATGTCTTCGAAAAATTGTCATCCGCCTACGGACACGCCTACCTCCCATACAACGAGAAAATTGAAAACTGCATAACTCAGCTCATAATTAGCCTACAACAATAAAATTTGATATGTATGTGTTTTATGCAAACACAAAGATATCTTCGAAAAATGGACGTCATCCGGTCACGGACACGTCTACCTCCAATACAACCCAAAAAATTTAAAACTCAATAAATAAGGTTGTGTTTGTCATAGAGAAATTAAATTTGGTATGTACGTATTTTATACCAAAACTAAGGTGTGTTCAAAAATTGGGAGTAATCCGTCCATGAACACGCGCACCTCCCATAGCGAAAGCACAATAAAGTTATTAACTGTGAGCTACAGGAATAAAACCTAAAAAAAAAAAACAACAAAAACAAATTGGCCATTTCAGCCCTTGAAAGGACTTTGACCGAGCTTCTTATGATCAATTGTGTTGTGTGTGTTATTAAATGTTTGCACACAATTGACCGAGAACTGGACCTACATGTTTTATGCCGACTCCGAATGGCTAAAGTTCATGTTCTCAAGAAGCTTTACATGGCATTATTTACTCTCTGAGGTTTGCCATTGTTTGCAGAGAGGTGGTGACCGATCAGAAAAATTGGTTACTGAAAAAAACTTTTCGCTGCGGCTAGGGATCGAACCCGGGCTCCGAGCGTGCTAGGCCACACACTTACCCTGCATGCCACGGTCACCCCAGGAATAAAACCTGGTATGTGTAAATTTTTCATCAACATTTAAATGCATATAAAATATAGGTTTCATCCGCCCACGGATACGCCCATTTACAATAAAAAATTTTTTGTTTTTGAAAAGTGGGTTTAGGATATTTCATAGTCGGCCTAGACCGACTTTAGACTTTCTTCACTTGTTTGACATACAATTTTTTTTCGGTAGCGGAAAATTCTTGCAAGTAAAAATTTTACTAGCAGACAGGCGCGGATTTAGGTGGGGGCTAGGGGGGGCTGCAGCCCCCGGCCCCGAGCAGGTAGGGGCCCCACAGTCGCTTATATATGAAGTGCTTATTGTAAAAACATGATATGCCATATAAAAAATATTTCTAAGTTATCGACCTTAAAATTTTAAAAAAAAATGTATATTAGGGAAATCATGGTTATGCTTAAAATTTCTTTTAAGTATAGGGCCTGAATTGATATGGTAATGGTCGCAATATTTTTAGTTAATGTTGATAATGCATGAAGAGATGCAACGTTTCAAAGCAATAAGCTAATATTTGCAAAAAGTAGATGCTGATCTGATAGCTGCTTTTTTCACTTATCGAATTCGTAATAGATTTGGGAAGTGAATTTTCAGGGTTTGAGAATAGTGCTAAGAACCTGAATCGATCTGTTTGCCAAGATTATTAGAGAAAAATAACTAGAAAAACCAGCAACAAAGAACCAGAAACAATCAATTTGACTGGTGCTGATAGATTCAAAATCGAAACTTTTGCTTTATTTGATAAGCTACACTCAGAAAAAAGTTTCTCGGAATATGATAAAAAGGGCATATATTTAGAGAAAAATGGTATAGACTTTGCTCCAGAAAATGCTTTCTCTAAATGTGATCCTTAAAATTCAGAACTATATAAAAATATATCGTTTTTAGAGAACAAGACTTTTTTATTTTTGAGAAATAATTTGTTTTTATTGAAAAAAATAGGACACATTTTTCATTTTCAATAAATTTTTCTCTATAAATGAGAATTTTTTTGGTGCGATAAAAATACTTTTCACTATTAGAGACATGAAATATTTCCATTTCCCACAAGTGAAGAAATATTTGTTCGAAAATGTATTCTAATTGAAGAAAATTTTTTTTGGATTCTTGTGCAAATTAATAGATATTGAAAACGATAAATAAGAAGTGAGAGTAAAACACTTTGTTGAAGTATTCAAATGGAACTACTCTGTGAATTAAATCACTTAATTCCGCTTATGAAACTTCACCTGAAGGATATCTCTGAGAGATGTTTTGTTTTTTTTAATAGATATCAAACTATTAGAAACAGAAATAATATGGTCTCAGTCATGATCGACATTTTTTCAAATGTTTATATAACCTCCCGCTTGCATGTAACAGTACCGATAGCAAATTGTGAAGCTGAAAGGTAATTTTTAGTATTTAAAAGTATAAAATATGTTCAGCGATCTTCTATGTCACATGAACGTTTGTCGTCAATAACGCAACTTTGTATTGAAAATTATTTGTTGCAAACGATTAACTTTGACGAGTTGATAGAAAGTTTTGTCATAGTTAAATCAAGAAAAAAAAATGTTAAATAAAAATTCAAGAGTTATTGTTTCACTTTAAGACATATGTAAATGCGTAAAAGTTAATATTTTGATTATTAAAAGATCCAGGCTAAATGCTCTGACCTTGAGTAGGCCCCGTGTCAATTTTAGCCCCAGGCCCCACCATGTTGTAATCCGGCGCTGCTAGCAGAAACTTATAGCTACTTTTTCTCTCTCACTTTTTTAATTCTCTCTTCAACCTCTCTTGTTGCAAGTTTCTTGAGTTCGTGAATGCTTTTCAAGTAAAAATGTGAAACAATTTTTTGAACGTGAACAAACCTAAAATAAAACCAATAATGTTTTTTTTATAATGTTTGTACTTCTTTTGTTTTGAAAATATTTTTTAAATTTTTCTGGTATGGGCCCTTTTTTTAATTTTGCACAAGGGTCCTTGATCATCTAATTGCGCCACTTATTAAAGCATTCATTACAGTTGTTATATTGCAGCAATGAAAGCATGTATCTGTCAGTCTGTCACCTTTTCTCCACACTAATGTTGTTTTTTTTTTAACGTAATGGACAGCATTCCAAGCATAAAGAAATTAAATTTCTGTGCATACTCTTAGGATGAAAATCAAAAGTTCTGGAGACATGGTGTGTCTGTGGAATATAAGACACGGACTTAAACCCGTTCAATATTAATTGCTTTTTGTTTGCTTGTTTGTAATGTTGCCATGTGGCATAGTGGTAGAGCTTCTGACTCTTAACAGATGCTTAGTAGAAAGCCAGAGTTCTGTTCCCGTTTGTGACGAAAATTTTTTGAAAATTTTCATATGAATTCAAAATGTTAGCCTAGCATCACGAATAAGATACCTTGAAATTTCACTCGCCGCCAAAGGCGTTTCACTTCAAAAAATATGCACAAAAAGTTCTTAAGAACTTTGTGCCTCTAACTAATGGCTAATTTTTTTTTTTCCATACAAAATCTATTCGGTTTATTATGCAAAAACAAATTTTTATGATATTCAAATAAACATATCAGATATTTAGCTCAAAAACTATCTAAATCTTATTGGTTCGGTATTGAAAAATTACACAACAGATGGCAAAATATTGTAGATAGTTCAGATAATTATAACATTGAAAAACAGAAATCTTTAAAAATTATTTAGTTTAAATTTTATGCAAAATATATCATTATTTGCCAATCAACCGAATAAACAAGAAGCCACAATTAATAAATAATTTTATTTTTGTCCACTATTTGAACAAAGACAACACAGCCTGTTAGTCAGCCCAATTTAAAATTTTTGTTCAATTTAATTTAATAACCATGGTTTGGGTTACATTCCTTCGTATTCTACTCTACACTCTACTTTAGTGCAATAAATAATGTAATATTCAAAATTCTTCCCAGTTCTCTACTACGGTTATCTATAAAAAAGTAAAGTGTATGCTCACTGCCAACAGCCTTCGTTCAATATTTATTTAAAACAGTAACAATTCAATTAAATCAACCCTTTTGTAGCATAAAAATAACAATTTCTTGCCACAAAAGTTTCGACTTGCGTAATCATTCAATTCATTTCAATGAAACGTGCTAATATGGGCACCTGCAATTTGAAAATCACACACACACACAAACGCACAAACGCATACAACAGCCAAGCTATTAACACACACTCCTACATGCGCCAACTCGCACATTGATTTCCCGCAGCAATAAATTCAAACGCTAATTCGTTGTCTTAAACATTTCGGCGCGTTGATTCTTCATTGGGTGTCTACAGCTTATAGTATACCATGTTCTAAAAATGAAGAAAAAAAAAATATTAAACTCTATGTCGGCACATACGCACACACATGCATACAAATGTATACTCACACACATCCATTAACATAAAATATTACTGCGGATCACGGAACACTTTAGGAAATCATCGAAACCTCTCGAAACACATTAGGAAACAATTTGTTGTTGCCGATTAGCAACAGTAACAGCAAAGAAAAACAACAACAACAACAACAACAGCAACACTAACGCCAATAACAACACAACCACAACACGTCAACAACTAACTATAACCAATACTAGCCGCCCATCATGCGTTGCTTGGTTTTTGGCCTCTTTTGTAGTGCTCGTTTGTAGGCTTTAAACGCGCACTTTGATGCCTCGTAGATGCGGTGGCGTTGATAGCTTATATCTTTCCCATGGTTTCAAAGTGTTTTGGGACTTCAACGTAAACGCAAAATGAGCATTCGTTCGAACATTTTGTGGTGTGCTTTTTTGTGTGTGCTTTACGTACTTATTTTGGTATTTTTTTTCGTTTCCATTTTTTTTTTTTTTTGTTTTTGGGTTAACAACTTTTCCGTACGAAATTACTTGGAAGTGCTGGCCAAAGCACAAATGTTGAGTGAAAAATAAAAAAAAAATACAAAATGGTGGTTGTCGACGCAACAAACTCAAATAATTGTGAAATTTTGAAAGCATTCTACCAACTAGCAAGTGCAACAAGTATTATCGTTAGTAGCTTTTTAGCTTCGGTTGGTAATGTACGCGTGATAATCAACTCATCAGCTCATCAGCACATCCGACCATTACTTTCAAATGAGTATGTGTAGAACTGCTATCCTATTGAGTTCGTACTTATGGAGTTTATATAAGTACTAAATAAAGTTTTTAATGTTTTACAATTTATAGATTTATGTTATATGATTGTGATGCGTATAAATTGTAGTGATTTAAAATTGAAAATTTACATTCATTGCCTATTGATAATAATGTAAGGGCAAGTATGTGCTTAAAAATTGCCAACGAGAAAGCAAAACTACTTTTAAATTTTAAAATAAATATATTCAACCCATGAACCCAGCAGCAGTCTAACAAGATAGTAAAATAAACACCGGAAAAGCAAGAAGACTGCTTAAATTTGCAACACTGTTTAATTCATAGAAGAACTTGAGTTTTGGCAGGTTTGAGTACGAAAGTCAAAATTTGTATACATGGCCTCGTATCCTAGAATATTCTATTTAAAGCTATCAAAAAAATATCTGCATAAGATTTTCGAATATATCGTTGCAATGAAGACACATAAGAGCTTTATTGATTTCTGTATTTATTTGGTTAAGCTTAATGCAAGCAGTTAAGTACCTAAGAACTAAAACCAAACAAGTAAAGAAAGTCTAAAGTCCGTCTAGGCCGACTATGAAATACCCTAAACCTACTTTTTCAAAATAAAATAATATTGAAAATGGGCGTGTGCGTGGGCGGATGAAGCACATATTTTATATGCCTTTAAATGTTGATGAAAAGTTTACACATACAAAGTTTTATTCCTGTATCTCACTGTTAATACATTTATTGTGCTTTCGCTATCATGGGTTGTGGGAGGTAGGCGTGTTCATGGATGGATTACGCCCAATCTTTGAACACATCTTAGTTATGGTATACAATACAAACATACCAAATTTGATATGTCTAAGACAAACATAATATTACACTAAGGGAAAAAGTTATGTAGTCAGTACAGAGACAGCTATGTAAAATCTATGCACTTCAACTTGTATGAGAACGCAACAAGAGCAGTATTTACTGAGTAAAGGGAGCGTGTACTGACTACATATCAATTTATTCACTTTTTAAAATGAATAAAAAATGTATTCAATACATAATGTTATGTGTTGAATACATAGCAGACTTCAATAGATACAAGCAACGTGTACTCAATCAACGTGTTATGTAATTTTTTACAAAAACTTTACTCAATACATAAAATATAGACTCAGTACACGTCCCCCTTATACGATTGAAGTGACACATTTATTCAGTACATAACATATGGACTCAGTACACGTATCTCTTGCACTTCGGCACACGATTTTGCTGTTTTATGACATTCGTTTCTTGATTTTCAAATAAGCAACACCTCTAAAGTATGTAGAAAATCAGAGCGGGAATGAGTTCATCCACTGTACTCTAGAACAAAAGCTATGAATGGATAAGAAATAAATAGCTGGGTTTCTATAAGTAATTGCCAATTATTTTGTGAAATCTAGTCATTTCTTTATAAAATTATTTATTGCATTTGTTGAGAGGGTGCTTTAGGCACAGGCATGAATTGTGTATATATTCAATACATGGAATTATGAACAAAAAATATATAATGAATACATTATGCATGTACTCATTGCATAAAATTATGTTTTTAACATATGTAATGAGTAAATGATGTATGTACTCATTAAATAAATGTATGCACTAAAAATATGTAATGAGTAAATGATGTATGTACTCATTACATAAAATTATGCATTTAAAATATGTAATGAGTAAATAATGTATGTACTCATTGCATAAAATTATGTACTCCAAATATGTAATGAGTAAATTATGTATGTACTGAGTCAATAATTTATGTAATACGTACATAAGATCTTTACTCATTACATAAAATTATTTGTAACAGTTTGCGTTGAGTACATAAAATTCTTTATTGACTACATAACCGCTTGAAAGCATTATGTAGTCAATAAAGATTTCAACATGTACTCAATACATGAAAAATGTAAAATTTTTGTGTGCAGAAAACTATGCGATGAGTACATAAATTTATGTATTGAGTCCATAGGTTTTTCCCTCTGTGTATATATTGAGTTTTAAACTTTATGGGTTGTATGTAAGGTAAGCGTTTCTGTGGGCGGATGACGTACATTTTTCATAACCACCTTTGTTTTGTTTTAAAAAAAATACGTACCAAATTATATCTCTGTAGGTTAAACATAAGCTTATTTACGCAGTTTTAAATTTTTGGGTTGTATGGGAAGTAGGCGTGTCCGTGACGGATGATACCCATTTTTTGTATACATCTGTGTGTTGATTCAAAATACATGCATACCAAATTTTCTTGTTGTAGGTTAATTATGAGCTTATTTATGCAGAATTCAATATTTGAGTTGTATGGTATGTGGGCGTATCTGTGTGGGGATGACATCCATTTTTCGAAGACGTCTTTGTTTTGATATTATAAAATATATACGTGCCAAATTTTATCTCTGTAGATTAAACATAAGCTAATTTATTGAATTTTAAATTGTTGGGTTGTATGGGAGGTGGGGGTGGCCGTGGCCGGTTGACATCCATTTTTCGAAGACGTCTTTGTTTTGATATACAATACCAAATTTTATCTCTGTACGTTTAACATTAGCTTATTTATTGAATTTTTAATTATTGGTTGTATGGGAGGTGGGCGTGTCCTTCAGCGGATAACACCCATTTTTCAAAGACATCTTAGCTTTAAAATAAAATACATACATACCTAATTTTATTGTTGTAGGTTAATTATGAGCTCATTTATATTGAGCTCATTTATCTCAACTCCTTGTTCTTATCTGTGTAAACGGACACCACACAGACAGACAGACGGATGGACAAACATGAATAGCTCGACGCACGATGTGACTCTGATCAAGCATTTATATATACTTTTCTATACCGGACGCTCTTCGTTCTATGCGTTGCAAACGTTTGCACAAAGTTAATATACCCTGACCTTTCAGGTTTAGGCTATAAAAATAAATACAAAATACGAAAGATTTCTTAATTACAGCGATAGAACAAAGTCGGGGAGAAAGTTTTGTTCGAATGAAGAAGAATATTTTGAAGAGTACATCTGCTAAGATGAAAATCGAATTACAGTCAAACCTGTTTTTGTGCGGTAGATAGGGACCGCAGAAAAGAAAACGCACAAAAAAAATTTTCTGAAACTTCACAAATAGCTATAATATTGAACTTTGACCAATCCATTACGAAAAAAATTTTTTTATGCGGTAGATAGGGACCGCATGAAAAAAGTTTACCCTAGGAAATATGTCCAAGTTCTATGAAAAAATTGAAAAATTTATCTCCAATCAAAATAAATAACACATGGAAACGTTTCAAAAATTGTATTTCTGTATTCAAAGTAAAGAAAAATTCACAAAATATATCTGTGGAAATAAGGAAAAACTACATAAGTAAGATTTTAATAGTTTTCAGGAGAGCAATTTGAGTGTTTGATCTAATTTGATTTTGCATGTAAATTGTAACTTATGTCTTTTTTCTTTTGTCTAAAACTCATTAACTGTGATAGATAAAAATACCAAAAAAATATGATTAATAGAATCGCTTATTGCGCATCAGATAATGTAATTAATTAAATTTCCACATAAATCGACTTATGTTGTTTTTCCTTATTGCCACTGATATATTCAAACGTACTTCAATACTCGTCGTAGTCCAAAACGCGCATTTTCTTATGTTGATCTGGTTCGTAATCGTTTTCATCACTTGAAGATATTTAGAGGGAATTATTATCTGTTACCACCATTGTAGTGGAATTTTAATCTGCTACCATATAGTCGGTAATAAGTCTTTGTGACAACGGTCATTTGGTTAGCTTATTATAAATATCGCGATAGCCAGATAAACATGTCCGAAGCTCTTTTTGAAATTTTAAACTTCTTTTGGAGTTGTTATCAAATCTAAGAAAATGTATTTCTAATTTGATGCTTAGTTGGATTCCTGCATAAATGTTGTCTGCTTTCATAGAAGTCGATTCTCCTTGTTCATCTTCATGATCAGTTAAGATATCGATAACGTTTTTATCATTAAAGGAATCATCCTCAATCAATTCGATAAGATAATTTTCGTTGAAAATATCAAATCCTTCTCCAGGTTAAGAATATGGCGCAAAATGCAATTGATCTAATTTCGCCGCGATCTTACTAGGGCAAATAGCTTCACGACATTTATATGTCGCTTGAAAAAAATTTCATAAAAAATATCGCATGCAAGCATTCTGCATTACTGAAACCGCATAAAAAAATATCGCACACAAAAAGGTCGCATAAATATAAAACTCGCATAAAACAGATCGCACAAAAATAAAATCGCACAAAAACAGGTTTGACTGTATTTGTCCCACGAAGTAGCCTGGAAATAAATTCACTGCATCCGCCGTCAGTGCGGTGGAAGTAAAGATGGAAAAGAGTCACAGACCTAAAGTTACGATGACTAGAGAAAAAAAATATATTTACCACAAACATAATGTGAGAGGAAACTATTATGTTTGAAAACTTATTGAGAGCAAATAAGTTTATTTTTACTAGTAACGTGTTTCTACTTTACGGTTACCATAAATAGTTTGCGTAAGCAAGTTATTTTGTTACGATTTATTTATTATGTTCACTAGCAACTATGCTAATTAAATGCAATAAATGTATTATGTTTACGGTGACCAGTTTTGAGGCAACTAAGTTCATAGCAAGCTAAGTATACAATTAGATCGTGAGCAAAATTTTTATTTTGTGGTTCAGTTGGCTATTCGCTTGTTAATTTTATTTAAATTTTAATATCCCAGGTTCAATTCAAAAATTTATACAAGCAAATAATTTAAGAAAAAATTGCATTTCATTACAATTGACCAATTTTCCATCAACGGAATTTGAACGCGGATCGTCGCTCATCAAAGTCCAACACACTAACCATTATGCCAATTGCCTGATGGCGTGTGAGCGAACAAAATTCGAACAAAACAAGCAAACAGAACACGAATTTTGCATGAACATATAATGTTGTAGACGATCATGTTGTATGTTTCTGACACATATAAAATGCTCATGGCAAAAAAAAATGACTGTTTTTGTTGCAAACATATTGCGGCTATGTTTTTAAAAAAACTATTTTTTATCACATCTATCAGAATATGTTTACTAGCATAAGAAGCAAGCATTAAAATGATTTTCACGAAAATAGCAACGTGAATAACAAACAGAGTATGGTCAGAATAATTTATATTTACAGTAAAAAGAAATATGTTTGCTACAATCAAAGTCGGAAATGTTATTTTTCTGCGTCTGGGAATATCATTTGGAGAAGTGTGGAAAAGTTAAAAATTTCGCATAGTAGTTGATGGAAAAAGTCTGCTTCTACATCCCTATGTTTCTCAAGAGATTGCATGTTTATCAAATTCAAACGATCAGCATCGGAAGGTACATCAACATCTACGTTGAACTGGATTCACATTAAATGGGAGTTACAAAAAGGTGTCCATACTAGGGATATTCGATGATAATCGCTTTTCAATGTTCATCTAAATTAAGAGACGATTATTTAACATCGATATTGCAATACTTCAATCATCGTTACATCGATGTCACGGATATATATTCGATGTTTTATGATTTAATTTTTTTTTTTAATGGGTTCCACCAAGTATTTTACTAATTTTTTGAATTTTCTCAAAATACCTTTGGTATCAAATTAACATTCTATGAAAGTTTGGAATATTGTGTTCATGGGATTTTACATAATGTTGGTTTTTATATAATTATGATCATTAAGGTAGCGGGTTTTGTGCTGGCGTGGGAAAATTTTTTCGACACTCATTGTGGAAGCTGTATTCGAGAAGGTATTTAATCTTAAAGTCTTTTGAAATCAGTTTGACTCAGCCAAAAAAATTTTTCGTCGAAAATCGTAGATGTTTTCACCTTAAATTATTATCAAGTCGAAATATCTCCAAAGCGCCAAACTTGGAATCCACATCAATCGAGGTTTTGAAACCTAGGTTTGGTTCAGTATTTCCCAAGTAAAATTACGACGAAAAAGGGATGATTTATGACGAAAAACTGTTTTTTTCAAATCAAAACTGAAATTCCTTTGGTTGTAGGATCTTCTTGAATTCTGCTCTCTCAATAAAAGTGTCGAAAAAATGCATTTATGAGCCATCTTAATGATCATTTAATCACTAAATAAATCCCGTGATTCCATATTGTTTTCTGTATTGGTGACGATGTTGGGCAACTTCGATTTTTTTTGTGAGAAATGCATCGATAATTGTTGAGCTTTCGATTAGGGCTCTCGATTTTTTGGAGCTTTTTTCCGGTTTGCCCGGGCGCTCGATACTCGAAAAAAATCCGGGTAGCTCGAAAGCCCGGGTAATCGGACATTACCCGGGTAATTTGACAAACAATCCCCGAGTAGTTTCTAGCTATCGATCTACCTACCCGGGTAGTTAAGAATTTTTGAAATTCTTATTAGGAAAAAAAGCTTCGTAAGTCACTTTTATGTTGTGTTTTTGTTGCCCTGCATGACGTACAATAATAAAACTAAACACAACTGCAAACAAAACTGCAAACAAAACTGCAAACAAAAAACAACTGATGCTCAAGAAAAGACCATAAAACGAATAGATATTTATTTTTTTCTCATTATCACAGCAATTGCACTGACATAAAACATAAATAAATTTAATAATATTAAAGCTCAAAATACTCGAAAAGCTCGAAATTACCCGGGTAGTTTGAAATACCTGAATAGGTCGAATTACCCGGGTAGCTCGAATTACCCGTTTATGCCCGAAACTACCCGGATACCCAGGTATGGCCCAGGTAATTTGAATTACCCGGTTAGCCCGAGTGCTCGAATTACTCGAAAATCGAGAGCCCTACTTTCGATGTCAAAACCGATGCCATCATCGATGGTTTTTCAACGTCGAACATCCCTATAGGACTATAGTTCATACCTAGGTAGCATATTCGAGGATGGCTCTGACGAAGGTAAGAGCTTACTTTGTGACGTAAGGATATGAGAACTCTCAGAACAAGTATTTCATGAACCACGAATCTAAGTTTTGAGTTGACTCTTATAATGGTACTGTCAATTTGGGATAGAAAATTAAGTTCTTTTTCGCAAATAAAACCTAAATCAAGTTAAACAAGCTTACCTTGCTTAAGGAAAAAAAAGAAACAGACTGACTGAATTGGTTATAAGTTCTCGGAGGAAGTTGAAATCTTTTTCTTGAAAATGTATTGGTTTGACATTTACTGAAGTTGATTTCCAGAAAAATATATTCTGAACTGACAAGGAAAGGTTCCCAGGTGTCAATCTCCGATTTGAATGAGCTTTCGATAAGTTATAGAGGAGAAAATTCTAAGATTGACGTTTTTTATATCCGCGAATTATCAAAATAGCGGTCAAAAATTTGCAAAAAATACGTTTTTATACCCTAAGTCTGAAAGGTTAGGGTATATTAACTTTGTGTAAACGTTTGTAACGCATAGAACCAAGCGAGTACGGTATAGAGAAGTATATATATTCCTGATCAGGGTCACCTCGTGAGTCGAGCTATACATGTCCGTCGGAGTTGAGATAATTGAATGAAACTCGGTACACATGATCACATGAATTTAAGGATCTGCACTATTGAATATTTTTGGAATCCGCTCACGGACTCACCTACCTATCATACAACGCAAAAATTGTAAACTGCATAAATGAGCTCATAATAAGCCTACAACAATAAAATTTAGTACGAATGTATTTTATATCAAAACACAGACGTTTTCGAAAAATGGATGTCATCCGCCCACGACCATGCCCACCTCCCATACAACTCAAAAATTTAAAACTCAATAAATATGCTCGTATTTAAGCTATAGAAATAAAATTTGGTACGTATGTATTTTATATCAAAACAAAGATGTCTTCGAAAAATGGGTGTCATTCACATACGAATACGCCCACCTCCCATACAACCCAAAAATTGAAAACATAATAAATAAGGTTATGTTTAACTTACAGAGATAAAATTTGGTATGTATTCATTTTATGCAAAAACTAAGATGCATTCAAAAATTGGGCGAAATTCTTCCACGAACACGCTCACCTCCCATACAACCCACAATAGCGAAATTACTATAAAGGCATTAACATGTGAGCTACAGAAATAAAAAATGGCATTTTTATAAATGTATCTAAATTTTTCATCAAAATTTTATGAATGCGTATAAAATATGGGCTTTAGCCACCCTCGGAATCGCTCTTTCAATGATATTATTATATTTTGAAAAGTAGGTTTAGGGTATTTCATAGACAGGCTAGACCGAATTTAGGCTTTCTTAATTTTTTTTTCTTTCGATAAAACAATAATTAATGAGAAATGTTAATACATTTGATTTTACAGTTTGAGGAAAAAACCTAATAAAACATTCATATTTTGAAGCTACAATATGCCCGATTCTAAAGTATTCACTGTCTATTTAGTGCATCTATGATATTTAAAGCCAAATTCTTGTATCAAATTTTATTTTTCAATTATTAAAAATCAAATTTCCTGCAAATATTTGCTAAAATAATGAATTCCTCGCAGATAATCACAATACATTAGATTAAAGACACTCAGAAAAATATCAACTGTAATATTAACAGTCGGCAGCTGTTATTTCAAAACACTGTCAGACTGAATGATTTTCGTTTAAGTAAACAATTTTCTTTGTGGAATGAACATTTCAAAGAATTTTTGTGCTGTTAAAATCATCTGTTGAAATATTTTTGTATACATGTTGAAATGTCTATTTTCTCTAAGCAATATTTCTTAAATGTGTTTTGCTACATTTATATTAACGTTGCCAATAGCTCAGTAGAAGTGTGCTAGACTGTTATACGGCGGACGTGAGTTCGAACCCTAGCTGTGTAAATATCAAAAATTGTAATTTAATATTTGAAGTAATAATAATTTTGTTTCATTAATTGTTTGATCAAAAATAACCTTCAAAATAAGTTGCTTACAATCTTGCAAAAAAAATTGCAAATTTCATTTTTTATTTAAAAAAAAAATTATTTTAAACAAAAAAAAATTTTTTGTTGACCTTGCCGGATTTGAACCGTGGACACTCCAGTACTAGACGCACATGTCAGCACACTCGGCCATACATGAACTTTCAAAACAGTGATCAAATTTCAATAAATAAGTTTTTATACAGGTTTCGTGTTCTATAGACCAACAGTCAACCGACTGTTGATTTGAAAGTTTCATTTGTTCGATGGTATTTGACAGTGAAATCTGTTATTTCAACCCATGATTTGTTTGACATAACAGCATTTTTTCCCTGAGTGTATATATCTTCCTCGCAGATAATCATAATAAATTAGATTATATATATAAAATTCCCCGAAAATATGATTTCCGATTCCCCCATCCAGTTAACGTTCCCCGCAAATCCGGAAATTTCCCACCCGTTGGCATCCCTGATAACTGCGTTAAATGCAATTTCTTACACAAATAATTTGATGATAAAAAAAAAATGTTGGTTTATGATGCAGAATTCTGTGAAAATTAATTATAACCGTATAATTTCATAGTTTTCAATTAACATAGTTTTAACCGAATAATTTCATCTTTTACAGACCCCAACTAAGGAATGGAGCTGTCATATGGGTTAGTAAGGTACACTGTTAGAAAGAAAATTTTATTGCCTTTAACATTTTTCTTAATGAATATGCTCAAATTATTTTTCTTCCCTGAAATTATTCAAATTTATGAAAAAGTTATGCCACCCAAAATAAGCCCCCTGTCCCATACAATTTGTTTGCTTAAGTCGATTTCATCTCTGTAAATATATCAACTCCCATTCCAGATACACTGTATATTTAAATATTTTAGCAGGTTTAGTTTTTTTCATTGCCAGCCTAAACCAACTTTAGAGTGTCCTTACTTATTTAACATAATTTTTTTTTCAGTGTCTAGGTATGGAGGATATAAGTATTATCAAGTTGCTATTTCCATTTAATACAAACATTACTCGTTCCACTTAAAACTAAAGCTGCCACTTTTGACAAATTGACTCCCACTAGATTATTACAATTTTTCCCAGCTGTCATCATTACTCAACTGCTACTTCCTTCTTCGACGATATATTTGCCTATATTTCATGTTGTTCTTGTTGTTGTGGTTGTTGTTGCTTATTGGTTGATTGTATTGAATGTTCGCACAGCACATAATCAGAGAAAACAATATAATTCAATTAAGTGGTTACGTTGCTGTTATTGCAAAAATGAAAGTGTAACAATATAAAACAACAACAAAATGCAACAATCAGAATATATGACATGTTCTGATAACGAATTCAATTAATTTTTTGAATTTATTGAATTAATTGTCCGCACTACAAGTACCACACACACACACACACACACACTTACACACACAGATACACTCCCACGCAAACAAACACATACGCACACATCCACTCGAGTCCTGACATCCATCCACCAACCATCTTCTGAGGTAAAAGTCAAACGGCCAGCTTAAAATAAATTAACCGCATCTCATGCCAAACATTCGTCGATTGTCATGTCATGACCTCCAACACCCAGTCAACCAACAACTGCCAACACCACCGCTAGACAAATTCCAATGATATTCATTTTATTTACTTTCACCACGTTCACCGTTATTATAGAATAACTGCCAATTAAATTATTCTAACGATTGTTGCTGTCACTGTCACAATCGCCAGCCTAGCTTGCATGTGAGTCCAACACGCGTACGCGTTCGAACGCCATTAAATTACGTTTATTATTACATTACATTACGCTACGTTATAACTTTTGCACGCTGTCTCTGGTTATACGTTGTTATATGTTCTATCATTGCTTCATTCCGGTAATGCTAGCAACAATAACAACAGTAACAACAACAGCAACAGCAACAACAAGAGCCAATAACTGGCAACAAATTACATTGATGTTCGTTTGCGAACAACTGTAATAATTCCATTTATATTCAAACCATTTCATCGAATAGACAAGCTTTATGTATATTTATACAAAAGTTTGTGTGTGACTGTGTCTGTGTGTATAAGTGTTTGAATGTAAGTCAGTTAGCATTTAATAGTGAGTGCGTCTATCTTAGCATGCGTGCGTTTAATTAAGCTACGATTTCAATAACTTGATTTATATTTCAATTTATTTTTTTAAGTGAATCGTGAATGATTTATTTTAAAATAACTAACATAAAAAAAAAAAAAATTTATTCATTATTTCATTTTTATTGAACTGCTGCAATATTTTGAGTTTTAAGAGAAGCAATTTTCTGTTTTTTTTTTTTTTTTTTTTTGCATAGGGAACAAATAACTTTATCCTTGAGCAACTTTGTTATAGATTTTGCTTCGATTGCTGGCCTTTTTAAAACTGTAGGCAGTCTTTTGTCCGTTTCTCTTTCCAAACACAATATGATGTTTATTTGAGTTCTAACAGTTAAAGTAAAAAACACAAAACAAGCTCAATACTTGCAGCTGGTAAAGCAAAAGAGCTGCTATCCGTTCAGTCAAAGTCCGCTTGTATCTAAAACGACACAAATGAGACACTGACAAGCAAAATCACTGGATGCATAAGCGGAATAATAATAAAAATAAGCAAAAGACAAAGAAGTGAAAGAAGAAGTGAACGCAGAAGAAGTAGAAGGTTGTAGCAGAAAAAAACACAAATGATTTCCCTCGACACAGCGCAAACTTTAAAAAATGCCGCATAAGTCGCTATAAAAAACCAACACACCGCCAACATACACCAGCCAACAAAATGCAATGCCACAAAAGAACCACACACTCACACACACACACACAAACATATTTTTATATATATATATAAAAATAAGCTGCGTAGCGCTGCCTGGGCAGTGCAAAAGCAAGAAATTGTGAACTCAATAGAAAAGAAGAAAAAAATTAAAAATCAAAAAAACTGTGGCCACCAAAAAACTACAGAAAACTTTTCAAACAAAGTCAGTCCATTGCATTGCATTGTACCGTCGTACCGTGATAAGAAAAACCAAGATATTCCCAAGCTCACCCCTAAGCATTGAAAAGTTACGGTTACTTCTTCGCGCTGGTTTCTAGCCGCAGCTGCTGCTCGTGCTGCTGCCGCCAATGTAGCAAAAACTCAAAAATATCCTTAAGAAACGTTTAAATGGAAAAACTTTCAAGAAGAGAAGCTGCATTTTTGCTTTACAATTAGTTTAAATTTGCTGGCTTCATTTTGTTTTCTTTGTTTATTTGTTTGTTTTTTTTTTCCTAGAATATTTCTTGTTTGATTTTCTTATGTTACTTGTACTCGTACATAATTTCTTTTGCTTGAGAATCTTGTTCTCAAAAGTTTTTTGACTAGCTACACATTTTCATTTGAAATTATTGCGCATAGAACTAGCTGAACGGCGGCAGCCGGCAGCAGCTGTGTTTATTTGCCTAGCATTGTTTTCAATGCATCTGCTAGCATAAGAGTTGAGCTTTTGAACTTTTTATCTGAGTTCGGGCAGAATATTGCGGCATATCATACACAAGCATTACAAATTCATGTTAATCATACGTCGTGGTGTACCGTTTAATGAAAATTCACTTATGTTGCTATCATAGCGGCTGTTTCGGTACTTCGAATTGGACTCATGGAAATTATAGTAATGCAGATGGTCAGCAATATATAAATTGGTCAGCAATACAAATCGTTCAAGAGTGTCACAACAAAAACCTGTTAGAATAAGTAAATTGCCTTGTTTGGCCAATAAATAAATAAATAAATAAACTAAAAATGTTAATTTTTGAGATAAACGTGCAGAAATTTTTTGAGAATCAAAGTTAAAAATGCAAAACTGAGACTTAAAATTAGTTATATTTCCATATAAAACGATATGGATTTTTATTAGAACTGGAATTAAATATGAATTTGAATTTGAATTTGAATTTGAATTTGAATTTGAATTTGAATTTGAATTTGAATTTGAATTTGAATTTGAATTTGAATTTGAATTTGAATTTGAATTTGAATTTGAATTTGAATTTGAATTTGAATTTGAATTTGAATTTGAATTTGAATTTGAATTTGAATTTGAATTTGAATTTGAATTTGAAATTGAATTTGAATTTGAATTTGAATTTGAATTTGAATTTGAATTTGTATTTGAATTTGAATTTGAATTTGAATTTGAATTTGAATTTGAATTTGAATTTGAATTTGAATTTGAATTTGAATTTGAATTTGAATTTGAATTTGAATTTGAATTTGAATTTGAATTTGAATTTGAATTTGAATTTGAATTTGAATTTGAATTTGAATTTGAATTTGAATTTGAATTTGAATTTGAATTTGAATTTGAATTTGAATTTGAATTTGAATTTGAATTTGAATTTGAATTTGAATTTGAATTTGAATTTGAATTTGAATTTGAATTTGAATTTGAATTTGAATTTGAATTTGAATTTGAATTTGAATTTGAATTTGAATTTGAATTTGAATTTGAATTTGAATTTGAATTTGAATTTGAACTTGAAAAATTGAATTTGAATTTGAATTTGAATTTGAATTGGAATTTGAATTTGAATTTGGATTTGAATTTGAATTTGAATTTGAATTTGAATTTGAATTTGAATTTGAATTTGAATTTGAATTTGAATTTGAATTTGAATTTGAATTTGAATTTGAATTTGAATTTGAATTTGAATTTGAATTTGAATTTGAATTTGAATTTGAATTTGAATTTGAATTTGAATTTGAATTTGAATTTGAATTTGAATTTGAATTTGAATTTGAATTTGAATTTGAATTTGAATTTGAATTTGAATTTGAATTTGAATTTGAATTTGAATTTGAATTTGAATTTGAATTTGAATTTGAATTTGAATTTGAATTTGAATTTGAATTTGAATTTGAATTTGAATTTGAATTTGAATTTGAATTTGAATTTGAATTTGAATTTGAATTTGAATTTGAATTTGAATTTGAATTTGAATTTGAATTTGAATATGAATTTGAATTTGAATTTGAATTTGAATTTGAATTTGAATTTGAATTTGAATTTGAATTTGAATTTGAATTTGAATTTGAATTTGAATTTGAATTTGAATTTGAATTTGAATTTGAATTTGAATTTGAATTTGAATTTGAATTTGAATTTGAATTTGAATTTGAATTTGAATTTGAATTTGAATTTGAATTTGAATTTGAATTTGAATTTGAATTTGAATTTGAATTTGAATTTGAATTTGAATTTGAATTTGAATTTGAATTTGAATTTGAATTTGAATTTGAATTTGAATTTGAATTTGAATTTGAATTTGAATTTGAATTTGAATTTGAATTTGAATTTGAATTTGAATTTGAATTTGAATTTGAATTTGAATTTGAATTTGAATTTGAATTTGAATTTGAATTTGAATTTGAATTTGAATTTGAATTTGAATTTGAATTTGAATTTGAATTTGAATTTGAATTTGAATTTGAATTTGAATTTGAATTTGAATTTGAATTTGAATTTGAACTTGAAATTTGAATTTGAATTTGAATTTGAATTTGAATTTGAATTTGAATTTGAATTTGAATTTGAATTTGAATTTGAATTTGAATTTGAATTTGAATTTGAATTTGAATTTGAATTTGAATTTGAATTTGAATTTGAATTTGAATTTGAATTTGAATTTGAATTTGAATTTGAATTTGAATTTGAATTTGAATTTGAATTTGAATTTGAATTTGAATTTGAATTTGAATTTGAATTTGAATTTGAATTTGAATTTGAATTTGAATTTGAATTTGAATTTGAATTTGAATTTGAATTTGAATTTGAATTTGAATTTGAATTTGAATTTGAATTTGAATTTGAATTTGAATTTGAATTTGAATTTGAATTTGAATTTGAATTTGAATTTGAATATGAATTTGAATTTGAATTTGAATTTGAATTTGAATTTGAATTTGAATTTGAATTTGAACTTGAATTTGAATCGAGTTTTTGATTGGAATTTGGATTTGGCTTCAGCTTTGGATTTGGATTTGGATTGCTTTGTATGTGAATTTGGATTTGGATAAAGAATTTTTTATTAAAAAAACACTCTTTTTGAGGTTTTTCGGTATTATACAAGCAATTTTCACAGACAAAATTATTCACTTAAAACATTTAACGGGGGGGGGGACTCTTTGAAATGCGTTATTTATTAAAAAATAAAAAAAATCAATATGTCAGAATTTTAACATTAATCTTATAAGGTTTACTTAGCAATGTTCATTCTATACAGTAGTTATACAAGGAAAAAGAAATCAAGAGGTGCTCAATTAATTGTTCTTTCACAACAAAACTGCCGTTTTCTAATTTTAAATATTTATTGAAGTTAAAATAGCTTTCAGTAACAGACAAATTTTCTTTGCCAGATCATGATAGAAAATTTTTTAAATATATATTTCGTAGAAAATGATAATGCATGTTTCTTTTCTGCTTAGTTTAATAGCTTAAGCCTTTTGACTGAAGAGTTTTTGACAACTCCTATTAGCGAGGATTTTTTTCGGTGACCAGCAGATTTTATTGAGCAATTTTTTTGCCTTTTCGATTGATTTTTATTGATCTTTTTAGACTCTAAAATGTAATATTTTTAAAATATTACTATCAGACTGACTTTGTTCTGTAGTTAACGCAATAAAATAAGCTTCTCTCCCAATTTAAAGCAAATTATCTCAGACCTAGGCTGCCCTTTGCGATTGCAACCATAGTCAGTTTCCTTCTATTATCTCTACCATATTTCTTCAGCCATCACTATCAAATTTTTGCGCTCAATTCCTATTCATTTGGATGCACGACATCGAAAATATGCTTCTTCTTGTTCATCTTCTTCTTCTTCCATACATTTAGGAATTTCCATAACGAATGTTTTAAGCTCAAATTTCATGTTAGCTCAACATTGTGCAAAAGTTTTTGCGGCTGTGTAAATATGCGATTGTTTCATGTAGTTGTGCGTAAGTGTGCTGGTAAATTTATGTATATATATGTATGTATGTTTAACAAATTTTATCTTGCTAGTATTAATTTAGCAAAAAAAAAAATATTTTACCTGTTCACATGAAAGTTTATAGCTAGAAATTGTTTGATGAAAATAATTGTTAATTTATATGAAAGAAAATAAGAGAAAGAAAAAGTCAAGATATGCTTTAGAATAACATGAATTCATTAAAGCAGGGATTGAATGTATTTTCTTTGTTATTTTTAAAATTAATATAACGGCAAAGATTGGGCTCCAATTTCTAATGATATACAAGCAGTTAGAAAACGAAGGTGTGTGTATCAAAATTTTAACATATTACTTGTAAGGCTGCTGTCTAAATGAAGTGATACTTGAAGTTTTTTTTTTTAGATGCTATTTTGTCAGAGCAAAAGAGATATTTTTTATAAAAATGCTAAACTTTCAGTGTTTTATTTCAAATTTCAAACAAATTATTTCAAGCAACGATTAGCCACTTGAAGCTTTCAAAGTAGCTTTATGTAGCTTATAACATCGCTTTTACTCTGGCACCTTTTGTGATAACACAGACAAAGGTTCCTGACATCAACATTATAGTTAACAATATTGATATTTTATTAATATTTTCAAAGATTTTTCAAAACTAAATAGTTAAAAACTAAGAATAAACTTTTAAGAATTCAGAGCTAAAAGTTTTGAATTAAAAATTATGAATGAAGATTTAAATATTAAACGCTTAAAAGCTTTGCTGTGTGATATTTATGCGGTATATTTGAACGCATTAGATACAACCAAATTAAATGAGAAAAATAAACTCAAACCAGCTGACATTGCCGTACATATCTTGTACATTACCAACATAATCTATTGGGAAACCAACCAGCCGTCTTGTGAAAAAGTAAGCAAAGGAAAAAGCTACAGGATGCCATCTGGAACCATTTTCTTTATTAAAAACACATCTCAGAATGATCTCTGAGTGTTCTTAAAAATGAAATAAATTGAATTATATAAGATATAATTTTTTTTTTCCTTTTTAAGCTTAATGCTTAAAGTAAACCTTATTGACAAAAAGCTTCTTAAGCCAAAGCACACACACACACACACTTAAACAAGCAGGCACTCACCGAGAGAGCTAGTTAAATACACCAGAGTGTGTTCACAAAAATATTCCTTGAGTATAACATTATCAATTTTGCAAAAAGAAATCTCATAGCGTGCACTTAAAACACTCAGTTGCAGACAAACAAACAAACACACTCACATAAAGATGTTTAGGTAAGTATATCATGAAAGAATTGTAACTTGTTTCTAGGTATTTCTTTTTCTTATGATATATATATAAATCCTTTTAAATGTGCCGCCATTATAAGTGCAACCAGCTTCTTCTTCCTCTATCTTTCTCTGTGTCTCTATATGAGAAAATCTCACACTTAATGAATGAATATATTAGAAGAAAAACAAAAATAAAAATAAATGCAAATGTAAATGTAAATTAAATGTTAGCAATGCTTTTTTCCATGCTTTTTCTAAGCAGCAGCAGCAACAGCTACTTTAAAAGCATTCTTAATAATGTCAATCCAAATTTGGTCCAAAGTAGCAGCAGCAGCGGTTGACAGCAGCAGCGCCATGCTAGGCAACGGAAACCTCAAATTCAGTATGTGTGTACATGTGTGTGTGTGTGACTGTGTGTGCACTTGCATATGTTGGTGCGTAGCTATGTAAAAATGAACGCATCGTATGTTGTACGCTTTTATTTTGTCAGCATTAGAGTGAATTTTCAAAGCTGCCTAATTTGCATTCACTTAAAATTAAGTCACTACTTCAGCTGACTCCAATTTGTCTCTCTCTCTCTCTCTATCAGCTAACTGTATCTGCTTCTTATTTTAAATTTCTCTTACTAACGTGTCCACCTTAGTTTATCCATATCCAAGTTCACTTTTAACTCACTCTTCCTCATTATGTAATTCAGTTTATTTCCATCCGTTAAACTTGTTGAACGTAATTGAGTTCAAACGGAAGTGGAGTGGAAGTAACGGCAAGTATCTGTTTCCGTTCTGAACTGTTCGTAAAGATGGTGCTGTTGAAGGTGTTACTGCTTCTGCCACTTGGTGTTATATCTGCTAGGATGCTTGTTTTTTTTTTCTTTCCTTTTTTATTTTGGAAATAAAGTTTGTATGTTTGTAACTTGAAAGTTTAAATATTATTTAAATGTACGGCTCTGTCAAAAGAATATTTTGCCAAAATCAAATATACACTTCCCACTTAAGCTACATTATAAAGTGTTACAAGCTTTAGAGGCTGTTGGCAGATATTATTATAAAATTTTAATAATTGAGCTACGGCTAAACAAGTACCTAGCAAGCCAAAAACTTGACTGTTTTTTTAAACAGATATTTGCATTTATTGTAACAAATTTTTTAATGTTCCTTCATATAATTATTTAACTTATAAAATCAATAAATTTTTTTTAAAAAAAAAAATATTTGTTGTTCGATCAACAGTTAATCTTTGACAGAAAATTCAAAAACTGTGCCCTTCTGAGATCATGATATCTTCGAAAAATTAAAAACATATTAAAGACTTAGCTATTGTAATTTTGAATAACAAATTTTCTACCCAAAAACTTTTGTGCCAAATGTGAGGTCTCAACTATGTGAAACTATATAGATAAGTGCATTTAGGTATATTTAACAGGAACCGTAAGCAATATCGAAAAAATCGTAAAGTAATCATTAACTCATTTTTACAACTGTTGGATTTTTCAAACACTCAAATACACCATATTTCTATATTTTTTTGAGTTAATTATGACTTTTTGCCACGCCCACTTGTTTCGTACAAATTTTAGGGCTGGGTTTAAAAAATTACTATTTTAGTTTCATAGAAATGAAAAATCTTCAAAATAATGATGAGGAACTGTTAACAACAGACTACATTTTTGATAACACTAATACATTTTTAGGAGGCGGATAGCTTCAGGCGTAGGAGTACTACCAAATTGCAGTGTTCCATTTCTTAACACTGGCATGTAGTCTGCATATATTTGCAGTACGTGGCCACACTGTTTTTAAGCCAGAGATCACCACTGAATTGTTCCAACAACAATTAAATTAGGTGAAAAATTTATATAAGGGTTCGTTCATAAACTACGTGATCGATTTTCAAATTTTTTGGAGCTCCCTTCCTTTCGTTACTCTTTGTAGTAAACCTCAGAACCCCTTCTTTCCTCCTATAAAGCAATGTATATATATGAAATAAATAAATTTATTCATTAACAAATATTTAAAAATACAAGTATCGCCTGGGGTCGAAATTCGACCAATTTATTGATTGCCTATTTATAATTATATGCGAGATGTTCAAAATAAGTTCGAGGCTATAACTTTTCATTGATTGGAGATATTAAGCTATTTTCTTCTGAAAAATTATTTACTTATTTAATTATTTCTTTCAAAAACAGAAAAACGACATTTTAAAAAAATTTAATTTTGTCAAAAAAATCATAGGGGGTAGCCTTGATTTTTTGATGGCACGGACAGTTTATTAATTTAGTGTCAAGACAAAATAAATTCACCTTAAATTCAGTATAGATTTTGAAAAAAAAAATCAACAATGCAATTTTGAGTTTGTGTTTTTTTACAACAAAAATCATTTTTATCCCATATTTTAAGAATAAATCAAATTTTATGGTCTTTTTTTAAAAGGAATAATTTAAATATAAACAAACTAAAAACGGTACTATTTTTAAAAGTTTTTTTAAGTTGACTGATAAGACTTAAATACAAAAAAGAAATAAATAAAATCTATTTACAGATGGCGGAGATATTTGCTTCAGAATTAAGAACATTCAATTTGAGACAGTTTTTTTCTCTCTCTTAGCATTTGGTTGAAACACACGCTAAATAACTAACGACAATATTAAGGAAATTCATTAAAAATACTTTTGGTTAAAACTTTGCTGTAAATTATATCACATTTGAAAGAAAATTTAACAAACTTTTAGAAAGAATTAGAAAAATTAAAAACCCGTTAAAATCCGACCAAGATATTCACATGGAAAGTCAAATTTTTTAATTCAAAACACATTTTTTTACTAATTTTACAATTGACGAATGCATAAAACTACATGTTTTAAAGAAATTGTTACTTTTAAAAGAAACTCAAATTTGACCAACTCAAAAACTCTCTCCCAACCAAATTTCATATTAATCAAATAGCGGGATTTTTCTCAAAAATTTATTTTCTCTCTTAGAAGATTGGGAACCCCCTCTATCAGATATATCATTTATATATACATTCTGCACATCAGGGCAACATAACCTTTCGAATGATATAAGCTTAGTTTATTTTGAGTTTGTGGTGACCGTGGCATGCAGGTTAAGTGTGTGGCTTAGCATGCTCGGAGCCCGGGTTCGATCCCCAGCCGCGGCGAAAAGTTTTTTTTCAATTAAAAAGTTTTCTGATCGGTCACCACCTCTCTGCAGGCAATGGCAACCCTCAGAGAGTAAATAACGCCATGTAAAGCTTCTTGATAACATGAACTTTAGCCGTTCGGAGTCGACATAGAACATGTAGGTCCAGTTCTCGGTCAATTGTGTGCAAACATTTAATAACACACACAACACCATTAATCATAAGGAGTTCGGTCAAAGTCCTTTCAAGGGCTGAAATGGCCAATTTGTTTTTTTTTTTTATTTTGAGTTAAAATTAATAGCAAAAAAGCGTACGACAAACTTTAATGTTTACGTATTAATATATAAGATATTTAAGAAAAAATTGTTTTATCTTGACTAGCTCTTAGTATATCTGCTATCATGACCAGAAAAATTTAAGAAATAATTTTAAAAATCAATTATATTAATCAATAAAAACTATTCCATCTTCAATCCAAGAGTCGATGCTCTCAATCACTAGAATTGAAAAATTTGGAAACTTTAACGGATTCCATTTTGACCCATTCAGGTGTATCCTCATTTCTTATGCCAAGAAATTCCCTTTGAAAGAATATCTGAGACCCCCTACCTCCTATCGTCACTTATCGTAGTATATTTTGAAACCCCTTCCCCCCGCTAAATTGGTAACGTAATTTTAGAACGACTGCTAAGAGGCAAGATATCTCGTTTGATGAGAACAAATTATGATGCCAGTATTTTTTGAAAATTTTTTCACGTAGCATTATTAATGCGATGCTCTTTGATGCTTTAAACAAAATTTTGTTATGCGGGTGGCAGGATAACAGCGAAGTGTGAACTTCGACCAAAACCCATGCCATGCATACTGTCAAAAGGTGGACGACACAAAAAATGAATTAGAATGGTAATGTAGTGGAAGAAGGAAAATTCCTCCTTTGCAGACAGCTACTTCATTTAAAAAATTATCGCCAAATAAGAGGTGGTGTTGATTTGCATGAAAATGCCATTCAAAATTAAAAAACCGATATATGCTCTTAGAAATAGTACTGGCTTTTGTGGTTTTCAGCATTGCAGTCCTCTATTGCCAATATATGGAAGCTTTTGTGTTTTGCAGCCTGTTATATCAAAAACAAGTTCATTTCTCAAAAATATTTTAAAGTAGCCTTACTCAAAAGCTTCTTCTAACCAGCTATAAATAATCTAAAGACAATGATTGCTATGAATTTATTTTAAACTATTTACCAAAAGTTTCAGAAGACCGTTTGAGAGTTTCCCATCCTCAGAAAAAACGCAAAACCTTAAGCTTTTTTATAAAATAAAATAGTGGAGAGTGGGGTGTTGTGAGACAGGTTTAGTTTTTGGACGTTAACTTCTTTAAAAGTTAATATTTTTTTTTCTGGAAACATTTTTTTGTTTAGCTTATTCAAGTGCCTAACATCCTGCGATCACATTTTTTTTTAATTTAAAAATTTTAAGAATTTTCTTGAAGCCTGAAAAAAATATGGGATTTTTGGATTTTAAAAAATTATGGAGTGTTGTGAGACACTAATATAAATATAAAAAATGGCATTTTTTGTTTAAAAGTCTGTATTCAAATAGGAAACAATAAAAATACGAACAAGAAAATTATTCGCTTTGATCTGATTCGGCTAATTCGCAGCGAGCACAGTGAAAATAACCGGTTTTCATTTTGACACACTGCAGATGAACAGTTTTGTTTTCGTCCAAACTTTTTGGCACGCTTGACCTACAAATGATGCAAAAGTCACCTCATGACAAAACTCTTGCCGGTATGTATTTCGTATGACGAATACGCTTTGTTCATTCAGCGATTTTTGACGTAGAATTACGTCTTACAGCAAGGTTTTTATGGGGTCGTTTTAACCGATTTTTTGAAGGTCATGCAACTTTTTTGGCTAATACTTTAGGGTATACCTACAGCCTTTAATACTTATCGTTCAAAGATAATATATATAATAAAATATCAGATATATCCTGCGCTGAATATATTGGGAAATATTCTAATATTTTATCTCGTCAGAGCATTTGTCAACAGAGATGAAAATTTGCATTTCTGTGTTTTTATATAAAAAGAATTGATTAAGCTTGATTTTCTTTTTAAATCAACCATTAGTGGGTCACAAGTACAAAAGTTGATAAAAAATCCACAAAAATGCAATTCGGCGGACGCCAAAATTGGTTGAAATGAAAAAAAAAGTATAGCAATGCAAAGGATTTTTCATGTACTATATAATTTTGCAACATGAATCGGGGGTCAGATTCGATGCACTCTAATATATATATGTATAAACTAAAAAAACCCAACTAGAATAATTAAATTCGGCATCGCTTAACAATGATGCGCAGGAAAATGATAACTGCAGGAAAATAATGCAGCAGCTTCAACTGCTAAAACTTCGAAAAGTTAGATTGAGCCTTATTTTTTCTTAGACAAAGTGTTTTTCGTAGCAAACAAGTTCAATACATTGAAAAAGGACGATAACTTTAATACATTTTTGAAAGTAATACAAACAGTTTAAGTATTTGGAAAATTAAAAACTTTTTTTTTTGTTTTCACTGCAAAAGTTTAGCAAATTGAAACTTAATTTCACATTTTTACATCAAAAAAAAATTTACCAGTTTTGGTAAATTTTTCACTTTCTGGCAGCGCTGAGTTGAGTAATAGTCGATACACATTGACTGCAACATGCGTACACCGACAAAACAAAAAGTAGTCGTCAGAGAGAATTGGATGCGGCTTGTATCGGCTATAAATTTCCAGTAATAGAGAGTCATTTGATTATCTATCAAAATTAGAAAATTTGACAAAAAGAACGGAAACAATTTCAAGTAAGTTTCAAGCACAACAGCTGTTTTTTTTTTTTAAATTAAATTGAATTGCTTTGTTTTTGTACGTAAAACTCTTTCGTTAGCGTTAATTTTGGAAAATTTAATTTTGTTATTTTTGGTTTTAAAGTTCGAGTAATAGAGAGCGACAAAAAGTGACATTTTGCTTGTTATTCTTCTCTCTCGTGCTGGGGAAAATGTGCAAAGAAACGCTTCCGAGTAACTTCAAGTTCTTTGACGACGACTTGATTATAATGAATGCAACAGCAACACTCTGTATTTCTGATGAATATAATTTAATTTATTAACTTACTTTCAAACTATATTAAACAAAACAATAATCACAAGACTCACACAACGAAAATCGCACAGCTAGCTGGAATATTATTAAAACATCAACGTAAACAAACTTCAGAGTCCTCTTTTGTCGTCGGTCAAATAATAATTAGATTGAAGTCTGCGGCTGCAACATTTGTGGTCGCATCCTCTCTTTGTCGTACTGCAGGCAAATAATATATTTACATAAGAAAACATGCTTTCTATTTTTTGACGTTTGTTGTTCGTCGCATGTTGCAGTCAATGTGTATCGGCTATAAATTTCCAGTAATAGAGAGTCATTTGATTATCTGTCAAGTAAGTTTCAAGCACAACAGCTGTTTGAAAGCAATTAAATTTATTTGTTTTGTTTTTTATAAAACACTTTCGTTAGCGTTAATTTTGGTTATTTTAATTTGGTTAGCTTTGTTGACACGGTCATCAGTAAACTTTTTCTTATAATTTAAAAATCTAATATATATAAAATCAAGTGTTTGTCTGTCTGTCTGTTCCGTATAGGCTCACGCACCGTTTATCCGAATGCGCTGAAATTTGGACACCGAGTACCTTTCATAGTGAGAAAGAACATAGGGGTGTAAAAAAGCGGAAGTATGTGGGCGTGGCACTCTATAAAAACTTCTAAACTCCTGGACTGATTTCAATGAAATTTGGTATGAACGTTCAACTGCAACAAATATAAAGCAGAGGTAAAAAAGTGGGCGGAAGTATGTGGGCGTGGCAATCTGTTATAACTTCAAAGCGCCTGAACCGATTTCCATGACATTTGGTATGAAGGTTCAACTGCTCCCAAAATAAAACATAAGCCATAAAAAATTCCAAAGACTTCCGAAAGGGGGCGCTTTAAGTAGTGCGTTTTTAAGACTTAATAACTCCTAAACGCTTGAACCGATTTCAATGAAATTTGGTATGAACGTTCAACTGCACCAAAGATAAAGAAAAGGTAAAAAATTGGGCGGAATTATGTGGGCGTGGCACTCCATAATAACTCCTAAGCACCTAGACCGATTTCAATGAAATTTGGAACTAAGGTTCGACTGCGCCCAAGATAACATAGGCTATAAAAATTCCAAAGACTTCCGAAAGGGGGCACTTTAAGTAGTGCGTTTTTAAGACTTAATAACTCCTAAACGCTTGAACCGATTTCAATGAAATTTGGTATGAACGTTCAACTGCACCCAAGATAAAACATAAAATATAAAAAATTCCAAAGACTTCCGAAAGAGGGCACTTTAAATAATGCATTGTTAAGACTCAATAACTCCTAAATGACTTGATCGACTTTACTAAAATTTGGTACGTGAAAAAACTTGACCCTGCAACAGAATTGATGCTATTTTAATTTCAGAAAACTTCCGTTAGAGGGCGCTTTATTCAATAAACTATGTTCGGCTCATTCACGTCAAAACGGATGAACCGATTTTGATTAAACTTGGCAAGCATTTGTATCTGTTACTGAAATAGATTCTATGCTTTTAAAAGTTCTTTCGACAAAAATCAAGGAATGAGCTGAAAGTAAACGAAGTCAAGAACCAAAGACGAACGAAAAAAAAGAAGTTTAACGAATACCAGCAGAAGCTATATAAAGATGAAAAAAAAATTAGCCGAACAGTATCGACCGAAACCGAAGTTGAACGAAAACAATCCAAAATCGAATGGAATTTATTTGAGATAAAATTTCATATTAAATGCATACTTAGAAAAACTTTAAACGCATTTTTCTTGAAATGACGTTTCAAACTGCACTCAGACAATAGTTTCTCGGAATATGATAAAAAAGGCATAATATTAAGAGAAAATTGGTATTAACCTTGCTCCAGAGCAGCCGCGTACCGTGGGGGGGGCGGGGGGGGCGGTCCGCCCCGGGCGGCAATAGTTTAGGGGCGGCACTGAAGCTAAATAAAGCCTTTTACAAAATAAATATGTGTACATTATCATTTTAAGGTGTACAAACAAAAGAAAGAACTAAACTTAATGAATAAATTTGGCCACCACAGTAAATGTAACTATATTTATGAGCTTCGTATTGAGCACAACCAAAATGTAAAATCGTTTTTCGAGTTTCAAAATTAGTTGCCAAAGAAATAAAAAAAGACATAATATTTCGGCATGTGCGAGTAGTTGAATTTTCGAATAACTCGGCTGCGACTTGAAACAAGCATTGAATAACTGGTGTTTTCGAGTAACTCAAAGTTTTTTGAGTTTTTAAGTGCTTTAGCTTGTCAGTGGAAATGCCCAGTAGAAAAGTGGTTTAACAGAATAACGTTTTTCAACTTAGGTATATTTGGTAAAAAAAGCTGTTTTGTGCTTTGATGTGTTGAGTGTGGGAGAAAGGCGGAATTTTCGTTTGATTATGGCGAATTGTAAGTTCAGAGTGCATATTAAGAAATAAGACTTATGCGTATAATTTTAAGTCGTATCTTTTATAATGTTTTTTAATTTTTTAAGGGATTTCACTGTTTTAATAAAATCACTTTGGAGAGGAGTTAGGCGTGGTCTAAACTGATTTAGGTCATTTTCTAATATAATAATTTAATTATTAATTTTCAAGAACTGATTTTGAGAAATGACCACAAGGTTTCAGCAGCTTCATGCTCTTGCTGAAAAATTCGCAATTCTTACTCCTTTGATTCTCCTGAATGATAAGTTGGAATGTAAACTGAATGAATTCTGTCACGAAGAAATTGACAATGAAGAGTTTCTCGTTGAGAGAAAAATACTTCAGCATATTGTTTCTATAGCTCACAAAGAAACTGATTCTTGTATGAAAGGTCCACTTGAACTTTTAAAATTTATTTTTAAATTAAGTCTAGAAAACGCGGTTCCAAGCATTGTTATACTTTTAAGCTTTATTCTAAGCTTTTATTCATAAAAACCTACATTAGAACTACAATGAGTACTTCTCGCCTACAAAATCTTGCCATATTATCTATAGAATACAAGTAAAGTAATGAAATAGACTTTGACAATTAGGGAATTCACAGTTTGCTTCTAAAGTTAACACCTGACAACTTTAGAAAGATATTTAGATCGAACTGTGAGCACCTCTTTTTGTGTTTTGGAGCTAAATTGCAAAAATAGTTTTCAAAAATTTGAAATTTGTTCATAAACATGCCTCGAATGAACGGAAAGGAAGAATTATGAGATAACTTTAGCAACAAGTGGTATCTCAAGTTTGTACGTAAAACAAAAACAATCAAAGTTAACACGTGCTAAAATGTTCTAAAGTTAATAGACGGCAAAGTAAACAGAGCAGATAATACAGAACTGTGAGCACCCTAAATGTAATTACCGATTTTGCTAATAAAAAAACAAGAAAAATAATAATTTAATAAAATATTATATATAAAAAGTTGTATTTGTATAAATTTCCTTTTCGGTGTCATTAAGGAATAAACTTTTTTATCGTTGGCCTAATTCTAATATGGCGTAAGTCAACATTTGGAATAATAGCGATTATTAACGTTTAAGGGGACCTGACGCCTTCAAAATTTTGTTTATTTTAATGTTTAAAAATGTGTATAAGTTCAATAAAAATAGATATAATTTTGAAAAATTACAAATATATTTTTCGGAAAAATATTACGCAAAAAAAATTTTTTATTGTTTTAATCACATATACTGCTGATGGAATTTTTTTAAAAAATTCATGGCGCTTTTAATTTTATATGTTTTGTTCACCAACAAAACAAAACCAAGTAACTTGTTTTTTGAAAATTGTGAGAAATTGAGGTATTGTGTTATAGGATATAATCTTTCCGTATATAAGATTTTTAAGTTTTTTCAAATTATTGATGAGTTAAATTATTGAAGAGTTAAGAGTTAAGTTTCGAAATTTTTGAAACTTGTGCTAACTTGTGCTATTATTTTGCGTTGCAGTTTTTTAACAATTCAGTCGAACTTAAGATACTGAGAAAATTTTTGTCATATATTTTTTCATTTCATATAAACAAGATTTTTGTTTTTTCACAAAACCAGGCAACTATGAAGTTACTTGAAAGCAAATAAAACATTTATATGTTTCTTAGAACACTTTATTCTTTGCTGTTTTTTCAAAATCAAGTAACTTTAAAGTTGCTTGGTTTTGTTGTATAATATCAATTAAAACACAATTGTTTAGAAAATAAGTTGAACATTTGTTAGAATTTTAATTACGTATCTTATTATTATAATTAAGTATCTACACAAGTATCTTATTAAGTAAATTATATATAAATATATTCATTAAACTCAATAAAAAATCTTTTGATACTATTTTTAACAAAATTAATGGAACATATAAATAAATTCATGAATGTTGGTATTTACTCATGGCTTGTAAAACCAATAGAAAGATCCTTAGAATCTGCACATTCCTTAAAATCTTCCCAAAAATTAATTTTTGTGTTATCATCATGTATTAAAGGAATTAATTTATCTATAATATCTTTCTTTTTAGATGGGTTTTTCACGATTTCCTTTAATTGTACATATTTGAAAATTTCAGAAGATCTTTTTGATGAACTAATGTGCATTCAAAAAATTTTGCATCGGTTTCGATGGAAGTTTTATAAAAAATTACAATAATCCTTTTCGAGTTTTTCTGAAAATTTTGCATTTCATTTTTTTCGGCAATTGCTGTATGCTAGATGCAATAATCTTTTCTTTGTAGCACGATTGAAAACGAATGTTTGAGAAGCCTTTGTAGTACGATTGGAAAAGATTATTTGGGAATCTTCAGATCGAGTATCCATGAAATGATTGTCCATGAGCTCTTCTTCGTCACCTTTTTTCATTTGTGGATCAAAATCAGGATCATAGTACGACGATGCAGGACTAAAATCAATTTTACTTTCTCCGTTATTATCGCAAAAATCACTGGAGAGTATACTTATATTTTTGTAATAATTTCCAAAAAAAAATTCAAGGAACTTATCATATAATTTTTGATAGATTATTACTTTCAAATTTTCAATTAAATCGAAATTTTTTTCAAGTGACGATATTGTACGCTGTTTTTAATTATATTCGATACGTTTGAAGAAGAAGATGTGACTAAGAAAATATTTTCAATAAATTTTGGAAATAATTTTTCGATTGCAGTATTTTGAAGTGAATTTTTTCGCATAAAATTTAACTTCGTTTAAGTAAAGTGCTAAAAAGTACTGAAGTAACTTGGTTTTGTTGTAACCCATTTTAATCTAATCAAGGCAATTCAAGTTACTTGTTTTATTTTTTTTTTAATATTAGTGTTTAGAAATGAGATAGGTAAAAATGGATTGAAGTTTCTCGTAGACTTTTTGCTCTAGATTTTTAAACATGATAGAACAACAAAACTACGAGAGAAATGAGAGCAAAAATAGACTCATGCGCGCGTTTTGCTCCATTTTTTCCAAACTTGCGTCGTATTAGAAATAGGTTGATGATATGTGAGTGACTTAGAATCAAAACTCACCACCTCCACTTTAAAAAAAATTTAGTTAATGATGCAGTTTCGTTATTTTTTCTTGATTGATGGCTAACAAAAAAATATTATTGCAAGGCTTTGAATCTCCATCGTTCACAACCACGACTTTTTTAAGTTTGGTCTTAAAACTTTCAAAGGTGGATAAACTAATAGGTTTCAAACCAACGTCAACTCAAAATTTAAAAAGTGGAGCTTGTGAGTTTTGATTCTTATCCACTCATGTATATTAGAATTTTTTTTATATAAATGAGAACAATGAAAGACCAAATTCTAAAGTGAAAACTATGCATACAAAACCCTATATTAATATCAAAGATTTTTTTTTATTGCATATGAGAGGGGCGGCAAATTTGGAATCCGCACCGGGCGGCTTAGCCTCTCGGTACGCCACTGCTCCAGAGAATGCTTTTCTCTAAATGCGAGCCTAAAATTCTCTAAAAATGATAAAAACCTTCTATGAAAAACAGAAATATATAAAAATAATTCGATTTGAGAGAAAAAGACTTTTTAGTTTTGAGAAAACATTTGTTTTTATTGAAGGAAAAACTTCTCATAGTGAATTTTTTATCAAAATATATGAAAAAATTTTCATTTTAAAAAAATTTTTTTGTATAAATGAGAATTTTTTTGTGCGAGAAAAATATTTGTCATTATAAGAGACATTGAAATATTTCCATTTCCTAGAAGTGAAGAAATATATCTTTGAAAATGTGAAAATTTATTCTAATTGAAGAAAATTTTATTTGAAAAGAGAAAATTGCTGTTATCGAAAATAGAGAAATTTTTCACCAGAGAAAGATTGTATTTGTTTTTTTTCTGAGTGCGGGTGTTCATTTTCCTCAGAAAACAGACGTCAGATCGAGACGTTGAAGATGTCATTTTTTGTTTTAATCATGTCTGGCAGGTACAGTTTAACGGAAATTTGACTAACCACTTTCGACGGAAGGAGGGGGCAAAACCGCAAAAAACAATAATTTAAAAAATTTTAAAATTGAATTGATAATTTTAAAAAGGTAAACATAAGAGCAGTTTCGAAAATCGTCCTCTTTCTGTGCTCGAGGCACAACCCCGAGTAACACCGGGTTACATCCGCTAGTCATCTATAAAAATTATCATTTGATCAAACTTATCTCTTTTAAAATTCAAGAATACTTTGATAATTTGTTACTTTGATAGACAAACTTATATCTTTTTTTTTTTAAGAGATATATTTGAAATTTATTAAGAGATTTGGATTTTATGAAAAATGCTACACCTTTGAAATAGCCTTATAATAAAATTATTGAAAATAACTGTTGTTCGGTTGGTACTATGAAAACTTTGTTTTAAATCCTTAGTTATTTCGTCATAGCCATATGTAAGTATTCTCTTTGCAATACCTTTGAGCAAATATCTTAAGATTCAAAACTGATTTACGGTTATGTTAAGAAGGAATTTGGCTTGAATATATTTAAAGCTAAAGTCATAAGAAAGCTTGCGAAAATTGATACAGTTTTAAGAACCAGAAATAAAATCATAAAGAGCAACAAAGCCGAAGCTACAATAAATTGATTTAGCCTTGAAAGTAGCAAGACGTAGACGGCAACGGTCTGAGAACCAAATTGAAATAGCATTTCTTGAAGGCAATTCAGTCACACACACACACACAGAGTTACTCACATGCGCTTAAAGCGCTAACAAACCATTAACCATAAAACATACATGCATGAGCGGATGTGCTCCACTACCACCAATAGCACATACTTACACACACATAGACACTTACAACGACATTTAATTTAAATTCATCTGCAACATATCAATAATGTATCTGGATGTCTTTTTAAAATAAATTTTTTTGCGCACTTTTTTAACCCAACTCATTCGCATTATGATAATGAATAAATATATGACTGTGTTGCTGTAGATGTTGTTGAAGCTGCTGCCATTTCCGCGATGTCCTTTTGCTGATAACAGAATCCCCATGCTGAGGATCGTTAAGTTGCGTGTTTGTGGCCTGTTTGTCTTTTTTTTCTTGTTTTTTTTTTTTTTTTGTATTTTATTTCCATTTTTATTAATGTGCTGCGCTGCACACTGGCGTCAAAGTGAGCATTCGAGATGGCATTCTGTGTTTTATTTTTTTTTTTTAACCATAAACAACAACAACAACAAAAAATATACAAAAACACTGCAACAGAACCATTAAATAACGTGGACTTACCAGCAGCACGGCTTTTGGAGTCCCAGTTGTGTTCATGTCCTCCATTATTTGCTGTTGCAATATTAAACATAAAACAAAATAAAATAAAAAACAAAAAACGAAAAAAACATGATAACCCAGCAGGAAACGGGTCGATCCGTCTTCGAAGACGTCTTCCAGACATGTCAGTTTCTTGCAAGACGGATCGATCCATTTCTATCGGTGTCTTTGAAGACATTTTCAAACAAAATTCCACTTTGTCTTGCAAGACATGTTGTCGAAATGTCTTCGAGGACGGCATGCGTCCATGTATTGCAGAATGGATGCATATTAAAAACAAAATCATACGCTCTCCGAGCATAGCTTTGTTTTGTGTGAGTGAAATGTTTATGCTCAGAGAGCGTAACAGAGAGAGAGAGAGAGAAAAAGAGGGAGAGAGAAAGAGAAAGAGAGAGAGAGAGAGAGAGAGATAGAAGTTGACTGCCACATGAAAATACACAGGGTTTGCTTTTTAATTTTTAGAATTTATTTTTAATATAAGAAAAAAATTAATGATATTAAATGATATAAAAAATAATGATATAAAAACAAACTCAAGCTAAAGAAAAATAGTTTAAAAGTTAATTAAAAAACACAAATATTAATTATTATAAAAACTATTTCTTTGGCTATTTTCCTGCAGACACAGCATTTCTTTTTCTGAAGTCCTGCTTGTGCAGCTTATTTTTCGATAGTGTAAGGTCTTTTCTGAGGTCTGCTATAAACTCATCGATTGTTGAGCTGTCGACAGAAGTTGACTCTGAAATATTAAATAATAAATTGAAGAAAAGATATTTGATAATTTTATAATAAAATTTTACCAAAAAGCGCTTCGAGAAAGCCACAACAAAATATTTGCACAGAAAATAGAATAAAAATTAAATTACAACTGACTGTTGACAATTGTCTCGATGATTCAAAATTCAAAACTAATTTCAAAAATGTTTTCGAGTATCTTGCAAAGCGTCAGCGTTTGCTCTGAGCTTTACAAAAATAATTTTTTTTGTTGAGAGACGAGCGTTGAATTGCTCTCTGAGCATTATTGAAAAAATTTTTATGGGGGAATATTCAAAGTTTGTTGCTGACAATACGATGACGTTTCTTGCAAGACGGATCGATCTATTTCTATGGGTGTCTTTGAAGACATTTTCAAACAAAATTCCCTTTGGCTTGCAAGACATGTTGTTGAAATGTCTTCAAGGACGGCATGCGTCCATGTATTGTAGAACGGATGCATAAAATAAACAAAATCATACGCTCTCCGTGCATGGTTGTTTTTTTTTTGTGAGAGAAATTTCATTTCTTTGCTTAAAAGTTGTTTATTTATTTGTTGCTGACAATATAATGACTTGTCTTTCAGAACGTCAGCATTCGCTCTGAGTATGCGTACTTGGTCTTCGAGACGGCTTTGAAGACTTCGTCTTTGAAGACTCATATTCCAACTGGGAAAAAATTAAAGAATTCGATCGATGGCAAAACAATTCGATGCTGAGTTGTTAATGTGTGCGTAGAGTACTAGAGTGTATTTTTATGCAGCAAACGAATAGTGAATGTGCGAGTGTGTGCGAAACTCCGATGAATTGTTAATGAGCTTAATGCAAAAATGCAAAAATGCACAAATTATCATAAATATTCAATAAGGTATTTTTTAATGTTTAATACAACTAGTAGAGTTAATTTTAGTGGTTGTTTTTTTTTATTTTGGTTTTGCGAATATTAATTTGTTAATTTAATGATTTTATTAAATTAATGAAATTTCATATAATATCTTTTAATGAATTTTTCATATGTTAAGTAATTTTCAATTGTAAAAAAATGTAAAAATACGTGTTAATTTGCACCGCAATTTGGTACAAGGGAATTTTTAACAATGCTTCAATAATTGCGCAAAACCCAGCACTTCTTTTGAAATGATTTTAATATCTTTTATTTGTTTAAACTTTAAATAAAACAACTAAGTTAACAGCTGAAACTGCTCTGCTAAATATTGTTTGAAATCGAATTTGTTAGAGAAATCATTGAGTGTATTTTTTTATTTCTGCTAAGGATACAAATTTCTATCAACAGTTGCTAAACTTTAATTTAAATACCCATAAAGCAATTCCAATAACAATGACAATAACAATAACCAACACTATCAACAGCATGGTTTCGACTACGTTGAAAAGGCATATCTTCATTTGAAATCAAAAACAATGTCCTATGTTTAACAACAGCAACAACACTTGCATGCATAGCAATATATAACAATAACAATGATGATAATAATAATAACAAAATTCGAAAACAAAAACAAAAACAAACGATGTAACATTCTTTCAAATGTTAATGAAAATTTTCAAATTTATTAATTAATTTTATGCATTGTCACAAGCTTTCACACACAAACACTAACTAACACAATAACTGCCGAATCAGCGACAAAACGCAGTCATGCAAGCATACATCCAGTGAGTGTGAGTATTATAAGAAGCATTACCATAGATAAAATAACTGTTTCAGATCATAATGTTTGATAACCGATATGTTTCAAAATGAAAGCACTATAGATGAATATACTATAGAGCTGCCAACATACCATAGTAATAATAATAACAGTAAATGTAACACAACTATCACTAATGAGCAATGAGTAGACATCGAATGGACTGCTTTGGTATCAAAAATACTCACATACACAAAACAACAAAATATAGCCGTTATACATTGACTGCAACATGCGTCCTTTTTTTTATGATATTGACTGATGATATTGACATCATTGGCCAAAATACGCGCGAAGTCAGTGCAGAATTCTCCAGGCTAGAAAAAGAGTCGAGTCGAATGGGTCTTGCAGTGAACGCAGATAAAACGAAGTATCTCGTGTCCTAACGGCTTCGCTGGCTAGGTCATGTCGAGAGAGAGGTGGCCAACGCAGACGAGGAAGACCGCATCTCCGTTGCAAAGACCTGGCATTGGATAACCTGACGACGCTTGGAACTTCCAACTGGCGCCAGCAAGCGCACGACAAAAGAGGCTGGCGCAAATTCTAAGACCAGGCCAAAACCGACCAACGGTTGTAAGCGCCATCTAAGTAAGTAAGTAAGTAAGTAAGCAACATGCGTCCACCGACAAAACGAAAACTAGTCGTCAGAGTGAATTGTCGCAGTGTTTTCGGCGACTTGATTATAATGATTGCAACAGCAACAATCTGTATTTTTGTATTTCTGATGAATTTTATTTAATATATTAACTTACTTTCAAACTGAATTTAACAAAACAATAATCACAAGACTCACACAACGAAAAACGCACAGCTAGCTTGAATATTATTAAAACATCAACGTAAATAAACTTCAGAGTCTTCTTTTGTTGTTCTTTAAATTAGAATTAGATTGAAGTCTGCGGCTGCAACATTTGTGGTCGCATCCTCTCTTTGTCGTGCTGCAGGCAAAAATTATATTTAAATAAAAAACATGCTTTCTATTTTTTTTACGTTTGTTGTTCGTCGCATGTTGCAGTCAATGTGTATCGGCTAATAGGAATGCCGCCTATCAGCCAAACTAGCTACGACAAAACTAATAGCTATAGCTTACTAGGTCGTCAGTCCATATGAATCGATCGAAGAAAACGATAAACAATTCGTTTTCCGTTTTATCGTTTTTATAAAAATTTGTTCAATATATTGGCATCTCAGAACTGCTTTAAAAAAATGTTGTTTCTGTTATGCTTTCGAAACTACGATATTTTTACTTCTTGGCTTTAATTAGACATAAAATCTTATTCTTATTACAATATAGATGAAGAGGGGGATGAAAAATTGATCCACTCTGTTCTTTATCAATGTAGTTTTAAGATTGTTTTTTGCGATCTTTATTTTCGCTGAACACTACCGGTTCGCTATATTTCTCATTTAGTTTTTGTAATCAAACTATACTAGTAAGCCTGTTGCCCGAATTCGAGCAATACAATAAAAATGAAATGTAAAAAACATTATAGTTAACATTAAACATAAAAACGTTTAATATATGATATTCTATTCAAGAAGCTTTTTTTCCTCAAAAACGATATATTCAGTCTCAATAATAATATAAAAGATCATTATCTCAATGCTTTAACTTAAAACGTATGATCTGACACTAAATTTTTAAATTTAGCTGTCAAAATTCGAAGGCGGACTTACACTAACATTATTACTATTCAAAAAATCGCTGCTTAACTTTTCAAATTTTAAAACATAACTAATTTAAGGGGGCATACCCTGAGCGTTGGTTTAGTCTAAAAAAAAAAACTAATTTTTTTTTTGAAAGTCGTTTAAATTTGACTGAGTTGTTTGCTGGGAAAGTGGAACTTTTGATTTTGGAACTGCATTTTTTGGACAATTGACATTTGAGGAATGCATTAAAGATAATTTTGGTGAAAACTTTTTAGTTTTGAAAAAAATTAAAATCCGATAAATTTATAAGCTCTTCTCAAAACTAAATTTCAAATCGATTAAATGGCGATTTTGTACAAAAATTTTATTTCTGTCTTAAAAGGTTGAGAACCTGAAGCGAAATCACAATTTATGAAAGTGGTTTGCACATCTACAGCCTAAATCTAATTTAATGACATCTGAATCGATAAAATCGGTCCAATGGTCTGGGAGGAGTTGAAGTCACAAAAAAAACCTTAGCCTTTTAATTATATAGATAGCCTAGATGTTTAGTCGAAGTGCAGTACCGCGAAAGTGTGATGGCCAGATCGGCCAGCGATCGTGGTGTTGTGGGTTCGAATCCCACGACCGACAATTATTTATTTTAGCAATTGTTTAATATTTTTATCTTTATATGAATTATTGTTTATATTTTTCAATTAAGTTTCTTATTTTTTATGTTTACTTTTACAAATAAGAAGTTGAAAAGCTTCATTGGATCAACCGAAAAAATTATATTACTAATTTTTAAAATATTTCAATACTTTTGTTATGTTATAACTGTTTTCTAGGTTTTGGTTGATTCAATGAAGCTTTTAATTCATAAAAATAAATAAAAACCAATAAGAAAATAGTTCGAAAAATATCAACAAGGATAAAAAATTATTTAAACTAATAAACAATTGCTAAACAAAAAGTGTCAACAGTGAGATTCGAACACAGACCGCCACAATCTTTGTAGGGAAAATTCGTTCATTGGGTAAAAATTTAATTTTTCCAGAATAAAGAGAAAACTTAAAAAAATTATTTGTAAAATATTATATAAAAAATCAAATGATTGTCCCTCTGTCTATCTGTCTGTCCCGTATATGCCCGCGTACCGTGTATCCGATTGAGCTGAAATTTGAACACCGAGTACCTTTCATACAGAGAAAGAACATAGAAGGTGTAAAAAAGTGGGCGGAAGTATGTGAGCGTGGCACTATATAATAACTTCTAAATCCCTAGACCGATTTCAATGAAATTTGATATAAAGGGTTCAACTGCTTCCAAAACAAAACAAAGGCCATATAAAATTCCAAAGACTTTCGCAAGAGGGCGCTTTAAGTAGTGCGTTCTTAAGAATCAATAACTCCTAAACCGATTTCAATAAAATTTGGTACAAAGGTTCAACTGCACCCAAGATAAAGCATTTGTAAAAAAGTGGGCGTGGCACTCTATAATAACTCCTAAGCAACTGGAACGATTACAATTAAATTTTGAATAAAGGTTCGACTGCGCCCAAGATAAAACATAGGCTATACAAAATTCCAAAGACTTCCCTAAGAGGGCTCTTTAAGTCGTGCGTTTTAAAGACTCAATAACTTCTAAGCACCTGGACTGATTTCAATGAAATTTGGTATGAAGGTTCGACTCCGCCCAAGATAGCATAGGCTATAAAATTCCAAAGACTTCCGCAAGAGGGCGCTTTAAGTAGTTAAGTAGAATTAATTGTCAAGACTCAATAACTCCTAAATGACTTGACCGATTTTACTAAAATTTGATACGTCAAATAACTTGACCCAGCAACATAATTGAGGTTATTTAAATTTCAGAAACTTCCCTGAGAGGGTGTTTTATTCAATCAACTATGTTTGGCTCATTCACGTCAAAACGGATGAACCGATTTTAATGAAACTTGGTAGGCATTTGGTTCTGTTACTGAAATAGATCCTATAATTTTACAAGTTCTTTCGACAAAAATCAAGCAAGGAGCTGAAGGCAAACGAAATCAATAACCAAAGACTAACAAAAAAAAAGAACTTTAACAAATACGAGCAGAAGCTATACGAAGATGAAAAAAAATTAACCTAACAGTAACGACCAAAACCGAAGTTGAACGAAGACAATTCAAAAATCGAATTGATGCTTATTGGATTTTTTTAAATTGGAATTTTTACGCATTTTTCTCGAAATGACGTTTCAAGCTTTCAACTCAGAAAAAAGTTTATCGGAATATAATAAAAAAGGCATCATAGTTAGAGAAAAATGGTCTATAGTCTATGGACTTTGCTCCATGGAATGCCTTTCTCTAAATGCAATCCTAAAAATTCTCTAAAAATGATAAAAAGCTTCTATGAAAAAGCGAAATCTAATATATAACAATCTCGTGTCACGGTGTTAGTGTATGAACTCTTCCGAAACGGCTGGACCGATTTTAATGAATTTTTTTTTGTATATTAAGTAGGTATGAGAATAGGTTATAAAGTATTTTTTATCTTCCTTCCCACGAGGGGCGTGGCATTTTTTCAAGAAAACAAATTTTCGATTTTACTTTCGTTCAAAAATCGCACATAAATGAAAGTCGGCACGAACTTACTGTTGACACGCGCTCTTCGACTGTCAAATTTGAGCGATCTTTGGAAAGGGGGCATGGCACCGCCCACACAATTAAACTTTTTGATATCGAATAGATTTGGAACTTGATGTCGTGTAACAGTAAAGCTCAGTTTGAAATAACTGATTGCTCAGGTCTTTCAATTATAAAAAAGACACGGGCATTGGAAAAAGGGGCGTGGCTACGCTCATACAACTCAAATTTTCGACACAGAATAGCTATGGAAGTAAAATTCACATAACATTTTAACTCAGAATGAAGTTGCTATTTGGTGGTGTCCTGCTACTGGAAGACAAGAATGGGCATTGTATAGGGGGTGTGGCTCCACTCATATAAGATACTTTTTTTTTAAATTGAATCGCTTTGGAAATAACAGTCACAGATCAAATAAACTCGCTTTGGAGTTACAATTTGGTGATATCCTACTACTCGAATATACTCGCAAACTAAAACGGGTGGCTCCACCCATAAAATAAAATTTTTTTATTTAATAGCTTTGGAAATAATGGTCAAAGAATATTGAAACTCAGAGTGGAGTTTGTCTATTGACAATCTGGAACAGGCATTGGACAAGGACGGCAGCAACGCGCCGGGTACCAGCTAGTATTTATATAAAAATATATCGTGTTTAGAGAAAAAGATTTTTTATTTCTGAGAAAACATTTGTTTTTATTGAAGAAAATAAGAAAATACTTCTCATAGTGAATTTTTCATCAAAATATAGGACAAATTTTTCATTTTCCATAAATTTTTCTCTATAAATGAGAATTTTTTTGTGCGAGAAAAATATATAATATATATTATAAGAGACATTGATATATTTCCTGTAGCTAGAAGTGAAGAAATATTTCTTTGAAAATGTGAAAATTTATTCTAATTGAAGAAAATTTTATTTGAAAAAGAGAAAATTGCTATTATCGAAAAAAGAGAAATTTCCTCAAAAACCAGACGTCAGATCGAGACGTTGAAGATATCATTTTTTTTTTTAATCATGTCTGGCAGGTACAGTTTTACGAAATTTTTTAAATTTAAAAATTTAATTGATAATTTAAACAAGTACAGAAAGTCTAAAGTTGGTCCAGGCCGACTATGAAATGCCCTAAACCTACTTTTCAAAAACAAAAAATTTTTATTGTAAATGATCGTCTCCGTAGGCGGATGAAGCCTATACTTTATACGCATTTAAATGTTGATGAAAAATTTACTCATACCAAGTTTTATTTCTGTGGCTCACAGTTAATGCCTTTATTGTGCTTTCGCTATGGGAGGTGGGCGTGTTCATGGACGGGTTACTCCCAATTTTGGAACACACCTTAGTTTTGGTATAAAATACATACATACCAAATATAATTTCTCTATGACAAACATAACCTTATTTCATGAGTTTTAAACTTTTTGTGTTGTATGGGAGGTAGGCGTGTTCTTTGGCGGATGACGTCCATTGTTCAAAACCATCTTTATCTTGTCATAAAAAACATACTAAAAACATACATACTCGCTAGTATAAAATAAAAGTAATTGCACGTTTGCCATTTTTCGCTTCAAATAGTCTCTCTCTTCTCTCTATATATATTCTTTTGGCCTACGCATTCAATGTACTATGAATAAGTTTGAGGCTGAGAAGCATAACGGAATCAAAAGATTTTTTTATTTTTGTGTAGATGGTGAGTAAATTATAGAAATTATTTCGTATTTGTTTAGGGATAAAAATACCAAAACCAATTTTGTACAAAAATAATAAACAAAATAATAATGCACTTCAAGTTTACTGAAAAATATTAACTTAAAATAGTTCTTCGTGTTGTCCTCAAACACCGAATATACATTAGAGCAACCCAGAAAGATAGAAAACCATTAGCGTAAAGACAGCATAAAAAAGTTGCACTTATCTGCACATCTCGTTACGAAATACCAAGAGCTACCCATTTCATATTTATGTGATTGTCTGTTTGCCTGATTGTGAGAAAATTAGAGAACGACTAGTAAGGTATATCTTCGACTTGGCCGAAGTTAAAATACCCCCACGGCCGATTCTTAAGGGTAAAAGAATCTTAAATTGGAAAGCTTTTTGTATGAGATTTTGAGAGATTTTATTATTTTTATGTATCTTAAATACATACATATCAAATTGTTTTCCTGGAGCTTTAATATTAGCCTTTTTATAAAGTTTTCAACTTTGGGATTGTATGGGAGGTGGGCGTGTAAGTGGGTGAGTGACGCCCATTTTTCTAACACACCTCAGTTTTGACATAGAATACACAAATACCGAGTTTCTGTTTTGGTTCTTTAATATTAGCCTCTATATAGATTTTTCAATTTTGGGGTTGTATGGGAGGTGGGCGTGTTAGTAGATGAATGCCGCCCATTTTTCTAACACATCTCTGTTTTGACATAGAATACATAAATACCGAATTTCAGTATTCTAGCTTTAATATTAGCTTCTTTATAGGGTTTTCAATTTTGGAGTTGTATGGGAGGTAGGCGTGGTTTTCATCCGATTTAGCCCATTCTCGAACTTGATCTTAGTTTTTTAAAAATAAGCTTAAATATCGAATTTCAGCACGATACCTTCAAAATTACGGCTGTAATCGTGTCCACAGACAGACGGACAGACAGACGGACATGGCTAAATCAACTCGGGTGGTGATGCTGATCAAGAATATATATACTTTTCTATACCTACCACGCCTCCTTGTGGGCGTTACACACGTCGTGACAAAATTAATATACCCCTTACGCAGTACGCGTGGGGGTATAAAAATACAGCTGAATTTTACATGAAGTAGGCAACTCATGCGAATTTCTCAATCTAGTTATTTATCATTCTTGTTAGAGCACCCATACGTGTGTTTTTCTGATTTCGTTCGCTCGTCACCCATTTTCCGTTAGAGTAAGGCTAAAAAATAAGATCTGCATTGCTTTATTTTTTTTTTTGCAATTAAATTTCAAAAGGGTTTCTATAGTTAATAATATTTGTTATTGTAAATCTCTATATATAGGCATTTCAGCAGAAAAGTCTACCGTGACCAAAAAATTAAAATTTAACCAACATTTTTTTTTACTTGTATGATTAAAGAGAAATATTCAAAATTAATTTAATTAAAGGATTCAAATTTTTTCCATGTTGCGATGGAAAGATATCGGGCTACCAAGTTAAAGTTAAAGTTTCGGTCAGTATTGTTTATTTCTATGAGCATTTTCTCTTTACAATTTCCATTTGTAAGAGTAATTGTGAAATTGCACTCTTATGCAAAACATTTGCTACAACAACAACTAATCACAAAATAAATGCAAAAGAGCAAACATTTGTCAAACAAATCAAAATATCAATTAACGGTAAAATTTTGATTTGCTTTGAATGTTATTCTGATGTAACGTCACGCCAGACAAAAAAGCATTTAGTGCTGTTTTTTCTACGCTGACGTTCAAAAGTGCGTGAAGTTTTGCATTTTAATAAATTTTAATAAAGTTAAGTAGTTAATTTTATAAAAAAATCGGCAAGAAAAAAAATCGTTAATTTTATATTAAATTTAAAAAGCGAGTAACGTCACGCCACATTGCTCGAAGTTTGCTGGATTTCATTACTAAATTTATTTGCAGATATTTTAGTGGAATTTTTTTCCAACTTCTCATGGTCGATGGGACAGGAGTTAAGTGTAATAACACTAAGGGAAAAAGTTATGTAGTCAGTACAGAGACAGCTATGTAAAATCTATGCACTGCAACTTGTATGAGAACGCAACAAGAGCAGTATTTACTGAGTAAAGGGAGCGTGTACTGACTACATATCAATTTATACACTTTTTAAAATGAATAAAAAATGTATTCAATACATCATGTTATGTGTTGAATACATAGCAGACTTCAATAGATACAATCAACGTGTACTCAATCAACGTGTTATGTAATTTTTTACAAAAACTTTACTCAATACATAAAATATAGACTCAGTACACGTCTCCCTTATACGATTGAAGTGACACATTTATTCAGTACATAACATATGGACTCAGTACACGTATCTCTTGCACATCGGCACACGATTTTGCTGTTTTATGTCATTCGTTTCTTGATTTTCAAATAAACAACACCTCTAAAGCCAGGCGCGGTTACAAGGGGGGTAAAGGGGGTAATTACCCCCCCCCCCCCCCCCCAATAACTTCAAAATACTTTTTTTTTAATACTTTATTTGGAGAAATTAATTACGCCCACTGCTTAAGGGTACTTTTATGTATACATAAGCGATTCTGAAGGCGTGTTTTGAAAGAATACTAAAAAAAAATGATCAGAGACATTGTTAAACTCTAGTTTTTTTATTGATATCAACAATTATTACAGTATATAAAAAAATTTTGTTTATTTTTGTTTTGTGACATCCTTTGCGTGTAGATGACGTTTTTATGAAGCGATGCGAGAAGAGTATGACCATTTTGCTTGTAGAATCGCATGATCTGTAGTCATCTGCAAAAACCAAAATATTATTAAGTGCAAAGCAAACACTTACGTCAAGGTAGTAACTTCGCTTTTTTTTAAAAATGAGCTTGAAAATAAAGTAACAGATCGTTATGTTCTCAAATTAACAGCCATTTTTTAAACAATCAACTTTAAAGACGCGTTATTTTCTTACAAACAAAAAACTTGAAGTCACTACCTCAGCGTAAGTGTTTGCTTTATAAAAAATATATTTTTGCAAGACATTAACGATTAGTTTAAAAATGCCATTTATATGAAATCATTGAGCAAGCAACATTGATTTTGATTTGTTATGAGCGCAATTAAGATTTTGGCTATGCAGACCAAAGTTGCCACTTAAAATATTTTATTCTTCTAAATTTTTACTGAAAACCATCCAAACTTTTTTGCAACCTATGTGCCAACGAATTTTACCATAAAAAACAATACGTGCATTGTACTTTCAGTTTTCACTTTATAAATTTACAAAAAAAAAATTCAAACAATGTAAAATCCAATAGTTTGTTTTACTTCAATTATTTCATAATCAGTTAAATTATTACTTAGAAATATTTCAGCTATATTCAGTCCTAATGAAAATATTTTATACATCTGTAATACTTTTTGTCATATATGATATAAAGGGTGTTTTTTATAAGGTTTTTTTTCAGTATGGATTACTCTATTGTCTGACAGTTGTTTTGACAGTTTAAAGTCAAAAGTCTCTACTCAGTATTGTTTGGCAAATCATCATGAATAGGTTAACTCCAGAACAACGCTGCCAAATCGTGGAAATTTATTTTCAAAAACAGTGTTCAATTAAAAATGTTTCGCGAATTTTATGGTGCACAAAATCGTCCGTCTGAGACCACCATAAAGAACGTAATTACCAAATTTTGGTCTACATTCACTCTTTTGGATTCCAAGCCACCGAGAAGAATGAGAAGAGGGCGTACAGAATAAAATATTGCTGTCGTTGAGTCCAGTGTCGAAGAAAACGTTAATTTATCGATTTGTCTCTGAAAATGAGGAAGGAAGACGCGTTACCGTGAATAGAAATCGATACAGAACCATGATTAATGAATTTTTGTTGCCAAATCTTCAAGATATGGATGTTGAAATACGCCCTCAAAGACTTTTGGGTCGAAAAGTGGACTTCCAGAATGCCCTTTGTGCCAAATAGTCGTGGTGGCCATATGCCCCAAATTATATTTAAATGTTAAATGCCAAGAAATTATCTACCAAATAAAAATTTTTTGGCTATTTCATAATTTGGCATGTGTTTTATTTAAATTTCAAATCAGCAAGCTCTTAAAAAAACACCCTTTATAACAGGGTTGTTTTGAAGTGAATTAATGTCAGGTTAAAGTTGCTAAGTTTGTTTTTTTTTTTTTTAAGTTGCTTAAATTGTATCAACTGCGCAAATAATTTGTTGCATACAATTATTTTTGTTTGAGTTAATTCTAAATTGTTTGGAATTCTGAAATTTTTCAAGCCTACCTTGACTTACTTTTTATATAAATAGGCGCAGGGAAAACAGTTAAGAACCATTTTCTCCCGTGTTTTTCAACCGATTTTGATAATTCTGTTTTTAAATGAATTAGAGTGCGGAGAAGGAGTGCACCGACTATTTTATACAACTATAAATAAACAAACAAAAATTGGTCGATTTGCGACCCCAGGGCGGTACTAGTAATTATAATTGCAACAAACCAACCAAATTACCACAACCGACTTTCATGAAATAAAACTGCCACTTTTAGTCCACTTTTAGTAAGGAACTAATTCAAATTCAATTATTTCATTAACTTAAAATTTGGCAGTGTAAATAGGAGAGCGAAACTAATGTTAATGATATTAACGCCGTTTTTACTCTTTGTAATAATGACATTTTTCCACTAATTTCTAAAACGTTTGCTATCTTTACCACGCTTCCTATCGGTGTAGAAACAGCTGAGCGAAGTTTTTCTATACTTCGACGATTAAAAATATGGTTCCGTTCGAATTGAGAACGATTGAATGGACTCTCGTTCTTGCATATACTTAGAGACATTTAAATAAATATTAACGAAGTTATTGATAATTTTGTGATGATTTTGTCATATAATTTTGTCAGTAACAAAATTAAGCTTTATGAAAGGTGCAGAGATCTCGATAAACAATCCCGAATGAATTTTGCCTGCTGAATTCAAATATGGACTCCATTTTTCTCCATCAGCTCGAGTTTTTGAGTTTTAGACAAAAACATGATAATCAGTTTTTGTCTGATAATATTGCTATATCTATTATATTGATCTACCGATTTGTTTTACTATGACTGAATTCAATGAAGAAATACTAGACCTTTTAATTTTTGCACATTCAATAACAATATATTAAACAGTTTCGAAGATATCGACATTCAAAGACAAAAAATTTCAGAATTTTACGTGGGCAGCTCTTGTTAGATTTCGAGTTTTTATTTACTTTTCGCTGAGATATTATTCCAGAAAAAGGGAGAAATAAATAAATACGGAAATGTGCGTGTATGTGTCTGGGAAAAATGCTTCTTAAACAATTCAATAATTTCAATTCAAAAAAGTACAATTTGTCTATTTGTAAAAAGGCAAAATTTTCTCAAATCGAAAATGTGTGTCTTTGATAATTTACCCCCCCCCCCCAAGATTTTTTCCAGATCCGCCCCTGTCTAAAGCCTCTAGAAAATCAAAGCAGGAATGAGTTTATCCACTGTACTCTAGAACAAAAGCGATGATTGTATAAGAAATAAATGTCTGGGTTTCTATTAGTAATTTTGCCAATTATTTTGTGAAATCTAGTCATTTCTTTATTAAGTTATTTATTACATTTCTTGAGAGGGTGATTTAGGCAAGGACATGAATTGTGTATATATTCAATACAAAAACAAAAAATATATAATGAATACATTATGCATGTACTCATTGCATAAAATGATGAGTAATGAGTAAATGATGTATGTACTCATTATATAAATGTATGCACTAAAAATATGTAATGAGTAAATTATGTATGTACTCATTACATAAAATTATGCATTTAAAATATGTAATGAGTAAATAATATATGTACTCATTGCATAAAATTATGTACTCCAAATATGTCATGAGTAAATTATGTATGTACTGAGTCAATAATTTATGTAATACGTACATAAGATCTTTACTCATTACATAAAATTATTTGTAACAGTTTGCGATGAGTACAGTGAGCATGTACTCACCACATACATCCATGAATTCACGACACATATTTATGCGTTGAGTACATAAAATTCTTTATTGACTACATAACCGCTTGAAAGCATTATGTAGTCAATAAAGATTTCAACATGTACTCAATACATGAAAAATGTAAAATTTTTGTGTGCAGAAAACTATGCGATGAGTACATAAATTTATGTATTGAGTCCATAGGTTTTTCCCTCTGTGAATATATAATAGCTAAACTTTATGTTTTATTTACATCAAATATGTTTTAAAAAAAATTTTAACATAAAATGTTTCGATGGAAATTTATGTAAAGTAACGCCAGTAACATCACGCCAGATGACTTAGCCTAACAAACAAAAACCGAGAATAGATTTTTTTAATTTAATAACTAGCAAAATAAACATAAAAAAAAAACAAATTGGCCATTTCAGCCCTTGAAAGGACTTTAACCGAGCTTCTTATGATCAATTGTGTTGTGTGTGTTATTAAAATGTTTGCACACAATTAACCGAGAACTGGACCTACATGTTTTATGCCGACTCCGAACGGCTCATGTTCTCAAGAAGCTTTACATGGCATTATTTACTCTCTGAGGTTTGCCATTGTCTGCAGAGAGGTGGTGGCCGATCAGAAAAATTTTTTATTGAAAAAAACCTTTTCGCCGCGGTTGGGGATCGAACCCGGGCTCCGAGTATGCTAAGCCACACACTTAACCTGCATGCCACGGTCACCACAACATATATTATTTTAAAAACATATATTATTTTAAACTCTTCCAAATAAAGTTTTGTATAAAAAGTCTTGCCCAATTCGCAGAGTTTTGCAAATTTTCTAATCTAAGTCGAAAACCACTTTTGTGAGTGTAACGTCACGCCAGTGCATATTTTTGCTTATATCTTTTAATTCTTAGATTCGATTGTTATAATTTTTTTTAATTAATATAGAGGAACTTATTTACAAAGCAAATATAAAAAAAAATTTTTAGACTTCTTCATTCTTTTGTTTTAATTTTTTCGTACAAAACGTACATAAAGCCAGTTTGGAAATGCCCATACGCCGATCTTCCATTCCCCACAAAATTTTATGGTGCCGATTCTCTGTGCAGAATATGTCTTAATTTCGGTTAAGTCGAAGATAACACTTACTAGTTTTCACTTTTCTCTTACTACAAACTTATTATTCCTCTATATATGTTCTTATTCTATTTGAACCGTTCATCATATCCGATATGTAATAATTTTCGTCAAAAACCGAATTTCAATTTCCCTTTGTACTTTAAACGGTGTTCTATATTTTTGAATAACTGGTATATTAAAAAGAAACAAATGAAAAACCATCAAGCAGCAACAAAAACTTATCTCAAAAATGCAACCGAATTTTCTTGATTGTAAATCGCTGTTATGCTATGTATGTAAGCATAACAAACACCAAATAACCCAAAGTTATTTCGTAATTAATTTTTGGTGAATTTTTTGCTTTGTGCTTGTATAACATATTAGTTGCAGTTATGTGCCATAAACTTAAAATATTTTTAGTGATTTTCAAAACTTCTGGTGCGAATTTTCAATAATGCGTGGCTTGACGCACGCACTATATCCATGCTACAGAGTGCAACGTTTTTGGGTGTTGCGTGTGTGTGTGTGTGTGTGTGTGTGTGTGTGTGTGTGTGTGTGTGGGGTGAGTTCATGTTTGTAAACTAAATCATATTTCTTTGTTAATAATGTGGCGGCCGTGGTCGTGGTCGTGGTGCTAAATGTGTAGCTTGCAAGCCAACGAATCCCAAGTTTAATCCTCATATCGTGCGGATTCTTTTGTTTTTTAATTGGTGTGAATTGAATCTTTATTTAGTAAATATTCTTCATACTGCTTAAAACTAAGATAAGACTCAATCTACTTCAATAAACTTAATGACAAAAATGCACGAAAATTATTTTTAAAATAAAAATTTTTACAATTTTGTTACATGTACGTTACACATACATACATGCATACATATACGTTTTAACTAATATAAATTTTAAGAAATTTCAACAATTATTCAAATTTAAAATGTATACTGCGAGACGATGATGAAAATCTTTGCAACGCTCTTGCCGCGTGGCATGCCATTCGTAAAAACGGTCATGCTGAGTTCCAGCTCAATATCCTGCGGACCCTCCAGTGAACGCCTAAGCGTAAGATTTACCTCATGTTTGCTCTTGATTGTGCTGCAAATTTGTTAGAGAAAAACGTGTAAGTCAACACCCAAAATAAAGCAATATTTTTCCTCCAACTTACTCAAAATGATACTCGGATGCCTTCTCGATATTTGCTGCTGCCTGTATCTTAACGATTTTCAAATCGAAATCTATATCGTCGTACCATTGTGGACCATGCAAACTGAATATAGTGCGTCCTTCTGGTGGTATTTGTAATTTCGATACCAAAGTAATGAAGTTATAGGTATAGGCCGATGGTTTGTTATAACAGTCATCACCTTCGCAGAGATTGCTAGTTTGCCGGCAGCGACTAAATCACAAGCAGAAACTCATATAAATTAAATATATATTCTGAAAAACTAATTTAAAGTCCACTTACTTTTTCTGCTCTGGATCATTGACATAGCCGTAGGGACAATGAATAGTTGTGCATTTGTAACTACCTCGTATATTGGTGCATATATCATGACGACCCGTGCAAACGTCACTAGTAGCACATTCGTCAATGTCGCGACAGGTATTCTTATCCATGGCCAGAGTATAGCCTCGTGGGCAAGAACACTCATACGAACCGGGCACATTATTGCAGAAGCCCATGCAAAGCTTATACGATTTGTGCACCTCACACTCGTCTAAATCGTTGCAGGTACGATTGTCGGCGCTTAGCTCATAGCCAGCATTACAGGTACAACGATAACCACCCCAGAAATTAACACATTTTTGCTGACACAAACCGGGAATTTCTTGGCATTCGTCAACATCTAGACAAACGCGATCATTATCTTTGCTCTTCTGGAAGCCCGACTTGCACTCGCAATAAAAGGAGCCAAGCGTATTCATGCACTGCGCATTTGAGGGGCACACAGCAGGACGCTCTTGTTCACATTCGTTGATATCGGTACAACGTCTCTGACCATGTGGTAGGCGTGTTAACTGATGTCCAGGTGGACAGGAGCAAATGAAGCCACCTTGACGATTGCGACAAATTTGATTTTCAGCACAATTGTGCTCACCGGTCTCACACTCATCGATGTCTGAAAGAGAAAGAATACAAATGAGAAGAATTAGAATTTTACTGATTTTGTGTGCACCTCAGTTTTTTTTTTTTTTTTACTTACCAAGACAAGCAGTTCCATCCGGTGTAGACTTATAGCCAGTGCCGCATTGTAAGAGATTTTGACAACGATAGGATCCATTTGTATTAATGCAGCGTTGATGCGTTCCACATGGATTACCCACTTGGCATTCATTGGTGTCTTTTAGAAGAAAAAAAATAACGTTTAAAAGAAACTTGGAAAATATCCCTAAAAACACTTTTATAACTGTCATCGGATTTTTTAGTACAATTCCCAGATAAGGAAATGGCAGTTCCCACAAAAATTTGTGTTCCCAAAAAAACAATATGTCATATGAATATCGTTCATAAATAAACGGAAATTATATCCCCATGATCCGCTTATTCTATTTTATTTTTTTTTGCCTTGAACCAAGGATTTCAGGTGTCAAATCTATTTAGTCAAGTGTACTTTGGTTTGTAAATGGGGTTAAAGATAAGTAGGAGAGAACAAGAAATCAAGAACAAATAAGTATGGAATATTCTACAGCGGGTCACAGCTTATTTGAAACAGTGTTCAATTAAATTTTGAGACTGCTCTATCTTTTTAACTAAAGAGGATAACGATATAATTTGAATGTGGATTTGTTGATATCGCCGACAACAACATGAGCTAAGCGACTCACCTTGACAAAAAATTTTGGTAACCCCGTGAAAATTTACTGATTTTACTGAAGCTGGGTTGCCAAGGTAATGGACTATCAACAGGAAGTACAAGTCACAATGAGGAAACATCTGAAGCTCATCGACTATTTATGTTCAAAGATAGAGGCCCACCTGAGGCAACACTACAAAATACAGAGGCGCATGGCAGTGCATCAGTCGGACTGCAGACAGATATAACATTGAACGAGTACCTACATCAAATTTGGTTCAGAAAATATTAGATCAGCCTTCATGCATTGGTACAGCGCACGATTCAACACAAGAATGTTTTCTGGCATTGAACAACCTGGGAATCGAGACTTTCAGTTGGAATCGTTTGCTGGTGCATCTCTAAGTAAAGAAAATTGATAAAAGCACTCATATTCACTATGAAAAATGTATTAAAAATCCAAAAGAACTACAAACAATGAAGGAGAAACATTCTTAGAAAACCGGTTTCAATCTAAGGAAGCTATTAACCAAAGTGACAAAATATCAAGGATGAATACATAGTCTAGGGCCTTCACATCCATTTTTGCTACCAACAAGTACAATTTTTGCAACCAATGTCGAAACGGTACTCATCCATTGTTTTCATGCAAGCAGTTTTTGATTGGGCATCACCACTCACTTTGATGTAAATGCAGCTCCGTGTAAATCATCATTGCTGACAAGTTGGAAGTTGGTATCACATTTGAAACAAGAATTTTGGCGCAGATGGTCACATGAATATTTAAATGAGTTACAGTGCAGACTAAAATGGAAAGAACAATCAAGGAATATAGAAATAGGCATAATAGTCATTATAAAAGAAGATCATGTTTCACCGCTATAATGGCCAATGGGGCAGAAAGTAAAGACATATCTAGGAGATGATGATTAAGTGCAAATAGCAGAGGTTAAAACTGCAAAGGAAGTTTGGAAGAGACCGATACATCGTTTGGCACCACTTCCATGTGAAGATGATTCTCAATCACCTCAACACGAAGAAGGGAAGAACACAGATTTTTCCAACGAAGAGAATCGTTCAAGCACCCTTAAAAAATGAAAGGTCGTGTCACTAAGCACTAACATTGTTAATCTTTTTGTAAGCCTACTCTTTCTACCATAACTCTGTACCACCCTTTTAAAGGAATCATTCTCTAAAAGAAAACTTTACCTCAAAGATTGGCTGATATTTTGAAGGCAAAGGTTCCATTTACAAGGTTTGCCAGAACAGAATGGGATATTCTTGTATACTACGAACTGCAGCCATATCGAAGAGAATTAAAAATGTTTTAAGAAAGGTCACTAAGCCTGCATTAAGTGTGTCAAAACGCACACCTTGCATGTTCAGACATTGTAAAAAGAATTAAACACATTGGAACTGAGTTGCTCGTAAACGACAAGGTCATACAGGCTCTTATCGCTCTTATCGAAACACTCTTATCGAAGCACGAAGGACCATCGCAACAAGTTGTTTGAACCCTTTACTTTATCAGCCATTCAGTTAACAATGGTGGCGTCAAAAATTCGGACTTCACAACCATCCAACAATCAAGCATGGTGATGGCGTCGTCATGGTTTGAGGCTGAATGTCCGCATCCAGCGTGGACCATTTGGAATTTATTGAGACTACAATGGACAAAACAGTATATCTCAACATTTAAAAAAATAATTTGATCTAAAGGGCTGACAAACTGACAATACGGCATAGCTTCCGGTTCTACCAAGATAATGACCCAAAGCATAAGTCTAGGATTTTGCAGTCGTGGCTTATTTGGAATTTCCCCAAGAATTTTGAATCAAAACATCCGCAAACACCAAATTTCTAACAAAAATTATTTAAAAAACGCTCTAATTGAGGAATGGGCCAGAATCACGTCAAAAGTGACACAGAAGTTGATGTATCAGGGGCGAACGCGGGCGGGTTTTGGGGGTTAAAACTACAATGTTCTACGGAATAAACTTGCCCAAGAAAAATTTAGTTTATAATTGATTGCGAGCCTCCGGGTTTTGAGAGAATGTGTGAATTCGTGTTTCGCTGCAAAATGTGAAGTTATTGAAATACATAACCAAAAAAGTTCTATACTAAGGTACAAATATTAGTGGTTTCTAGCTGTCGAGTGGCAAAAAATGACGAATGGTCTCATGTTGTTCTCTGATAACTACGATAAGCAAACAAGTAAAAATTTTGATAAATACAGTCGAACTTCCATAACTCGAATCACCATTATCCCAAAAAAAACTTCGACTTACGGAGACATCGAGTTATAGAATATTTTTTGTTTTTTCTTGAAGAAAAGCCTTAATTGCCCACAGTTGTGCATATTTAGGATATGTGATATGTTTTTTATTTAAAACAGGCGCTTAGGAAAAATTACATACAATAAGTTAGAGTTAAGTAAAATATTCTGAAATAAGTTGCTGAGTAAGTGTTTTTTTTATTATTTTCATTAAAAAGAGACTGTAATTTGTTCAAACTCTTTAGTGCTCATCAGTTGTAGTGTCATTCGTTTGCAAATACAAATTCAAAGTTCGGAATGAATTTTCTACATCATTTCTGGAAGGCTGATGAATAGTTTCTTCCACCGAACCCTCGTCATCACTCTCTGATCCGCTTAAGATTGCACCCCCTAGTTCAGAACAGTACTGCTCAACAATATCTGTCATCTGTAGGAAAGTCTGTTGTGAAAAGCTCATAATCTACTTTAATATAATCCTGAAGTGAAGCATTGCAAGTTATTTCGTTCGCTTTTAACCATGCTTCATAATCAAAAATACTTTGATTAAATACATAATCATACATAATAAAATACTTTGTCGAGCAAATATTTTAATGTACAAAATGGAATTTCCCCGAATATATTCAAAACAAACAAACGAAAAAAAGGCTTCTTAAAAAAAGTAAAGCGAGAGAGAGCAAGCACATTACTTTGAGTTATAGAATTCATGTGCATGCATTTTCGTTCGAAACTTCGAGTTATTGAAGTTCGAGTTACGGAAGGAGAATTGTATGCTATTTACTCTCTTATTGCTACTGCCAAGTCCCCTTTTTCACTAGTCAAGAAATGAAAGCAATTTTTCGAGTTCGAAAAACTTGTCAGTACACTTGACTGTGTACCGTCAACTTTTTCCTCTTTCGTCGCTTCCTATTTGCGGCGAATTGGCCTACAAGCTCAGAAAATTAACTTCAATTCTTGACTAATGTAAAAAGGATACAACCAATTTAGTTCGAGTTATGGAAAATTCGAGTTATAGAAGTTCGAGTTATGGAAGTTCGATTGTAGTACACAAATATTGGCTAAAAAGATACTATCAGCGTTACCAAAAAACGATTTTAATGTACAACATTTTCAAAAATGTTGAACATTAAGCAAAAACGGTACCAATAAAAACATAAAGTCAGTTTTGAATTTAAAAAATAGCCAGCTCAGAAAATACATAGCTTTTCCATGTATTTTATTTTAAAACTGGCTACTTTTTTTGGCATTTAACTCATGTTTGAACTTATTTATAATTTAAAATTATTTTAAAATTGAAAAATTTAACTTAACATGGACGAAGATAGTTTAATTATGGGCAGAGAAATCCTGACGGACAATTGTGCTTTAAGAAAAACAACATGGTATAAAAAACCAACCTCCACGTCGCCGTCATTGCAGGCTTGGTCTTCATAAGAGCCATCATAACATTTATCACTGCCATTGCTTTATCTACAATGGATACCGAATTTGGCCTTGATGGCAGACTACTCAAGCTTATAAAATGCGCTGGCCCTATTGGCTGCTAGCTTTAAGATAACAGGTCTCTTTGTACCTGTTTGCAGAAGCCGACAATCCATGCCAACAGGCCAGAAACTTCACTTCATATCACGTCCTTCTGCCTAATTGTTTCGATGTTGTTTATGGAGCTGCCCAAGACACTTTTTCTATAAAGGCTCAATTCCCTGAGGATGGCCTTGTGCTCCTCATTCTAAGATGATAACTCTTATTTCATAAGTCACAAACGCGTAGATTGCTCCTTAGCTCTTATCAATATAAACGGAGTAGATCTTGTGGAACGTCAGCAACTCTTGACGTTCTATGCATATCGATCCAAGCTGATCTTCGTTGTAATGATCATATATTTGATGTGTTGAAAGAAACGGCCAAGTGCCTTGGTTTTTTAGAACAGTGCAAGAAATACTTGACTCCAACTGATCTTTGCTTGATGAGGTAAAACTCATATTTGGTGTTTCTGGACCGAAATCAACGTCGTGCCATAGATTTGATAGAGGAGAAACCATTTCTTCCACTTTCTACTCTCTTGGGCATTGACCCAATGCTGGTTACCTAAGCCTTCTGTACAGGTACTAAAATGGGAAGTGTTCAAGAGAAATGCATGGTCTGACGCTCGTTTGTTTTCTTCACCGACTCTGGCAGCTCTCAAGGCTCATCTCTATACTATTATTGCCTTGATGTCCAATTGAACAATCCATTACTGAAACAATTCGTTCTTCAATTGATAGTAAATTGTGAAATAATCTCCCTGCGAGTGTTTTCGCCGGAAGTTTCGAGGTGCACATATTTAAAACACACCTTCACCGCCACTACTGTACTTTCTAAGCCTCCCACTAATCTATTACTCTTCTCTCGAACTAACGTAATGCTTACTCCATTTACATATACGAGTCATTCTCTGAGCGTTGGTTAAGCCCAGGGTATACTGAATAAGGTAGCCGCAACACGGAGAGCGTGACTGCCGCAAATGTCAAAGCGAACTGCTTCAGCTGTTGTTGTTGTTGTTTTTTTTCGACAGCCAGTTGATTTTGACACTTTCGGATAAGCGAAAGAGAGCACAGTCAGTTTTGAAGCAACCTTGTTATTCAACCATGGTTAAGCCTAAAAATAAACTTTTTTCTCAATTTCCTACTTGTCTGAAATTTTTTTTTTTCGAAAAGCGATAAAAATCATTTGTTTTTCTATCAAAATTGACAGTGTTCTCTACTTTTTTGAAACATCCCTATTTTAGCAAAATAATGCTTGACTCGTTTTTTATTGGTAGCAAACAAAAAGTGTGGAAAAAAGTAGTCAGTTTTAAGTAACACCGATTTTAAGAGAAAGTGTGCAGCTCGTTATTGGTAAGGCTGAAAGTTTTCATTTTTTTTAAATTTTATGAAATTCTAAATAACTTTATAAAATTCTGATTTTATTTTGATTTAATTGCTGAAAAAAAAAAATGTAAAAACTAAAATAATAGTTCGATCTGTAGACTTTTTCTGACTAGTGTTTGGCGTTAAGCTGCAGTGCACACAAACAACTAAGTTATTCTAAGTTCAGTTAATGTTTTTGTTTTCATTTAATTTCTGTTAAATTAACCAAAAATTGCCTTAAACAAAATCCGTTAATTAGCAACATAACGACTAACACAAAACTTGATGAGTAGATCAAGTTAAAATAAGTTTTTCGTAAATAATGTTTGTAACTCACCTACACATGCGCCCAAATGATTGCGATGGAATCCATTGCCACAGGGCATTGATGACACTTCCGAACCGACATAGGATGGCGAATAGTCACGTATCTGATTTCGGCTGTAGGTTTGATGTGATGCATACGTTTGCGGATATGTGTACGTTCGATTCCGGTATGGCCCATAATACGGACGACCACCCGATGAATGCGATGGTGATGTTGTCGTGGTGGCCTTTGCTGTTGTTGGTGGTTTTGTTGTTGTAGTTGTCGTAGTTGTTGTTGTGGTGGTTGTGCGAACATAATGACAACGAAACGAACCCATAGTATTGTGGCAGGTATAGTCAGAGGTGCAGGTATGCGTATTTAAAACACACTCGTCGTCATCTGGTGCCAAAATAATTTACAAATAGAATATTTTAATTTAATTTCAAGCAAAATTTATATAACATATGTTTATATATATATATATATGTGTATTACATACATATATATAGCACAGCAAGTTGTTTTATGTACTCACCATCGCAATTGTTGGTCTGAGCATTGAAGGTGTAGCCAGTGCCGCAGCTTTGCAGGCGTGTACAAACGTAGGAGCCCAACGTATTGTCACAACGTTGCGTTGATAGACAGTTGTGGTTGTTTATGGAACATTCATTGATATCTATTGGGAATGAGCATGGTATATGATGACATATAGTGTAAAAACCAAAAAATTATTAAAGAGACAAAATGTGCTGTGATGTACTTCAAATGTAATACCATGTGCGGCATAAAAAACTATAGGTACTTATTTTATGTTACTTATGAGTTCCAAAGATTTTTAAATGAAGTAAGTTCCACCACTAGTTTATTCATAAATTCGAAAATTACGCTATAATGTGCTCAAGCTGTGCTGTAATATGCAGTAGAAAGGTTATTTAAAAAAAAAAAAAAAACATTTCGGCAAATCCAGAAAAAATAATTAAACCTTGAAAAATAAAAATGTTTTAAGGTCAATAAAAATACATGGAGCGTTAAGAATATTGCTTGTGTTTTCCTACGGTAAAAGCATTTTGAAAAAAAAACATTTTGTATCTTTAAATTTTAAGTGATTTTATTTACGTATTTTTAATCTGTAGGAATTTAAAAAATTGCAGGTTTTTTATGCTTTGTAATTTGGTATTTCGCGATTTAAATATCAAAGCACAGTTATATAATATACAGTATTGAAATATTTTCTATTGAAAAAAGCATATGACAATTTTTTAAAAATATCATTTTCTATCGAAAAACATAATTTAAAAAAGTGATTCAAGAGTGAAACGTGAGTGATAATTTTTATTGATAAGTTGGATTATCTTGGAAAATAATTGTCTGGCATATTTTATGTCTCGTATTTACTTTCTATATCAGATAAGTGAATTTTGTATTTTTTTAAATCATGCACTCACAATTATTTTTCATTAAAAAGGCATTTGAAAGATTGAAACGTGAGTGACATTTAATTTTTTTTTTTTTTTGTTTACTTTTGTATTACAAATGAAAGAAGAAAACAGAAACATCCAGAAAATGTGAAAGCCGGCCCTAAAACAACGTATGAACAAAATATATAGAAAAAATATTATATATTAATACGTGAACATTAAAGTTTGTCGTACGCTTTTATGGTATTAATTAAAACTCAAAATAAATGAAACTTATATCATTCGAAAGGTTATGTTGCCCAGATGTGCAGAATGTATATATAAATGATATATCTGATAGAGGGGGTTCCCAACCTTCTAAGAGAGAAATTAAATTTTTGAGAAAAAATCTGCTCTTTGATTGATATGAAATTGGAGTTGGAGGAGAGTTCTTAAGTCGCTCGAATTTGAATTTTTTTTTAAAAGTAACAATTTCTTAAAAAATTGTAGTTTTATGCATTCATCAATTGTTAAATTTGTAAAAAAATGTTTTTTGAACTCAAAAATTTGACTTTCCATGTGAATATCTTGGTCGGATTTTAACGGTTTTTAAATTTTTTTCATTTTTTCTAAAAGTTTGATAAATTTTCTTTTAAATGTGCTAAAAATTACAGCAAAGTTCTAACCAAAAGTATTTTTAATAAATTTTCTTAATATTGTCGTTTGTTATTTAGCGTGTGTTTCAACCAAATGCCAAGAGAGAGAAAAAAACTGTCTCAAATTGAATGTTCTAAATTGGAAAGCCAATATCTCCGCCATCTGTGAATAGATTTTATTTATTTCTTTTTTGTATTTAAGTCTTATCAGTTAACTTAAAAAAAACTTTTAAAAATTATGCCGCTTTTTGTTTGTTTATATTTAAATTATTCCTTTTAAAAAAAGACCATAAAATTTGATTTATTCTTAAAATATGGGGTAAAAATGATTTTTGTTGTAAAAAAACAAAAACTCAAAATTGCATTTTTGATTTTCTTTCAAAGTCTATACCGTTGATTTCGTTTCATTAACTGGTTAGTCAAAAATAAACTTCAAAATAAGTTTGTTTAAAATCTTGAAAAAAATTGTACATTTTACTTTTTATTTAAAAAATAAAAATAAATTATCGTGGATTGAACCCAGGTCAATCGAGTACTAAACGTGAACGCAAGTAAGCTCGGCTAAACATGAACTTCCAAAATATTAATTCAATTTCATTGACTACTTACGTATAAGTGTATCTTGTTCTATAAATAAACCGGCTACTGATTGATTCCGAAGGTATCTTTGAGGTGTCAATTGACCGCTGCCGATGTATTTTTAAATCGGTAGTAAGATTGGTCCAAAGGTATCAAGCCGGTGTCAATTTTCCCCTGAGAATGACAACGCAACGAAAAGGAACTGGTTGGTTTCATATGTTTATATCAGAATTGGGACCGGTCACTATGACTTTGGAACCTATCACGTGAGAGGTTCTGAACCGGTTTTTTTCTCCGTAGGGTAGGGTTCTAATATATGTATCACAATTCAAATTTAATTTATTTTTATTGCTTAAAAAAAATAGCGAAGTGAAGCGCACCGGGTACAGCTAGTTTTATTTTTAAATTTTGATGTTCTTGCTAAAGTTCATGTTCTCAAGAAGCATTACATGGCATTATTTACTCTCTGAGGTTTGCCATTGTCTGCAGAGAGATGGTGACCGAGCAGAAAAATGTTTTATTGAAAAAAACTTTTCGCCGCGGCTGGGGATCGAACCCGGGTTCCGAGCATGCTAAGCCACACACTTAACCTGCATGCCACGGTCACCACACAAGCACAAGCACAACCTACGCAAAAAATTCGATTTCCTTTCTTATAAAATTTAGGGCTGATTTTTAAAAACATATATTTTCTTTTCTTTACACCCTTAACGGCACACAGCAAAACAATCCAATCACATCATCAGCACAAGTTTTAAATTCTTAAAAAAAAACTCTTGAAAACCACATAAAGCAAAACAATTACAAGTCATATGCCAATCGATAGCACACATTGAATACATTTCAGCACATAATTTTGTTTTGAAAAAGAATTAAAATTTTCAAAATTAATAAATACTTTCAATTCATAAATTAAATCAATAACTTTTAAGCAGCAACTGAAGTAACTCATGTAGAATAACTTAAGAATTTACACTCACCAACACAAGCATTTGTTGTGGTATCCAAATTAAAACCGATCTTGCAGTCACAATGATAGCCTCCAATGTCATTCGTGCAGACTTGGCTGCTGTCGCAAGCGCTCTCATCGGTCGCACACTCATCGATATCGATGCAACGTCCGTTCTTGAACTGAAATCCCGAGCCGCACTTGTGCAACGGGCTGCCAAGCTGATAACGACTGCCCCCCAATCTGGAGGGCACCTCCACTTTCAGCTGGCACTTAAAACTGCCTTTAAGGTTCAAGCATTGCTGATTGTCTTCACAATCATCAAGCTCTTCTTCACATTCGTCAATGTCTAAAAGAGGCAAACTTTTTTCCATAAAATTTGACATTAATTAACCGTCACTCTTACCTTCGCACATGTCCGTTTTCGAACTTAAGCGATAGCCTTCCGGGCACTCACTGCCGTTAATATTTAGACACCTATAGCTGCCCGGGTTGTTGAGACAGTACTGGTTCGTCTTGCATTTGGTTCGCTGCAGCGCGCATTCGTCAATATCAATGCACTTATTGCGCTTTAATTCAAAACCTAGTGGACACTGGCTGCTTTCATCATCATCCTCTTCTATAGAACCCAAATCATCAATGTCTTCATCTTCGTCAGCGTCCTCCACTTCATCATGCTTTTGTGATGTATCAACTGCATCGTGCTCAACGCCCTCTATCAGAGAGCATGTGGCACTATTGCTGTCCAACTTGTAGCCCGGATTGCACTTGCAGATATAGGCCTCGTTTGTGTTCTCACAGATATGGGCACAGAGGTTGGGCACCTTGCCACAGATGTCATCTAAATAAATGAAAAGTGTTACAATTAGTTGAAAATGTTTGAACTTTCTTACGGAAACTTACCATCGCCATCCGATAAAACAATAGCACCATCACCTTCCTGGTCGACTCCTACGGATGAAACACCCATCTGTCCTTCAGCTTTCTCCAAACTGTCAACCATAACGCCATCTTTTTCGCCATGTGCTGGTGCCTCAATGATTTTCGAACCACGTCCGCTAGCATCTGTAGATTGCCCTTTAGCCTGCCTTGATTTTTCAGCATCTGTTGAGGGTCCAAGCGTTTCATTGCCGCCACAGCAAATGTTGTAAGAGTCATCGTTGGCGAAATAGGCAAACATTGCATCATCGCAATTGTTTTCACTAGCTCTGACCGCCAGACCCACCTGGCAGAAACGACAGCAATCTGCATACGAGGTCGTATTGAATTTCTCATCACAACGTGAACCTGTCAGCGCAGCCAAGCGTCCCGCCACACAGTGTTGTTGTTGTATTTCGCGCGAGCAGCACACGCCGAATGTCGAGTAGCAAAGCCCACGCCAGAGCGGTGGAATGGCATCCACTTCAAATTCACTGTTGTGACAATAACTGTTCTTGCGTGCATGTTGTATACCGCTAGAACAACACTTCCGGATGTGGTTTGAGATTTCAACTGAAATCAAAACAATTCAAATGTTAGACAAAGTATTGCTACGTAATTATGTGAACATTTTTTGTTGCATACAAAGGGAAAAACTTGACAAATCAAGGTAAGCTTCATATTTCAATGTCATTTCAATGTCAACGTAACCACGTTTCTTACCTTAGAATTTCATAAGATTTTTTATGATTGTTAATGAAACATAACCATAGATAAAGAACTCTTAATCCATACAAATGAGATAAGAACCACGCGTTCTATCAGCTAAAAAAACAATATCTACATATTTTTAATTAACTTCTATTCAACGCATATTTTAAACATATACTTCTTGCATAAAAAGTGGGGAGATAAAATATTATCTTATCCCATGCATTGTTTGAAGACGCGTTGTGTTGGCTAATGAGTTAATGTTGTTCTATTTACACTATTTTTCAGATAAAATATTTTATCTCTATTGCGGTGGATTAAGTATTTAAAAGTATTTTTCTTTTTTTTTCCTATTTTTAAACCAATCCAACGTATAGTCAACGAAAAGAAAAAGAAAATCTAGCTATGAATTAGTATTTTTTCATTCACAATAGCTCTTCATAGAAACTCAAAATGCAAGGATTTCAAATGCAAGGTATGTATGTGAATTATCTATAATACCACATCTATATAAATACTATAATACGCAAATACTATTTGTAATATCAACTCTTCTGAATTCACTTTAATCAGAATTAGGCTGTTAATGTGCAATAAGGCAATTAATTATATATCTGCTCAAGGGAGAGATCCCAACCGACTAAAAGATATAAACAATTTTTGTAAAGCAAGTCGTTTGAATTGATATGAAATTTGCTTTTGAATTGGTAGAATTAGAATATTTCTCAAAAGTAAAAATTTCCTACAAAAATTTAGGAACAAAACATGCTATTCATGGTTACATTGATGCCTGAGTCCCTTACATTTTGTCATCTTTTGTATGGTATTATTAAAATTCATAAAATGTCACTTTCACAATCCATAAATGGCATGCATTGGACAAAAATGAGCATGTTTTTTATAATTAATGCCATGTCACAAATGTCATAAATTTGGCCCAAGTGAGTATATTAATTTTTTGACGAACAATCCAAATATTACATACATTATGCACAAATGAGAGTGTACATTTTGTTGATAAACAATCACATTAAGGCTTGATATCAAGAATTTTGTATTTAAGCTCAGAATCACTCCCAAAATAAATTGATTTGCTTTTGTTTTCAGCTCAAATTTCGCATGGATGAGAGCGTACTGCCGCGATTCTCAAAACGAAGTTGACAAGTCTTATACAATCTCAAAGCTATGAGAAAGACGTGAGAAAGAAATAATTGTTAAAATTTAAACGAAATGAAATTGTTGAAGTTGTCTTCTTTCTTAAATTAAAAATTGTGTAAACTTGTTCTTTTTCGAGTTTTTATTGATATTAAAATCAATTAATAACATCATTGAAAATTAATGGGTAGTTATGGTATGATAGATATTAATGTGTAGGTTGGATAGATATTTCTCAGTTTTTCAAGAAGAAAAACTGTTTTTGTCAAATCAAAATCAAAATCATTTTGGATGTCGGATCTTTTTGAATGCAGCTTTTCTCAATATATGTAAGTATTGAAAAAATTTATTCCTTTCAAGACCCACAATGGTCATGTACTAAAGAAATTCCGTAGCTCTACATTGTTTTTTGTTCGACAAACATCGAGAATTGATGCTGAGCTCTCTATGTCAACGTCGATGTCATCATCGATTTTTTTTCAACATCGAACATCCCTACTACAGCTGATTTTGAAAATATCGACAATACAAAGAAGAGAGCACAATCAACGCTGTATCTACCTTTTAATTATACCATGAAAATATTGAAATATTTTTATTTAAATATTCTCTTATGATTTCTGGTTTGAATATCGTGGTTCTGGGACCATATTAACTAAATGTGCTGAAGCAGTGTACACGATAATTTGTGTTCACATCGAGTTTCTGATTCACTAGCTTCGATAATGAGCGTTAAACTTAAAAAAAGAGACAAGAAGACGATATTCACATGGAAATGAATTTGACTGATAATGAACTGATAATGATTAACGAATGTGCACCTGAAATGTCCGCACCCTTAATTGAGATGGTGCCTCTCCAGCAAAAAAAAAATAAGTACTTCTTAAAGAAGGTAAAATGGAAGGGGAAAGTCATTAGTTCCATCTCTTCTACTTTCATACCCAGAAGGCATTCTTTTAACACATGCATGTCATTGGATGGAATGCTGTCCTTACTCTTCACAAGAAGTGCTTTTAGAATTTTTAATAGAAAATTTTTTTGATGCCTTAAATGAAACTATTCTAGTAGGAACTATATTCTAGGAAAACTTTAAGAAGACATTCCATAGTTCAGAAGACATAAGACAAAATGATTCTAAGAAAATATTTAATCATTGGCTTGCACAAGCCATGTCATGGAAGCATTCTTGGAAGCTTTTCAAATAGACTTTTAGAAGTTTATGAGAATGCCTCTTAAAAGCACTCTTCAATAAGGCTAAGGAGAAGCATCAGACAACAACAAACCCGACAATACAGATGATATACCGAAAATCCAAATTATAGATGACAGCTTTGAAGCTCTGACCGACTATAACAAGGCTTGAACAGCTATAGCTCGGCTTAAAAACAAGAAAGAGGGCGTCCAGTAATAACGTGAAGCGTTTAGGTGGCCGGATGGTTAGGCCGAATCTCACTCACTCTCACGTGGTTCTCTTGGTTCTCGCAAAGATAACATAATTTTTTATTCGCAAGAAACAGTGTAGAATTTGAATTGAGATAACTGGGTTAAATTTAGTAAAACGTGTTTCTCTTCTAAAATATGACTTAATTTTACACAATAATATATATTGCGGCTATGCGTGCACCACAAAGCAGCGTAGTAGCATGTGTATTGTTGAACCAGCTGCTAGCATAACACACCCTATCACTCAAATTGATGGGCATCTGACGATCCCAGATCCTGGTGAGCATGAAGTTATTTGCTCCATTTTTGATTCATCTTTGCATGCCTGCATGGGCTTGCCCTATGATCTCTATTGCCCCAGTGTACGTTGTGATCTAGATGCTGCAGTGCATGCGGTATTCACTTTTCATCTATCGCAACAGCTGCAGAGCATCGGCGCGTAGTCCACCGTGCCCCAGCTGCACCAGAGCGCAAAGTGCTACCTTCACGGATTATCACATGTCAAACTACTCAGCTTCTGTGTGCAAACTATAGCGGTTAAGAGGGGCGAAATCAGAGCGAGGTTGAAGGAACAATATCGATATATTGGTTCGATGAATCAAAAAACTCCGATGTTTTTTCCACAAAATTTCGATGTCGATGCATCGATGTTTTTTTATTTCGATGTGTTAAAGTTTTCGATACATCGATGTATTTTTTCGATGAATCGATGTATTTTTTCAATACAATAAGCCACATACAATAAGCTATGAACATACTTGCGACATACTAATGTGCGCATTGAAAAAAGGAACATTTTTTGCAACCTTGCGTTTGCATTCGCTCAAGTTTCTTTCTATGCAATTTTGTGAATCAGTGTTATTAAAACACTTTGTACCAATCTTTTTATTTCCTTGCGTTTTAAGAAATTCAAAACTTATACCGGCTTCTGAAATTCTACTGATATGACATTAAAGCCAAAATTTTGATAAAATATATTTCTGCAACATCAGAGCATCAAACCTCTGGTATAAAAAAAAAAACTTTTAAAAATGTATAATTTCATGCAATTCTTTTTTTTTTTTTTAAACTTACCGCTGCCCAAAACAAACTGCAAATTATAGAATAGTACAAGCAGCGCTAACGTCAGTCGCCATAAACGATAATTTTTTTTAACATAGATTATTGGCGATGATGACGATGATGAAGACGATGATGATGATGTAGACGATGACGATGCTGCTGTCATTGTTGCACTTGTTATCACCAACATGTTTGTTCAATGCTTTTATATCGCTTTACTTCATAATAATTTATCACGTTATAAATAGCTTTACTCTGTTGTCGTTTGTTTTTTTTTTCACTCTCTGTTTTATTATCCTCTTTAACCGCTATTTAGCGTACAATATTTTATTCATATATTTATTTAAGAAGATTTATCATTTAACTTTCAATTCACTTCAGAAAAATTCTATCTATTTATTATATTAAACAGTCAGCTTGTGAACAATTATAATTTTTCGCGTTAGCTAAATTTTTTAAATAAAAAATTTATGTACTTTTTTGAAGAGCTAAGAAAAAAGAACAAAAAAAAAAACAACCAAATTACAATTACGAACAAACTGGCAAGTAACAGTATCACCGCCTGTACTGGTACTTAATGATAAACTAAATACTATGGAATTGTAAATGAAGTGGCTGAGCCGCATTCTGACTTCTTCGAGTACTAAAAACTAGATCTTTAGCAATTCAACCGGGCAGACGGCTGATGAGATAGCAAAAGAAACGCTGGCAAGATAAATAGATCGACCGAGCAACCCACGAAGCGTTGCAGCGAGCTGTATAAAATGCGCGTATCTATGAGCTACACTCTCTGCGTCAGTTAAAAGCATGGCATTCAGCGGCATGTAAAGAATGTTTGTTTATTTGTCACACTTCTTTTCATTGTTCTTCGAATTCTAAAGAATTGCAGTTCGAGAACTGGATAAGCATTGTATTGCGTTGCACTTAATTGAATTTTTGTAGACACTTTGTGTTTTCGTTTTGTTGAAGTAACTGAGAAAATAACAGAAGATCTGAACAGGTATTCCCTAATGACTTAAGAGAGCACATGGTGATGTTTATGGTTTTGGTAATGGTAATGGTAATGGTAATGGTAATGGTAATGGTAATGGTAATGGTAATGGTAATGGTAATGGTAATGGTAATGGTAATGGTAATGGTAATGGTAATGGTAATGGTAATGGTAATGGTAATGGTAATGGTAATGGTAATGGTAATGGTAATGGTAATGGTAATGGTAATGGTAATGGTAATGGTAATGGTAATGGTAATGGTAATGGTAATGGTAATGGTAATGGTAATGGTAATGGTAATGGTAATGGTAATGGTAATGGTAATGGTAATGGTAATGGTAATGGTAATGGTAATGGTAATGGTAATGGTAATGGTAATGGTAATGGTAATGGTAATGGTAATGGTAATGGTAATGGTAATGGTAATGGTAATGGTAATGGTAATGGTAATGGTAATGGTAATGGTAATGGTAATGGTAATGGTAATGGTAATGGTAATGGTAATGGTAATGGTAATGGTAATGGTAATGGTAATGGTAATGGTAATGGTAATGGTAATGGTAATGGTAATGGTAATGGTAATGGTAATGGTAATGGTAATGGTAATGGTAATGGTAATGGTAATGGTAATGGTAATGGTAATGGTAATGGTAATGGTAATGGTAATGGTAATGGTAATGGTAATGGTAATGGTAATGGTAATGGTAATGGTAATGGTAATGGTAATGGTAATGGTAATGGTAATGGTAATGGTAATGGTAATGGTAATGGTAATGGTAATGGTAATGGTAATGGTAATGGTAATGGTAATGGTAATGGTAATGGTAATGGTAATGGTAATGGTAATGGTAATGGTAATGGTAATGGTAATGGTTATGGTTATGGTTATGGTTTTGGTTATGTTTATGGTTATGGTTATGGTTTTGGTTATGTTTATGGTTATGTTTATGGTTATGGTTATGGTTATGGTTACAGTTTTGTTTATGGCCTCGGTTACAATCGTTCCTTAGCTTGATGAAAACGGTTTTTCACACTCTATGTTGCCTTCTTAATTGTTAGGGTACTCGATCTTCAGAGGTGATTCATAACTTCTGGAGCTTATTTCTGAAATATTCATAGAGATCTTAAATATTCTTAAGATGGAATTTTAACAAGGGCAGTAAGAGCAGCATGTAAACAGAATTCCATTTCATATTGTTTGCTTTTTATATCTGAGATAAGAATATATAATCATCTTATCTTTTATTTTGTAGAATATATGATAAACAATAAGATAAAAACTTGTCTTAAATACGACTAAAAGAGAATACATGCGGATATTGTTTAAAAATAACTTAAAAATCTTACTCGTGCTATATTATTTGAACTAGTTCTAATTTTTTTTTTTTTTTTTATTTTAATACTAGCAATGCAAGCTGGAAAAAATACAACATACATTATACATTTTAAATATGGTTAGTTCATAGCATAATAACTATATACCCATAGTTAATACCAGGGACATCGACGCGACATTTGAATGCTTAAAGAAGTTAAGAAATACAAAGATAATTGGAATGATGAAAAAAAATGTTTAGCACTATTTTAGTTTTTGTATAAGATACATACGATATCATAGAACTTTATTTCTCCGAACGATTTTCCATTCATTTTGAATCATTTCCATTTTGAACTTTTGTATTTTAAATTAATTTTCACCTCATTTTGGAATAACGTAAAGATGGTACAATTTTCAAAGTACTTCAACGAAACTTTCTAAAAGTATATTCTTGAAATATTCAACCTTATTTAAAATAACCATAAACATCACCAGTCCAATAAATTTTCTGTTCGACCTTCAAATTTCTGCTTCTTGAAAATATGAACATTAGCCATTCGGGATCGATCAAAATAATGATGATCCAGTTTTTGATCAATTAGGATGTACAAAGTATGTACATCATAATAAAATATCATAAATTTAAGTGTGTGGCATAAGATAGGACATCAAAAAAATGTGAAGGAATAAAATTTCAACATTCTACTTACAGCATCCTACTTACAACATCCTATAGAGAAAAAGCTAGACGTTGCACTATGGAGTATTTCTTCGATTTAGCTGGACAATATTCACTTTTGTCAAACACCGATTTAAAAAAAATATATATATATTTTTAGATTGTTGAATAGTGTAAGAATAACGGACAATGAGTTTTTTTACCTTGCCTTGCTCAAACATTTTTTTTAGCTCTCCGAACTTTGCCATTTTTTGTTGAACTTAAAATTCATATTTATTTCTCAATTTTTCTAAGAAGTTAATTTAAATGGATTGTACTGTAACAGGTTAGTAAAACTAAATGTAAAGTGGTTTGGATGGTATTGTTTTTATTTAAAATTAGTAATTTAATTTTAAAAATGGGTGTTTTTTGAGGATTTTTCGAAAACATTTTTGGATATCCGAAGGGTTTTGTTACATGCGGCTGTCCGTGGCTGTAAACTTTTCTTCATAAACTTAACACTACAGGTGTTTACATCTTAAAAAATATGAACTCGTTGTCCGCTTCGTTCCGAAAAGTGCTGAATTTTTTTAAAAACCTTTTAAACCAAAAAAACATATTGAACATATTAAAACATATTGGACAGCTTTCAGAAAAAGCAGTTGAATCAAGAAATAAACATTTAAGAGAATATCGTCAATGCTATGCAAGGAAAGCTTCAAGAGAATATTGCAATACTGATGTGCTAAATCGATTGCTCTTAATTTCCGATCCTCTTTTAGCTGGAATAAGGACCATGCCGAGGAAAAAAAACTACTCACATACTATCGAAATTTAAAGTGAGTCATCTGAGGAAGACGAATCATTTTCTGATGACCTTTTCCCGGCTTGATTCACTAAATCACGATTGTTTTTTAATAAATTTCAATTGTTTTATTTCTAAATCAATTTCCATTTAATTTGTATATTCAATCAACTATTAAATACTTTTTTCAATAATAATAATTGTTGTAATGATACTTTCTTTAAAAAAATTTTAACAGTATTTTTTTGACAAAAATGACTTTTAACTCAAAAACTGAATTTTTCCAAAATTTCCCGATGTGACCACAAAAAAATTATATTTGTCACTAAAATTTCTACTAGCAATGTATATCGTTGGAAAGTTCATGAAAATGTCTCTCTAAAATTTCTTTGAAGAATGTTTTGCATCAAAAACTTTCGTTGCTAGAGCATTTTTAGTGAAACAACCTCCTATAACCTACAAATTAACCCATAGCTGCCCAGGGGGTTAATATAGACCTCCACTTGCCAAACATTTTTTGCCTGTTTTTGCATTCCCTATAGTTTAAAATCATAAAATAATTTTGTCCAACTAAATTGTTCTGGATACTCCACTGTGCGTCGATAAGCTGCAATCAAAACGGACAGCCGAAGCTTTTGCTACTTGACTGACACTCCTGCTTCAAGAAAGCAGTATTCTGATCGATGATATATGAGTGCAGTGGACACATATATCTAGCTCAATTCGTACGGCTGCCGAAGAGGTGATCGCAGAGGCACTCGCCGAAAGTAGTGGCACGACCAAGAGTGTCGCTACGCCACTGCAGAGAAGGACACCGCCTACATAACCACCCTGCAGTCGATGGTAACACGTGCTGTTATGAAGCGATATCGGAAGAAGAGGGAAGTGAGACGCCTATTCAAGCGAAAAAAAAACGAGAGGCAGAAATGCGTGAGTACGAGAAAATTACGAGATGCATGGCGACAGGAATGACTGATTTTTTGGAGGGAACACTTCTCTAGTCTTCTAAATAGCGACACTGACAACGATCGGTTCAACGACTGGTTTTTTACAAATATCATTTAACCCTTTCAATGGCTAGGCTAGAATAATCGTGCAAAATTATTATATTCTAAACCTGAAAGGTCAGGGTATATTAACTTTGTGCAAACGTTTGTAACGCATAGAACGAAGCGAGTCCGGTATAGAAAAGTATACATATTTTTGATCAGAGTCACCTCGCGAGTCGAGCTATCCATGTCCGTCCTTCCGTCCGCCCGTCTGTGTGTTGTCCGTAAACACATGGTAAACATGGTCAAATAGACCCAAAAATCTGCACTATAGAATATTTTTTGGAATCCGCCCACGGTCACGCCTAGCTCTCATACAATGCCAAAATTGAAAACTGCATAAATGTGCTCAAAACTAGCCTACAACAATAAAATTTGGTATGTATGAATTTCATATCAAAACAAAAATGTCTTCGAAAACTGGGTGTCATCCGCTCATGGACACGCCCACCTCTCATACAACGCAAAAATTACAAACCCAATAAATAAGCTCATATTTAACGTACAGAGATAAAATTTGGTACGCATGTATTTTATACCAACACAAAGACGTCTTCCAAAAATGGATGTCATCCACCCACGGCCACGCCTACCTCCCTTACAGTCCAATTATTTAAAACTCAATAAATAAGCTCATGTTTAACCTACAGAGATACAATTTGGAACGTATGTATTTTATATCAAAACAAAAATGTCTTCGAAAAATGTGTGTCATCCGCCCACCTCCCAAACAACCAAAAACTAAACACTCAATAAATAACCTCATGTTTAACGTGCAGAGATAAAATTTGGAACGTATGTATTTTATAACAAAAGAACGACATCTTCGAAAAATGGATGTCATCCGTCCACGGCCACGTCCACCTCCCATACAACCTAAAAATTTAAAACTTAATAAATAGTTCATGTTTCACCTACAGAGATAAAATTAGGTATGTATGTATGTTTTTTACATCAAAACAAAAGTTTCTTCGAAAAATGGGAGCCATCCGCTCACGCACACGCCCACCTCCCATACAATGCAAAAATTTAAAACTCAATAAATAAGCTTATGTTTGTTTTACAGAGATAAAATTCGGAACGTATATATTTTATAAAAAAACTAAGATGTTTTTGAAAAATTGGCATCATCCACGCACCTACCACCGGTACAAGCCAAAAAATTTAAAACTTCATAGATAAACATATGTTTAACCTACAGAGATAAAATTTGGTATATATCTATTTTATACCAAAACTACGATGTGTTCGAAAATTGAACGTAATCCGTCCATGAACACGCTTACCTCCTATACCAGCCACTATAGCGAAAATACTATAAAGGCATTAACAAGTGAGCTACAGGAATAAAACTTGAAATTTTTATAAAATTTTGTAAATTTTTCATCAAAATTTAAATGCATATAAAATATGGTCTTCATCAGCTCACGGATACGCCCATTTTCAATACTATTATTGTATTTTGAAAAAGGAGGTTTAGGGTATTTCATAGTCGGGCTAGACCGTCTTTAGACTTACTTTACTTGTTTTTCTTAAACACATATAGGCATCTCCCAGTGGCACGGACGCGACATTCGCACGGTTTTAACTACTCGAAAAACAGGAAAGAAACAAAATGAGCCGATATGTATTTTAAGTTTTCTAACGCGATGAAAGGGTGCTACATTTAAAAAAAAAATTGGCGAGATTTAAAACAAATCAGTACAAAGAAATAAGCAATCATTCAATGGAACGGACGCTACAAAAACAGAAGTTTTTAAAGTCGTATAGAAATATGCAAAATTTAGCTAATTTTGAGAACTTTTTTTTATATATAATATACATGTTATTGGAGGTCAAAGGATAACTATTCTTCGTAGACTTATGAAATATTAGAATTATCTCTTCCCTTTTTTTAAATAGATATAGCACGAATACGGACGCGACATCTCGGACGCGACAAATTTTTCCACCATAGTAAAATACAGTAAAGATGTTCATTATAAATTTTAATAAAAATACATCATAATAAGTTAAATTCAAGTTACATAGCAGTAATACTAATCAAAATAAAAAAAAAAAATTTATTTAAAAGCTGTTAGAGTACTTTATTTAAATGTTTTTCTTCACTTTTGGTGGACCTTTTTTGGGAGATGCCCATATGTATTTGAATTTTTGTTTTATTCAATTCAAGTTATATCCAGGATGCTGTATTGTATGCAAATCAAGTAATATCAACGTTTGGTATGAAAAGTATGAAAACATTCCATTGAAAAAATAACGTTTTTGCACTTTGTACTCTTTTACTCAGAATTTTAATTTTGTGAAATAACTTGATTTGTATGTTTGCTCTTTATATCTTCAAGAAAATCTTAAAATTAAAAGTTGGCAAAGCCTGGATGTTCGTCAAATTTCACCTGGAAACAAATCGTGCATATCCTCAGAGAAAAACAAGTAAATACGTAATAAAGGTTATATTATTTTAAGAAAATTGGAAAATCGTCAAGTAGGAAAGCGGAAAGAGTAATTTTTCCATAAAAATTTTTCTAACTTTGGTTCCACACGGACTATCTGTTTGAACTTTACATGTTAGGAAGATATGCCAATAATTCCACGCACGACAGAGTTGTCTGGCGCAATATCTTAGAAAAGGTTAAAAAAAAAATGTCGTTATTTGATTTATATTGCCAATTTAATTTCTGAAATTAGATTTTTTTGCTTTTGCTACCTTTTAAAATTTGTCAATGGTCACACGGATCGAAGAAACTGGGTCTTGCCCTTTTTTAAGATAAGACTAACGAAAAGCGGATTGATGATGCATTGTAGAGATTTATCGTATTTGGCTGGATAACAATGTCAGCGCTAGCCTGTCAATCATCCATACTGATGACCTGAAGACATAATTTAACATCTGAACGAATTGATCCATTGAAGTTGGCCTGTATTAAACACAAATTAATAAATTTATTCAAAGTAGCAGCTTAAACGGGGTTTATAATGGATCTTAAGACCTTCCTCAGAAGCACGATAACTTTTAAACCTTAAATTGCTTACATTTTGCACAATTTTCTTTGGCAATACATATTTTATTTTCAATTACTTATAAGCTGTTTCTGAAGGACTAAGGTTTTGATTTTTACTAAGATTTGAAGAAAAGCATTGTCCAATCAGACAAAAAAAAAATTAAAAACCTATTAATTCTAACAGTATATTCTAACTAGTAAATTCAAACAGTATCCTTTCATTAAAATGTTTTCTATTTGCATTTTTCTTCATATAAAGTTAACCAACATTTTTCAAACGTTCTTCAATTTCAAAAGATACCATTATTTTCAATAAAGTTTGTTTCAATTAAGAAGAATTTCTTAAGAAAGCAACAAACAGCTCCTGAACTTAAAAATTAGCTAAGCCCCCAGATAGCGAGCATCATGTTACATCATATCCTTACTATTACCGACTTTAAAGCGTCAGTCGTGCAACACTTGGTGTAATAAAACAAAAATTTAAGAAATTCGATATTTTATTAAGTCAATTTTTGATGTTGTCTTAAAATCTGCTGATTTAATTAACAGGCGGATTTCTAAGCAACTGTGCCTTAATTAAAAGCAGATTTGCAATAAATAAAGTACCCACTCACGTTAAGTTAAATTAGTAACGGTGCTTCAAATCCTTTGAACCACCTGAGTGTCCTTCGCACGCCTGCCTTACTACAAACATCTGCTATTTTAGTTCTATTTTAGCGCCATCTTGTGTTGTCTTATTTATTTTCACGCTTTCATTGCTATAAACGACAAAGACTCGATGGCGACGCTGATTAGAATGTTGGAGGATGATGATAATGATGATGATGATGACGATAATAGTGATAATGATGGTGATGGTAATGATGATGTGGACGAGTTTCAAGTAGCACCATCAACAACATCATCAACGCCATCAACAACGCCAACACCAAAGCGTTGCTTTTATTATTATGATTGCCAGAGTTGGCGTTGTTGTTGTTGTTGTTGTTGGTATTGCCAATCTTCCTGCAGTTGTAGTTGCTGTTGTTGTTGTTGTTATTGTTATTTGTTGTTTGTTTTTTACTATTGTTATTGCCCATAACTGTCACTGCAATAAATTTTCCATTTAAGTCGAGCACCACTTTCATTACGCGCGCTCGAACTGTACAAGTTGTTGGAACAGCAGCTAGAGTGCAGCACTTCAAGAATGCAGCCGGAAGAAGGTTTTTTTTTCCCTCGGATTGTTGTTGCATTCGTTGCTATTGTTGTTGTGATGTCTGATATTTGACTAATGTTCATTCGTTGGGACAGCCACAGAAGCGATATCATGGTTTCAACGTCAACGTTGCTGACATTCGCTGCACTCAAAAAAAAAAATTTCATAAATGTTAGGAGGAGTGATATTTTTATGAAATATCTGAAATATGAGTGCCATTACGTTTTAATCCATAACTAACATATCTCTACAACAATTACCAAACATGATATTTTTTAAAAAGAAAGTTGGAAGAAGTTGGTGGAAGTTGAACTTTCTTTTTAAAAACTTATTTTTTGACTTTAGGTGCTCGTAACTTCTTTAGCTGTGACTCAATGGAAAAACTTTGCTCCGATAACTTAAAAGAAATTTAATTTTCTTTTTAAAAAAATATCATATTTGGTAATTGTTGCACAGATATGTTAGTTATGGATTAAAACGTAATGGCACCTAGGTTTTTTGTTTTTTCCTTTTGACGTTTGCGCCCACCCCCACCCATTTTTTGCTCGTATCATCATGGGGACTCACCCCCTGCATTATTGTCCCCTAGGTCTGGGACACCCTGTATATAACGGTATATGACCGTTTCTTCATATTTAAATATTCAAACTACAATTGTGTTGTTAATTTTAAAAGTAGCATAAGTCACTTTGTTGTTAAATCTAGATATGAAAAACAATATATAAAATAATACAAAATATATATCGTCACTTTAATATAGAAAGGACGTAACTCATAATTTTTCAAAATTGTGTTTTTTCCATTTTCTCTCAGAATACCTTTCATGAAACCAAAAAAAAAAAAACTGAAGTATGGCTTGAAATACTGCATTTGTTGATGATTTTCATTACAATTTGCGTTAAATAATTTTTAAGTACACAGCATTTTAAGAAGTTATTAAGATTTTTTTCATCATACTGTACAATTATGAATTACGTCCTTTCTATATTAAGGTGACAATATGTAGGCATGAAAAGTTATTAAACAAAAAACAAAAAAAAAGGGGACTGGGGGTACACTTTACCTCATCGCACCCTCAATTTTGTGAATTTTTTCTATAGGAATTTTTTTCAAAAAATTTTTTTTTAAGAACTTGCTTTGGTAGGGCAAAACTAACGCCAGATATGAAATCCTCACACCCGATTCAACCAAAAAATGGTCTAACATGTATACGTTGGCATACAAAAATTTACCGTAACAAATTCCTAAAGAAAAAATTGCACTAAATTCAAAGTATATTCTTATCGTTGATGCGTATGTAATTGTGACCATCACGACTGAACCACTGCAGCTATCCACCGTATATTCGCACCATATGGTATCATATATATAAGTATATTTATTTGTATATTTTTATGTATATCATATACATCGGTAATGAAACTGCATAAAGATTGTGCCTACAGCGCCACCTAGGAGGGATTTTCAAAAACAAAAAACTCAGGAGCACCACACAAAGATATGGTGTGAATATAAGGTCAGCTGTGATGGTCACAATGACATCGCACTAACGATAAGAATATACTTTGAATTTAGTGAAATCTTTTCTTTAGGAATTTGTTACGGTAAATTTCTGTATGACAACGTATACATGTTAGACCGTTTTGTGGTTGAATCGGGAGTGACGATTTCATATCTGACGTAAGTTTTGCCTTAGCTGTGCACGTTTTTAAAAAAAAAAAATTTTAAAAAATTCCTATAGAAAAAATTCACTAAATTTAGGGTGCGATGGGGTAAAGTGTATCCCCCAGTCCCCTTTGTTTTTGTTTTTTGTTTATATAGTTTTCATGCCCGAACCGAAAATCGCCCAGGCAACATCAGATTTCTTGCCTTCATACAAATCGACCCAGCCTAATGTATGCAAAAAAAATGTAATGCAGACATTAACTCAATGCACTAAATTCTGACACAAAATATATATTCCATATATATTTTTTTTTTTTTTTTTTGGGTGTAAAAATATTATTCGCGGTTTGAAAATAACTAAAATTCAAATTAAAGAGAACTACATGATTGAAGAGTTGAAAAGAACATGAAAGACAAACAACAAATTCAAATAACAAACGAAAGTGACAAACGCAGACCTCAACAATAAACTTTGACAGCTAGCTGTTGACAGTTGACCTTTTTTTCCAGTTGCATTTGAAATGCATAAAGAATTGCTTGTTGATTTTTTTTCTGTTAATTTAATTTCTTGCTTGAATAAGAAAATCTTTGAAAAGCATGTCATACAAATGTCTGAATAGTGATTGTGTGTTCTTTGTTATTGTTATTTTGCCGTTTTCTGAATTTTAGTAAGATATTGCTAGTTAGCTTTGTATACTGTTAAAAATAGGTATTAAGTCGGCATGTGTTTTACAGTTGATTTTCAGCATTTTCATATCCTAAAAGACCATGTATGAGCTGACAAATTTGATGAAAAACTCAAAATGTTATATATTTTAACTGAATATTAAAAACATGTATAATATTCATGTCATAACGTGAGTTGTTTTTTAAGTCTAGTCAACACTAACAGCTGAATTTGGACAGTTCCATTCGAAAGTTTTACATTTTCTATCATACAGTTATTCACAACGTTTTTTTAAAATTAAGAGTTTAGAGTTCTAATTTAATCTGTAATAAAATCACGGCAATGCCGTCGCCATCAACTTGAAAGTTGTTATTCATGAAAATTTTAAAAAAATTATCGTCGCCAGCGGGAATAGAACCCAGGCTCTCTATTTAGCATCTCATAAGAGTCAGAAGCACTATCACTACGCCACATAGGCATATGACAGGTTGGCAAACAAAATGCAATTAATATTCAACGAGTTTTAATCCGTGTCTTACATTCCACAGACACACACCATGTCTGAAGAACGTACTGTATCATTTGATCCGTACTGTACCATTTGATTTTCATCCTACAAGTATGCACGGAAATTTTATTTCTTTATGCTTGGAATGCTGTACATTTCGTAACAAAATATAACAATTGTACAAATTTTTTTGTTGAATATCGAATCCTAGCTTAAAGCTTAATTTGAAAGAGCATATCATAACGTTGATTGTTTTCAAAAATTTGAAATGTTATTGACAACATGCAAAACAGTTAAAACGATATAAAATTAAAAACAAGAAGTGTAGAAGTGAAATAATAAAGACTGCCGAATCGTTTTTGTCTTGCTTAAAATGTCCCGAAGCTAAGAAAAGTACCTTAATAGCCTAGACACATTGACTGCGGCTGCAGCATTGCGTCAAACTTCAAATTTTTTTTACATGCTCTCTTATGGAGGTGAATGTGGCGAAAATGTTGCAACGACAATGCGTCATTGCAGCAATGTTGCTGTCGTCGATTTTAAACTTTTTCTATTTTGACGTGCGACAAGAGTAAGAACATCGGCATTTGTTAATGCTTTCGTTTAATTTCGTGCTTCTTTTGTGTTTTTTTATTGTTCATTCTCATGGTGTTTGTGTTAAATGTTTGTTTTTTAATGATAGTTCGATGTTTAATAATAAAAATATATGAAAAAACTGCTTATCGCGCTTCTTCCAAATTACTCAAGTCGTAGACAACATGCCAACATTTTCGTTTTCACCTCATGTTGTTATGTTGCAGCCGCAGTCAATGTGTCTAGGCTATAAGAATGCAACTGCAGCTAGTCCACAACTCAGCTCACGAAAGTGCTTTTACATTTTCGACTGATTCTTTAGAAATTAAAAGCTAACTGTTATTTTTTGCCTTGTATTTTTTTCGGGGGAAAATAAAGGTTACTTTTTACTTTTATTTTATCGATCAAAAGTAACAATTATTTTGTGACTTTTAGTTTTTCGGTTAAAAAAATTATGCAATTTGTGTTTTTTAAAAGGCCGCTTGACAGATGTTGACACCATCAGTAAAATGTCTCAGCGATAAAATTTAAATAATATATCAATACTTTTTTAGTCGGTAAAATGACCTTTGAAAAAATACAAATTGCCTGATATTTTTGACCGAAAAAATAAACGGCAGAAAAAACTGTTATTTTTTATCGATAAAATAAAATTCAAAAGTAACTGTTATTTTTGCCCAAAAAAAACATAAGGCGCAAAATAACTTTTTTTTATGTCGGAAAAAATAAAATAAAAAAATAAAATAAAATAAAAAGATAACAGTGACTATGTGACTTTTTCGATAAAAACCATAAACGGTACGGTCCCTGGATATAAATATTGAATAAACAGAATATTATTCCATTTTGTGTTGATTGATTTTCTTTTCAGATATTTTCTCTCTATTTCACACTAAAATCTATCATATTTTTTACTGTTTAAGAAGTTTAACTTCTGCCACATGTACGTTGCTACACGCGAGTTTTTTTCAAAGATGTTGTTTTTGAAGCTTGTTGAAGATTTTAAAAATATAAAAACAACATTTAAAAAAAAAAATTTCGAGCAAAAAACCATAGGGGGTAGCCTTGTTTTTTCGATGACGCATAGTATTATTTAATTTTTTTGCCATACTCAAACAAATTCGCCTTGAAAAAACTCAATATAATAAAAGAAAATCAAAAATGCAAATTTGAATTTTTTTATTTTTACAACAAAAACAATTTTTATACCATTTTTTGAGAAAACATTCAATTAAGTGGACTCTTTTTAAAGGCAATGATTAAAATATAAATAATAAAGTATCGGTAAAAATGTTAAAATTTTTTTTAAATCAATTAATTGCATTTAAATATAAAAAAGAAATAAATTAAATTTCTTATAAACTGACAGAGATGTTCGCTTCCAAATATAGAACGTTAAATTTCAGAGAGTTTTTTCTCTGTATTGGCGTTTGGTAAAAATACACGTTAAACAACTACAGGCAATATTAAGAAAATTCATTCAAAATACATTTGGTAAGATAATTACTGTAATTTTCAACACATTTCAAAGAAAATAGAACAAAAAATAAGAAAAACAAAAAAAATTTTGAAAACCGTTAAAATTTGACTGAGTTGTTTGCTCGGAAAGTGAAACTTTTGATTTTGGAACTGCATTTTTCGGACAATTGACATTTGAGGAATGCATAAAAGATAATTTTGGTTACAAATTTTAAGTTTTGAAAAAGAAATAAAAATTCGATCAATTCATAAGCTCTTCCTAAACTAAATTTCAAATCGATTAAATAGCGGATTTTTGCACAATAATTTTATTTCTGTTTTAAAAGGTTGGGAACCCCCTGAAGTGAAATCACAATTTTTAAAAGTGGTTTGCACAATTTCAGCCAAAACCTGATTAAATGACATCTGAATCGATAAAATCGGTCTATTGGTCTGGGAGGAGTTGAAGTCACAAAAAAAACCTTAGCCTATTAATTATATAGATATTCATGGATAGCTTAGTTTTGTTTATTTTTTTAATCTCTTCCAAAATATGTCATTTTTGTAAAGGTCTATTCGAAAATATGTAGTAAGATTCATTGACTTACTTTATAAAAAAAAAAATCTTCTAAAGGGGTGCACAATTTAGTTTCCGCCCCGGTTGCCACCAACCCTAGCTACGCCGCTGAGTAGTTCACGTTGCCCTTATAATTGTGATTCAGGCATTTTTATCACTGGTCTCATAAACTGTAATTGTTCTCCTCGTATTGGTACACGCATTTTATACACAAAATGTATGAATGATTCATGTTCCCCTTGTATGTTTTTCATACCATTTGCGAAATTTTTGATTTTTTTCATGAATCTTGTGCACACACTAAATGAACTTTTAACACTAAGCTTATGAAATACTTATGTTCTTGTGTTTTTTCTTTTGTGTATTTGATATACTGATATCATGAATAATTCCTGTGACTCATGTTATACAGTGGCTCACAGCTTATTTCGTGCAGACGATGTGTTAAACTTTGAAATGCTATAACTTGGTAACTAGTTCTGGTAATGAAAAAATTTAAACGACATTTGTTTGCTAGTAATTATATATTTATATATAAACTTTCATTTCTTTATATAATGGTCTACTAAAAAAATAATAATCAAAAAACTGAAAAAGCAGCAAAATTCAACGCCACAGCTTATTTCGTGCACTCCACTGAATCTTAAGAAAATGTAATATGTTTGTCTTTTTTAATATTTTGTATGGCCGCCATTTTGTTAAATTACATCTTTAATCCATTTACTGGCTATCCATTTACTCTACTAATTTTTTGTAATATCTGGGGGGTATTTGTTGCCATTCCTCCATCAATGCATTTTTTAATTAATTTTTATTGAAAATATTCCGCTTGCGAACGCCACTCTCCAAAATTGCCCACAAAATTTCTATTACATTTAAGTCGGGTGACTGTGCAGGCGGATACATAAGATGCGGGCAATTCCAAATCAACCATGACTGGACGATTCTCGATTTATGTTTTGGGTCGTTGTCCTGGTAGAACCGAAATGTCTCTCGTACGCCCAAGGTGTCGATACTTTGAAGCAAATTTTCTTTTATAAAATCTAGGTACATTGTCTTGTCCATAATGCCTCCAAAAAAAAATAATTTTCCAACGCCCGATGCAGCCATACAGGCCCAAACAATTACGCTGCCGCCAACATGTTTTACTGTAGGCTTGAGATGGTTATTGTTCAGCTCGGTATAAGCCTTACGCATACATATTGCATTCCTTCGGAGCCAAAAATATTGAACTTAAACTCGTCCGAGAAAATGACGTCATTCCAGAATGTCCTAGAATATAAAACGTGTTATTTGACGAAGTTCAGTCGACATACCTGATTTTTTTTTTTTAATATAAGATTTGTTGCGTGTAACTCGACCATTAAACTCGTTGGCCCGCAGCAGATGACGAATTGTTTCGGCACAGCATTTCTTGCCCAACTCCTTCTCAACCTCCTTGGCCAATTTGGGACCCTAAAGCCTCAGATTTTCTACGATTTTTCGCAGAATAAGTCGCTCGTCCGCTTCTGTACATATTTTATTTGGAGCATTTCTGGCCTTATCAGCCACACGATTTTCTTGCAAAAAGCGCTGGATGATGTACTGCGCTGTAGAGGGTCTCAATTTTACTATTTCAGCTATTTGCGGTTGGATTTTTTCTTTTTTAAAGTGAAATAAAACTATTTCGTGCTGTTATATTGTTGTGCGACGGCCCATTTTTAAAACAAATCAATTAGTGCACTTAAGGTTTTAAGTCCAGACTAAAAACAACTGTTAACTCCGATCAGAAGAATCAGGACATGAGTCAAGATAAAAACAGCGAACGAGAAAAAGAAAATAACGGCATCACGTTCAAAAGCTTACATGTAAAAACAGTGTGCACGAAATAAGCTGTGGCGTTGAATTCTGCTGCTTTTTCAGTTTTTTGTTTATTATCTTTTTAGTAGACTTTTATTTAAAGAAATGAAAGTTTATATTTAAATGTATAATTACTAGCAAACAAATGTCGTTTAAATTTTTTCATTACCAGTACTAGTTACCAAGTTATAGCATTTCAAAGTTTAACACATCGTCTGCACGAAATAAGCTGTGAGCCACTGTATATTAGGGGAAGAGTGGCATGAAAGAGCCAGTTTTAAAAAAGTTACAAAATATATAAAAATAATTAATAAAATTATAATTCTTGTATCAAAAGTATTTTCTCATTCATTTATGAACGTAATACCATGAATTATTTTCCAAAATCAACAATATTCTTGGACCTGTAGCCATTTATAAAAAACTTGAAATTCGGCTCTTTCATAACACATGGGCATTGAAAGAGCTAACCAAAGTTTTGAAAGAGCCATCTTCTTATTACAAGACTTAACACGAAAAATTACGAATATTTTATTGAAAATATTAATTGTTATTAAATCGCTTTGAAGAAAATCTATAATAATAAGACCTATTCCAAAAACAAAATAAGAGGTTTAAAACACTTAAAAACATTTTTGACAAAAATAATTTAAACTTCCTTTACGCTTCTTCCTACCACCGCAACCCAGCTCTTTCAAAACATATTGTCCAAAGAAACATAACCTCAAAAATTAGTATGAAATCAAGATTTTTCCGGCAAAATAAATATGTTATTGGTAGGCTTAATATATCCATAAAATTATAGTATAATAATATTACTGTTAGTTTTAAAGGTGAAGACGTCACAAAACAAATAAAATGTTCTGAAAAACTTACTTAATGATGAAGAAATCCAAAATACGATACACCATCGTCGTTTATTATCAGTGAACTGTCAAATGTTCGAGGGTGCCATATGGCGAGTATTGCTTCTTAAAAATTATAATTTAAGAAGCATTCGTATGAAAACTACCGCGTAAATCAAGATGGTTCTTTCAAAACTTGGCTCTTTCATGCCACTCTTCCCCTACTGGACCTATATTCATGAATGCGATTCATGGAGATCATATTAAAATAATTATCATAATTATTGTGGACTTTTTGATTCATTGTAGTTTAAATCTGTGTCGACAAGGAATAACAGCTAAACTCATTTTCAAAATTTCAGGAGAGCATTTTTAAGATTAAAATTGCTACCTAATATCAGGGTACTAATGACTTTTGCTGTTTAGATTTGATGGCCTCAAACATTTAATTTTCAAGGTAAAGGGTGATTTTTTAAGAGCTTGATAACTTTTTTTTAAAAAAAAACGCATAAAATTTGCAAAATCTCATCGGTTCTTTATTTGAAACGTTAGATTGGTCCATGACATTTACTTTTTGAAGATAATTTCATTTAAATGTTGACCGCGGCTGCGTCTTAGGTGGTCCATTCGGAAAGTCCAATTTTGGGCAACTTTTTAAATCGACAAATTTTGTTCAGCGATGAGGCTCATTTCTGGTTGAATGGCTACGTAAATAAGCAAAATTGCCGCATTTGGAGTGAAGAGCAACCAGAAGCCGTTCATGTTTTTCAAAATGGTTTAGCTCACTGGTGGCTATCGTTATAGCCAAAAAAATGTTGTGCATTTGTCTTAGAATCGATCAGGGTTAATTTTAAATTGGTGGCAATGCCATTTTTTTTTGTCCCATAGAGGTCGAGGCATTCTAATATACATATTTAACGGGTTCTGAAAGAAATACGGATTATTTATTGTTCCTTTATTTGATAAAAATAATAAAATTTAAAAAAGTATTGGTTTTAATTTATGTATTTATTCAAATATCATTACTTAATAAAAAATACCCTTAACAATATAAAAGTACTTTTTGCTTTTGTTAAAAAGTACTCTCGAAAATGATCCGATATCATCACTGGTATGTTTGTTAGATGATGAAAAAACCTGTTAGTTATTATTATCAGACTTGCCTGGTTTTGGCTATATTTCTGTGTCGAAAAGGAATAACCGCTAAAGTCGAGTTAGGACAAACTGAGGTGATTACTTTCATTGCGTTTTGTCGCAGCGAAATACACATGTATGCAAATTTTTATGGTTGTAAAGGGTGATTTTTTAAGAGCTTGATAACTTTTTTTTTAAAAAAAACGCATAAAATTTGCAAAATCTCATCGGTTCTTTATTTGAAACGTTAGATTGGTCCATGACATTTACTTTTTGAAGATAATTTCATTTAAATGTTGACCGCGGCTGCGTCTTAGGTGGTCCATTCGGAAAGTCCAATTTTGGGCAACTTTTTAAATCGACAAATTTTGTTCAGCGATGAGGCTCATTTCTGGTTGAATGGCTACGTAAATAAGCAAAATTGCCGCATTTGGAGTGAAGAGCAACCAGAAGCCGTTCAAGAACTGGCCATGCATCCCGAAAAATGCACTGTTTGGTGTGGTTTGTACGCTGGTGGAATCATTGGACCGTATTTTTTCAAAGATGCTGTTGGACGCAACGTTACGGTGAATGGCGATCGCTATCGTTCGATGCTAACAAACTTTTTGTTGCCAAAAATGGAAGAACTGAACTTGGTTGACATGTGGTTTCAACAAGATGGCGCTACATGCCACACAGCTCGCGATTCTATGGCCATTTTGAGGGAAAACTTCGGAGAACAATTAATCTCAAGAAATGGACCGGTAAGTTGGCCACCAAGATCATGCGATTTGACGCCTTTAGACTATTTTTTGTGGGGCTACGTCAAGTCTAAAGTCTACAGAAATAAGCCAGCAACTATTCCAACTTTGGAAGACAACATTTCCGAAGAAATTCGGGCTATTCCGGCCGAAATGCTCGAAAAAGTTGCCCAAAATTGGACTTTCCGAATGGACCACCTAAGACGCAGCCGCGGTCAACATTTAAATGAAATTATCTTCAAAAAGTAAATGTCATGGACCAATCTAACGTTTCAAATAAAGAACCGATGAGATTTTGCAAATTTTATGCGTTTTTTTTAAAAAAAAAGTTATCAAGCTCTTAAAAAATCACCCTTTACAACCATAAAAATTTGCATACATGTGTATTTCGCTGCGACAAAACGCAATGAAAGTAATCACCTCAGTTTGTCCTAACTCGACTTTAGCGGTTATTCCTTTTCGACACAGAAATATAGCCAAAACCAGGCAAGTCTGATAATAATAACTAACAGGTTTTTTCATCATCTAACAAACATACCAGTGATGATATCGGATCATTTTCGAGAGTACTTTTTAACAAAAGCAAAAAGTACTTTTATATTGTTAAGGGTATTTTTTATTAAGTAATGATATTTGAATAAATACATAAATTAAAACCAATACTTTTTTAAATTTTATTATTTTTATCAAATAAAGGAACAATAAATAATCCGTATTTCTTTCAGAACCCGTTAAATATGTATATTAGAATGCCTCGACCTCTATGGGACAAAAAAAAATGGCATTGCCACCAATTTAAAATTAACCCTGATCGATTCTAAGACAAATGCACAACATTTTTTTGGCTATAACGATAGCCACCAGTGAGCTAAACCATTTTGAAAAACATCCAAAAACCATGTTTTTCGTAAAAATATTAGCTGGTGCAGCAGTTACAAATAAACAAATGGTTGGAAATAGTAGTACTGAAAAAGATCTTACTATCTGGTCCAAAAAATTTCAAATCTTTGCCGCCTGACCAAAGTTATTGCGAATTTTAATAAAAATTTTTGACTTTTTCTTTTAAAAGTTCTTGTTCTGTGAACATTTCTTAAATAAACGCCAAATAAAACGTGACTGGGCGAGAATTTTGACAATAAGTTTATGACTTCATTTTCAAAAATGATTTTTTTTTTTAACTCTTGACAAAATTTCAAGTAAAATTCTTTAATATACCAGAGTACTTTTTTCGGCAAGAAGGTACTCGAGTACTTCTGTAGAGTCAATAGTACTCAAAAAGTACTATTCCACTCAAAATATCATCCCTGATGTATACTGTCTATGCTGAAAAAAAAAAAAATGTTTATTAAGCAAAATTCTTACTAATAGTATTCACATAAGATTCTGGAGGCACATTCTTCGAAACTGCATTGTTTTTCGATAAATATGAAACTTTAACATCAACTTTTATACCACAACACATGAATAAGGCCTAAAGACTTAACAAGAAAATTTAAGAAAAATTAATTGAATACCATTAACGGCCAATGGATATTTAATATCCAGAGGATAACAACGAGTTGTACCTTCAAGGCAAACAAAAACTAGATGCATACTAAAATGGCGCAATATATAAATCAGGAGCAGAAAACACAAAAACAACAACAACAACAACAACAACAACAACAACAAACTTAAACAAAAACCACACGCACAGTGAGTTAGGCATTTAGGCCAACACGATATTCTGTTGTTGGCTAAAATGCAATGAAGCAAATGAAAACATGGCCCAAACGCCTTGTTGCAGCATTAGTTCGTTGAGTATGTGTGCGCGTAAGTGTGTATGTGTGTAGATGTGGCGGTGGGCTATGCGAGTTTTAATAAAACAATTTGATATTAAGTTTTAATAACTTTATTGCTTCACGTTCAAATCTTAACTAACTTAAAATTAATAATTGTGTATCTCAATAACTTCAGGAACTCAGAAGGAGTTCCAGCTGGAAGTCGAATTATTGCAAGCTCTGCAATAAATCGGCTTATGAAATGCTTCCATTCATTGTGAAATAGAATGGAAGCAACGATCGGGCTTTAAACTAAACAAACTTAAAATTGTTTATAAAAGATGAAATAAACAATCGCTTTCAGACTAAGAAAGCGATTGCTGGCTCAGCAGCCTTCGGTGGCTCAGCTGCAGTGCGGGTGGTATCTTTTGATATAACTCGCCTCCCCTTAGAATTCGAGTCTCGTCGAATTAATGTAAGTAAATAATTTTTTTTGTAAATTATTAACAAGACCACAATGCAGATGAGTACCGAATAAATTAAATAAAAATTATATTGTGTATCTTGTTTTGCATAAACATCACTAATAGTATCAAGATTAACCATTTTTGGCAGTTTTGACAATTTGGTTTCATTTTCTCGTAAAACATTAAAATTTGGTATGACAATATTCAATTTGCTTTCATAACGTTTTAAAGAGTAATTACTAATTTGTATTTCGCATTTTTCGAATTTTATTAAATAGTTTCCAGCCAAATAGTACGTGAAATTGTTACAAAGATTCGTTAAATTGGTTTTTATATTGATTAACATTAAATTTCCTATATCCATTTCTTCAATTATGGTTTCTTTAAATTCTTTCCTAGAGCAGTGCTCATAACTATTTTTCATCAAATTAACAATACAATTATTTGGTCGTAACATTTTTGGTAAGTAAATTTCTTCGTTTACAATTAAAGTTTCATTTTCTATTTTTACAATTTTCGTTCTGTTTACATCTATTTGCATATGTTTTGTATTTGGGATAGGTATTATATAATTAGTAAAATATTTTTTATCGAAAAATTCTGGAACTAAAACTACAAATATAATTACATTATTTGATATTATTCCAATACTACATTTTAAATATCTTAATTTTAAACTATCAATATTATAAAAATCAATCTCCTTATTAGTGAGTACAAATCGATTCATTATGTTATATCTTGCCATTAAAATGTTCTCTTGGATTTTTTCAATTCTGTCTTTTATCTGATTTATTATCAACCAATAGCTGTTATATTTTATAACCGGTAAATTTTTAACGATATCCTGTGAAATGGTTTCATTATAAAAAGCTTTGTTTGATTCTAACATTAAATGAACGTTTTCCATAAATTTGTGTATGTCAGTATTGATTTTTATTTGTTTATTCAAATTTCCTATTATATTTTGTTGATTTATATCAATTTTTCTGAAGTGATTATCAATTATTTCTTTGTCTTCGTCATCCATATTACCGAACAACCACTTTATGGTCTTTCCGCCTAAATTTATCAAACCTCTTCTATTCCTAGTATGAATCGTTATTGTTGACATTAAATGTTCTAAGTCTATAATTTTTTCTTGTAGATTTAATAAAAGTTCTCCCTGATGTACTTGTTTTCTGCGCATAGTTTACAACTATTTATATATCTGTTAATGAATTTGATGAAATTTGGATAAAAATATTTAAATTTTAATTCTTCAAAATTCTCGACCACTCCTCGATGATTCGTTTCAATGTGATTATTTTCAATTATCTGAAGCAATTGCTCTATGTTTTCGACATCTAGAGCTAATGCCGTACATTTGATGAATTTAAGATTATTATCATTTGAAAAAAGTTGAATTAATTTATTTTGAATTATATTATATTTTGAATCATTCAATTCAGAAAATATTCCTATGGTACCCTTATTTAGTTCCTTTCGAAACAAGTCATTCAAATAATGATCATTTATTAAATCGTTTTCCTCAATATAAATAATTTTGTATTTATTATTATATAATGTTTCGACTTCTTTTTCTTTATTTTTTAATATTCTTATTTGTTTTCTATATTTATTAACAGCAGTCTCGCTTATGAAAAAATGTTCATTTAGGTTTTCCTGTTCACTATGTATTGTGCTCATACCATCATTTGTTAATTCGAATAATGATTTAATATCTAAATTATCCTCATTTTTATTAGTTTCGATAATTGATTTTGGAATTCTGCTCAAAAAATCAGCCACTTTATTATCCTTTCCCTTTAAATATTCGACCTCAAATTCAAACTCTCCTAGCATAATTCTCCAACGGATTATTCTGGAATTCGGTTCTTTTAGTGAATATAGCCATTTTAATGGTTGGTGGTCAGTTTGTACCAAAAATTTTCGTCCATATAAATACGGCCTAAAATATTTCACGCTCCACACAATAGCTAACAGCTCCTTCTCTAAGGTGTGGTAGTTTCTTTCCGCACTATTCAAGGTACGACTGGCATAACAAATAGGTCTACCTTTTTGACTCAATACAGCACCAACAGCAATGTCACTTGCATCAGTTGTTAAAACGAATTTCTTATCGAAGTCCGGGTAGGCCAAAACAGGATACGTTGTTAGTAATGTTTTTAATTTATTAAAAGAATCATTGTATTCTTGGTCGTTTATATTTATGTGAGTATTCTTTTTGAGATATTTTATCATCGGGTTAGCTATCATTGAGTAATTTCGTATAAATTTCCTGTAAAAACCTGATAGTCCCAAAAATGATTTAATTTGTTTTACCGATTTAGGTAAGCTTAAACTTTTAATGGTTTGGACTTTGTCTGGATTTGGTGTGATACCTTCAGGGGTAATTATATGTCCAAGAAATTCGGTATATTTTGTAAGAAACTTACATTTACTTAATTGGATTTTCAAATTATATTCGTTTAACCTCTTAAATATTTTATCTAGACTCTCAAAATGTTCTTTGATTGTCACCGAGAAAACCAAAATGTCGTCCATATATATGACGCATATTTTGTTGATGTAATCATTAAGTACATGATTCATCATCCGCTGAAACGTAGCGGGGGCATTTTTTAAGCCAAAGGGCATACGAATATACTCGAAGTGGCCTAATGGGGTTGAAAACGCAGTCTTCTCAATATCATTCTCGTCCATCATAATTTGGTGGAACCCTTTTGCTAAATCTAATGTGCTGTAATATTGTGACCGGCCTAGTTTGTCGAATAAAGATTCCATGTTTGGAATCGGAAATTTGTCTTGTATTGTGACTTCGTTTAGCTTACGATAGTCTACTACTATCCGCCATTTCCTTTCACCAGAATTATTCAATTTCTTTGGTACTATCCAAAGAGGTGAGCTGTATGGGGATTTACTAGGTCTTATTATTTTTTGGTCTAGCATGTCTGTAATTTGCTTTTCTATTTCTTGCTCGTGAATTTGTGGATAGCGATATATTTTTGAAAAAATCGGTTTGTTTGATGTCGTTATTATTCTGTGTTTAACACTATTAGCGCTAGTCAAATTTTGTCCTTCAGTATAAAATGTTTGCGTATTTATTTTTAAAAATTTAGATAATTGAGTTTTTTCTTCGTTATTTAAACTGTCATGCAAGAATAAATCTATATCAATGGTCTGTCTCTCTAAACAAAATATTTCTTCATACTTAAATTGTAGTCTATTGGCACCTGTATCGAAATACATTACTGAATTTTTTACTATCAGTTCATTATTAAGAAAATCTATTTGGGCACCAATTGGCGTCAAAATGTTATTACCAATTATGCAATTGAATGGTTTATCTCTAAAATCAACGAGTTTTATGGACATAGTTTCATTAGGACTGTTAAATTCCGCTGGTAAATATACAATTACTTCGTCATATATAATTGTCGAACCTGTGAGAGTGTTAAGTTTGATGGGACTTATTAATTTTCTTCGGTTTGAAATTTTGCCAAAAGTATTAAAATCTCCGAGAGTCGTTGCAGCACCGGTGTCAACTAAACATTTTACCTGAGAAGACCCAAATGTTAGTGTTACTATTGGTAATGTACATCCCGAGGCTGTTGAGGAAAATTTTCGCATTGTACGTGGTCAACCTCCATAGGTACCTGATTTCTGATCTGCCCTGAATTATTTATATTCTGATTTTTATTTGATTGAATAAAATTTCTATTTGATTGATAAGGATTTCGATTAAAATTTGGATGTGATTGATGAAAATTTCCACGGATATTTTGATTTGATTGCACAAAATTCCTATTTGGATATGTTTGATTTAGGTTCCCGTTTAAATTTCGGTTTGGTTGATAAAAATTTCGATTAAAATTCAGATTTGATTGAATATTTTGATTTCCATTTTGCCATTTAGATTTTTTATAATTTTGTTGATAATAGTTATTTTTTTTATAATACTTTGGGGATAAAATAATTTCGCTCATTAGATTATTTTCAATTAAATAGTTACAAGCGTCGCTTAAGCTTTGTATATTGTTTTGAATGAACAGAGTTTTAATATTTAAATTTAAGTAGTTTATGTAAATATCAAATATCAATCTGATATTATGTGCCGGTGTAAAGTTATGGTCTTTTACCAATTCTAAGCTATATTTTGTATTCATTTTGTTCAAACATTGATTTAACTTATGGTGTAGCTCTTCAATATTGTTAACATTTAAATTCATTGCTTCTTCTCTAATTGAAAAATACGATTCCTTAATACCGAACTCTTGTCTTAATTTATTCAAAATATTTGGCCATGTTGGATCTGTAAGATTCTCAATGGCATGCAAGGCTCTACCTTGTATTCTATTAGCTAGTATAGTTTGGATTATGGTTTTATTATCCTCTGCGGTAAGTGAGAGCACTGTTGATACGTCTCTCAAATAATTCTGAAGTGAATACTTGGATTCACCGTCAAAAACCGGTAAGCCTCTAGCTTCTCTTAAACAGTTCGTGAAATCAAGTTGAGCCATTATTATTTGTTTTATTTATCAAACGAACGCCAACAATTTTTCTTGTTTGTAATTTTTACAATTTTGCGCTTTTCGTGTTTACATGAGTTTTTACATCAATACAAATATTTTTTTTTTTTTTTTTTTTTTTTTTTTTTTTTTTTTTTTTTTTTTTTTTTTTTTTTTTTTTTTTTTTTAAACTTATAAACACAACACAAATATCACATAAGTAAAATTTATAATTACTCTATTGTGGTTGGTGTTTCTTCCGTCTGCTCTATTCTTCTGCTTTATTTTGAATCAGCTTCAAGTTTATTGCTTCTCTTTTGCGTCTTGATGGTTTGGGGTTTTTTTCTTCAGATCTCCAGGCGGATATTCTGCTATTTCTTTTACTTTATTTTGGTGAAAAGAGTTCACTGCTAAGAAAGTTCCACAATTTATACTTTGTGTTTTTTTTTTTTCACGTCACTTTATTTAAGTGAAAAGAGTTTAATATTAAGCAAGTTTCAGTGACACAATTTTTAACTTTGTGTCCTGTCACGGTCGCCAGTTTTAATAAAACAATTTGATATTAAGTTTTAATAACTTTATTGCTTCACGTTCAAATCTTAACTAACTTAAAATTAATAATTGTGTATCTCAATAACTTCAGGAACTCAGAAGGAGTTCCAGCTGGAAGTCGAATTATTGCAAGCTCTGCAATAAATCGGCTTATGAAATGCTTCCATTCATTGTGAAATAGAATGGAAGCAACGATCGGGCTTTAAACTAAACAAACTTAAAATTGTTTATAAAAGATGAAATAAACAATCGCTTTCAGACTAAGAAAGCGATTGCTGGCTCAGCAGCCTTCGGTGGCTCAGCTGCAGTGCGGGTGGTATCTTTTGATATAACTTGCGATGTTTGCAATACACTTAAACGCACGCAGCAACCGACACAGACACATACACACATACGTGCATCAGAGTATACTGGTTTTTGTGGCCTAGAGCCTCAAATCTGGAAATCACTGTGGCAAACATTTTGCCGCAAGTAAATTAATCAATTACCGGACAAGCAAACACCTTTGGAGATGTCGCTGCTACACCATTTGCACAACCGAAATAGAATAAGAAGAAGAGCGGTACATTATTTAACACATGCTTGTCGGTAACACACACACACCACCAGTTCCACTTTATTGGACATAAGCTAGCGCATTTAAGTTGCAACTCCGCTTGTGACGCTAAATGGAGCAGCTATTGATGGTCTTTAATACGTCAGGACAACAACTAAGCACTGGTCAGAATAACTATTTATCTTAAAAGTATGTGTTGCTCATCTATACATGCATATATTTCCAGTAAACAGTAATCAGTGGAACCGGAAACTGAAATACAAGCAGCATTTCAATGTGTTTGGCCCAAATTTGAGATTGTGATCTTTCTAGCTTAAGACTGCAGTGAAAAATATTTGATAATTTTTTTTTTGTCGTTACTCTTTACAGCTTAATTGTGAGATGTGAGGTTAGCAAGAAAAGTCAATTCCCACAACTAAATTCTCTCCATCAACTATACAACGAAGTAAATAATAATTTTCAATTTTATTGCCATTGCATTCGATATTATTATAAGAAATTCTGGATTATGTGCTCAATAATTAATTATATCTCCAATTATTATGCAAATCGCATAAATGTCGCCGATTTTGCTGCGGCTTAATTTGACGATCGGCTAAACTTAAACAGTGCCAATTAAATTTTACAACGCTTAATAACGAGTTAATTAGCGTAAATCGTACAACATCGTATGCATTGCATACCAATGAAAAATGCTCTGGTATTCGCTTTCATGAGCAGTAAAATTGTGATTTGACTGTAAAATTAAATATGCGCCCGACCCAAACGCCCGCTTCACCAACCAAAAATAGTGCAAAAACACTAATATTTTGGCATTATTTTTAAGCTCTGCTTTGTGTTTGAATTCCAAATGGAAAAATTGAATTTTATTTGCACGGCAGTTTTACATATAATTGCAAAATCCTGTACGCAATACCCTACGATGGCAATATTGGCACAATAATCATTTTGTAACAAATGGAAATCTCTCAATAGAATTTTATTGGGATTTGTTATTTGCATGAAGATGCAAACTTTAAATGTGCCTACATTAAAGCTGTTTCAATATAAAGCCATTTTTATGATAACAATATGAACTATAGCGATAATTCTCATTTCCTTTGGTTTAACACTATTCAAATGCAATGCAACATATTTTTCTACAATTTTATTGTTTCTGGTATTTCTTATAATTACGCATTTTTCAGAGAAATTTTCCTTTTTAGCTCAAATTTTAGTCAATAGCTCACCAATCAAAGGCAAACTTGACTAAATAAATGTATCACCTAAAATCCTTGGCCGAAATTCAAACCAAAACATGATTCACTCTGATAGGGATACTTGGATTATTTTCTAAAGTAAATTCCTTTCGTAACTGTGAAGTTTTCCAAACACGTAACATCTTATCGATACCCGGCGCTAAGATGGGTCCCCAAAAAAATGTAGCTTGTATGGGGAGGCACACCCACATGTCCAAAGTTTTGCCCAGTTTTTTTAGTAGAAGGACTTTACCAAATTGTAACTCCATTCTGAATTTCAATGCTCAGCGACTTTTACTTCCACAGTTATTTGATATCAAAAATTTGGCTTGTATGGGCGGAGTCACACCCCGTTTACCAATGCCCGTGATATTTTTCTGGTCGAAAGACTTGGCCAAAAATTAACTTTATACTGAGTTTAAATGTTATGAGATATTAAGTACCAAAGCTATTCGATATTAAACATTTGAATTGTATGGTTTAGTCGAAGGACACGACTAAATGTTATATTCGTTCTGAAATTCACAAATGTGTGACTTATATTTCGAAAGTTATACTGAAAAGTTTGAATGCCTTAAAAGTGTCACGACCCTTTTGCAACGGCTTTAAAATGTTGCCAGCAAAACAGTACGTGGAAATTGAGCTGGATTACAGAATTTTGGAGCTATACGATATCGAAAATTATGGTTGTATTGGAGTTGCCACACCCCCATGTTCTATAGGTACCAAACTTCACAGGAACACTCTCAAGACTTTCCTAGAGTTTCAGTTCAATTTCATTTCATTTCATTTCATTTATTTAGTCTATGCCAAAAGTAACTTACAGACTAGCTAAGACTACAATGTATAATAGCTGTGTTTTTTATCAAGCGAGTAGTTAAAAAACTACCGCTTATCATATGTATACTCGCTTAAATAACACAGGAAACTGTTAGTCGCTTAAAAGTTTGCCGACCAAACGAAAAAAAATGCTTCCAAGTTATGTTTCAATAATTGTATAAATTTCCTACAAAGGTGGCAACTATATCTGATTGATAGAGAATAGTGATGTATGAAATGAAAATTTTTTGTACCAAATACTTTTCACGAAATACTCATAATTTGCTTTAGATCAATATTTCAATAAAAATACATAATAATTTAACAGGTAAGATAAACAAAATTTATCAAATATACTCATTATGTAAAACTATGTTGTTTGCTTAAGTTTTTAGCACTGAAAATCTTTTGAGTATCGGGTTTGTTTTCAGAACCGAGTCTCCAATGCTTAAAATATGAAAATTTATGCATCACTAATTGTCAAAACTTTGATATATAAAATAAATTTGTCAAAAATTGTTTACAAAAATTTGATCAGAACATAAACAACGTTTTTGACTTTTCAGAAAATGCTTCCAAGTTTTAAAAAAATTCTTAAGCGAGTAAGCAGTCGTTTTTTGACTACTCGCTTGGTAAAAAACACAGCTAATGAAAAAAGAAACCGTGTTCATTGGATGACGCCACGCTTACTTTCTGCTCTCGATAATGGTAAAGTTTCTGATGGAGCCGCCGTTCATATTTTAACTGCAGCTGCGGAGGCGTTGGGACATAACTATAACGATCTTGTTATAAGTCGTTCTACGATTTATAGGCTTCGACAAGAAAACCGCCAAAAAGAATCAGAAATTATTCAGACAAACTTTATTGAAAATGTAATTCCGTTTTATATGAGCGTAATTTTGAGTGAATAATTTTTTATTTTACGTAATATTTAGACTAGCGATTCAATGGTTGTGCACTGGGACTGTAAGTTGCTGCCAGACTTGATTGGCAACAACAAAGTTGAAAGAATTGCTATTCTTGTGAGCTGGAACGGAACATCAAAGTTCCTTGGTGCTCCAAAAGTTTCATCTTCTAGTGGAGAAAATATAGCAGCTGCAGTCTACAACATGTTAGTCAAATGGAACATCTCCGATCGAGTTTCTGCAATGGGATTCGACACCACTTCCAGCAATACTGGAGACAAAGCTGGAGCATGTTTTCTTTTACAGAAATCTATGGATCGGAAGTTACTCAATTTTGCTTGCCGACACCATATCTACGAAATCATTTTGCGAAGTGTTTTTGAACTAAAAATATCATCGACATCTACTCCTGATGTTTCCATTTTCGATAGATTTTCAAAGGCATGGACAACGATCGACAAAAATTCATTTAAAAGTGGTTTGGAAGATAAGTTTATTCGTGAAAAATTTCAAGATATGGAGTGTAATGCCATAAAAAGCTTTTGCACCCAAAGAATATCTGAGTCCCAAATTCGTGACGACTACAAGGAATTCTTAGAACTTGCCCTTATTTTCTTTGGTGAATGTAGAAAATTTCGCACTCCTAGTCCAACAAGTAACGCGCGGTGGATGGCAAAGGGTATATATTGCTTAAAAATATTTGCTTTTCGTCAGCAGTTTAAGTTATCTGCCAGAGAATTAAATGGAATACGCGACGTTTGCATATTTTTGATACGGATATACATAAGAGCCTGGTTTGGTTGCACGAATGCTATTGCAGCACCCAGTCAAGATTTAAATTTTGTAAAAGACGCTGTGAAATACGCTCAATTCGATTTAGATGTATCACAAGTAATTTTAAAAAAAATTAAGAACCATTTATGGTACTTGTCAGAGGAATCAGTAGCTCTAGTGTTGTTTGATTCAAAAGTTTCAATCGAAGATAAGATCGAAATGGTTCGATGCTTACGTTCTATAAGTCCAAATATACAATTAAAAAATGAGCGTTGCATTGAAAATCCAGAATCTTTGTCGTTATGTAACTTGAGCGATTTTTTTTCGCATAAAACGAAATACTTTTTTACTCGCTTTGGACTATCGCCAGATTTTTTAAATTTTCACCCATCGACGTGGGAAAACAACAATAATTTTGAAGAAGGTCGTACTTTTTGTAATGACCTTTTTGTCGTTAATGATACCGCTGAAAGGGGAGTAAAATTCATGAAGGATTTTAATAAAGTTCTGACATACGATGAAGAAGAAAAACAAATATTGCTTCAAGTAGTTGAATCTTACCGCAAAAATTATCCATCTTATAAAAAGTCGGAATTAATTTAACAAAAATAAAATTTTTTTACTGTATGAACTAATTATTCCATGTATTTTTATTTCAGTTAATGGCTTAAAAGTTAATTAAACCAGAAATTTTTTAAATCGCAAAATTTGTAAAAAAAATAACTCAAAGCAACGTCTGTATTCAAAATTTTTATTTATATCGATATTTTTCATACATTCGGTACATTCAAAGTCAATCTGGGTCGATCAAACATAAAGCTATCGATCTTAAAATTTACATGCTAAATTTATAGGTAAAAAGGAAATAAAAAATGCCCAGAAATCCAAAATCGGAGTAAATTTTATTTTTTGGACACCCCTAGGAAACACATTTGTAAAAGTTAAGCAAAAGACCGTTATTGCAACACCAAATAAATAGGTTATTTAGTTCATTCTGTAAAAGAGCTGTGTCATTTACATCGGAAATTTTAAGAAAAATGTTAAGATCATCAGCGTAAAGCAAGTGTTTGCAATGAGAAAAATTTGATGAAATGTCATTAATGAATAAAACAAACAGTAAGGGTCCCAAAATACTTACTTGCGGAACACCTGACGTTGCTTAATACGTATAAGATTTAACATTATCAAAGGCAACTACACATTGTCTTTTTGACAGATACGATTCAATCCAACTTAAGAAACTGGAGTGAAAACCTAATTTACCTAGCTTCCTAATTAAAAGAAAATAACTTACTTTGTCAAAAGCTTTCGAGAAATCCATGTAAATTACATCTACCTGGGATCCTTTACTAAAAGCTGAGATGCAGTATTCCGAAAACAAAACTAAATTAGACACAGTGGACCGACCAGGAACAAAGCCATGTTGGTACGGAGAAATAATACTCTTGATTGCAAAGAAAAGCTTTGAAATTGGTCTATAATTAGCAATATTGTTCTTACACCCAGATTTATGAATTGGTGTTATGACAGATATCTTCCAACTATCGATAAAAGTACCTGAGTGAAGAGAACTGTTGAAGATAAAAGTTAACGGATACACTAAAATAAAAGCACAATTTTTTAAATGAATGGAACAGAGACCATCTGCATCCATGCGAGATGAGGGTTTTAACTTGAAAATTCCATTTAAAACATCAAAAGTTGTAAGAGACAAGGCACCAAAATCAACCAAAGGATGTAGATTATCCACGAAATCATATGTATTGTTATTTTAAGTCTTATCAGAATTAGATTGAAAGAAATCTGCAAACAAATTAGCAATCCCAAACGCATCGCTTGAGGTTCTATCATTTAAAAACATAGAAGATGGCATATTAGACGACCCCTTTTTGGACTTCATAAAATTCCAAAAAGCTTTAGGGTTCGATTTAATATTAGATTCGATAATATTAGATTCGATATTTGCAATATATTGTCTATAAAAAAATTTATCTAAAAAATTAAACTCTCTCATGTAATGCCTGTATTTAATGAAAAATGTATTCTGATTCGTTAAAACAAACTTTTTATAAAATTTATTCCGCAGATTTTTTAGTATTTTCAGCCCACGAGTATACCAAGGAACTTTACTAACACGTGACTTAATCTTGGGAATATGTTGCAAACAAACTGAGGAGATACGAAGCTTAAAAACGTTAAAGCATGAATCAGTATTTAAATTTTTAAACTCACTCTGCCAGTCAAAACGTCTAATAGCATCATTTAAAAGATTAAAGTTACACGCTTTGAAATTAAAATTTGACTCAGAAACACTAGGTTCAGACAAATTGAGGTAATTATAGAAATTAACTTGAATATCTATAGGAATATATATGCGCACTTATTGCAGATATTGGAAATGGAGATTCGATTACATAAAAATTCATGTTATTAGTAATAAAAATTAAGTCTAATAATCTATTGAATAAATTAAAACAGTTATTAATCTGAGTTAGACCAACATTTAAAAAATTATCAATTTGATACATATCAATATCACTTATAACGTTTGACGGTGTAAGATAGTTGGCACCAGACTGAATGTTCTACGAAATGGTTTCCCTGAACATTTCATAACAATTGGTTTAGCGGTTTCGGAGTCTACTTGTAACAAACACACCAGAGAACTACATGAGACCATTCGTAATTTTTTGCCACTCGAAAAACAATCGTCGTCAGCCACAATCGCACAAAAAAAAAAAAATTCATGCATACCACTCGAGTTCGTAAACAACGATTTTTGGCCTATCTCGCTTTTCATAGTTTTTTTAACTCTAGGTAAAAAGTGGTTATTTTTGGCCTATCCCATTTTGTAAAATTTTTTTTTTTAATATTTTTGGGGCAATATTTTGATATATTTTTGGCCTATCTCGCTCCGTTTTCGTGACATTGAAAAAAAAACTCCTGTCATACGATAACCAACTTTGTTACGATTTAAAAAAGTAATTTTTTCCAGATCGGACAATTTATGGGACTCCCAGCGCTGCAACCACGAGGCCCCGTTTTTTTCTCTACAGCCAGTTTGGAGCTCTATAAAACCATGTTGGAGTGAAAATATATTTTTTTGGTTTTTATACCCTAAACCTGAAAGGTCAGGGTATATTAACTTTGTGCAAACGTTTGTAACGCATAGAACGAAGCGAGTCCGGTATAGAAAAATATATATATTCTTGATCAGCGTCACCACGTGAGTCGAGCTATCCATGTCCGTCCGTCCGTCCGTCCGTCTGTCCGTCTGCGTGTTGTCCGTATACACAGGATAAGAAGAAGGAGTTGAGATAATTGAATGAAACTTGGTACACATGATCACATGAAACCACGGATCTACACTATTGAATATTTTTGGAATCCGCCCACGGACACGCCTACCCCCTATACAACGCAAAAATTGAAAACTGCATAACTCAGCTCATAATTAACCTACAACAATAAAATTTGGTATGTATGTGTTTTGTATCAACACAAAAAAGTTTTTGAAAAATGGGTGTCATCCACTCACGGACACGCCCACCTCCCATACAACCCAAAAATTTAAAACGCAATAAATAAGCCTCTGTTTAACCTACAGAGCTAACATTTGACACATATATTTTTTATAACAAAACAAAGACGCTTTTGAAAAATGGTTGTCATCCGCCAACGGACACGCCTACCTCCCATACAAAGCGAAAATTGAAAACTGCATAACTCAGCTCATATTTAGCCTACAACAATAAAATTTGATATGTATGTGTTTTATACAAACACAAAGATGTCTTCGAAAAATGGACGTCATCCGATCACGGACACGCCCACCTCCCATACAACCCAAAAATTGAAAACGCAATAAATAAGCCTCTGTTTAACCTACAGAGGTAAAATTTGGCACGAATGTTTTTTATGACAAGATAAAGATGGTTTTGAAAAATGGACGTCATCCGCATACGGACACGCCTACCTCCCATACAACCCAAAAAGTTTAAAACTCAATAAATAAGGTTATGTTTGTCATAGAGAAATTAAATTTGGTATGTATGTGTTTTATACCAAAACTAAGGTGTGTTCAAAAATTGGGAGTAATCCGTCAATGAACACGCCCACCTCCTATAGCGAAAGCACATTTAAGGCATTAACTGTGAGCTACAGGAATAAAACTTGGTATGTATAAGTTTTTCATCACCATTTAAATGCAATTAAAATATAAGCTTCATCCGCCCACGGAGACGCCCATTTACAATAAATTTTTTTTTTTTTATTTTGAAAAGTGGGTTTAGGGTATTTCATAGTCGGCCTAGACCGACTTTAGACTTTCTTTACTTGTTTTCTCTGCAGCCAGTTTGGAGCTCTATAAAACCATGTTGGAGTGAAAAATATATATTTTTTTTTTTTTTTTTCTTTTAATTTGTTCAACTCCCTACAATAATTGAACAAAAAATTTTGAAAAAATTTTTGTTTTTGACTGAGTTATGAATTTTTAAAAAAAGGTCTGTTTTCTCTGCCGCGAATGTTATGTCCCACCTTAAAGGGACTTTACTAACTTAGGTGGCGCTTACAACTGTTGGTCGGTTTTAGCCTCGTCTAAGAATTTGCGCCAGCCTCTTTTGTGGTGCGCTTGCTGGCGCCAGTTGGAAACTCCAAGCGTTATCAGGTTATGCAATGTCTGGTCTTTCCAACCCATAATTTCCAATAATTTTTCGCTGGAGCTTCGTCGTTCATTCTTTCGACATGACCTAGCCAGCAAAGCCGCTCTATTTTAATACGCTTGACTATATCGATGTCGGCATATAGCTCATACAGCTCGTGGTTCCATTGGATTCGCTAATCGCCATTGACGCAGATTGGACCATAGATCTTAAGAAAAATTTTTCTCTCGAACACTCTCAAAGTCCTTTCATCAGAGCTGCTCAACGTCCAGGTTTGTGCTAATATGACTTATAGAGCTTCAGTTTTGTTCGTCGAAAGAGAGCTCTGCTTCTCAATTGCCTACTGAGCCCAAAGTAACACCTGTTGGCAAGAGCTGTCCTTTGTTTATTCTCAATACTGATATCGTTGGGCAAATAAATGCTAGATCCCTGGTAGACGAAGTCCTTCACAACCTCAAAGGAGGTGTAATTAACAGTGACGTGGTTTCCACGACGCTGGCACTGTTTGTTTGTTGACACAGGATACTTCGTTGTATTTGCGTTCACAGCAAGACCCATTCCACTCAACACTTTCTCTAGCCTGGAGAATGCTGCACTAACATACAGCTCCATCAAATTCAGACATGATGGAGTATAGGTGACTCCTTATTGGACTGTCAAAGGCAGTTTTGAAATCGACAAAAAAATGGTGTGTATCGATTTTTTTCGAGGGTCTTGTCCAAGATTTGTAGGAGCGTAAAGATCTGGTCAATGATGGACTTTCCAGGTCTGAAGCCACACGGATAAGGTCCAATCAGTTGGTTGACGATGGGTTTCAGTCTTTCACATAATACGCTCGACAGGACCTTATATGCGATATTAAGAAGGCTAATCCCACTGTAATAGGCGCAAATGGTGGGATCCCCTTTCTTGTAGAGTGGGCACAGCACACTGTGGTTCTAATCATCTGTAATGCATTCTTCCGACCATATTCTGCATAGAAGTTTGTGAATGCATTAAAACAGAGTTTCGCCACCGGTCTTAAGCAGGTCAGCCGATAGGCCATCGGCTCCTGTGGCTTTGTTGTTTTTAAGCCATGCTTTAGCTGTTAAGACCTCATTATAGTCGGGCAACGGAACTTCAACGCTGTCATCCATAATTGGGGTTTCCGGTATATCATCTCCACTGGCGGGATTGCTGTCAGCGTCGCCATTTAATAGACTAGAGAAGTGTTCCCTCCATAGCATCAATGTACTCTGTATATCTATCACTAAATTTCCATTCTCATCCTTGCAGGAAGAGGCTCCGGTCTTAAAACCATCGGCCAGGCATCTTATTTTTTCGAAAAATTTTCGAGTCTCATTCCTGTCGCCATGCATCTCAATTTTCTCGCACTCACGCATTCCGCCTCTCGTTTTTTCACCTGAAAATGCGTCTCTGTTCCCTCCTCTTTTCTCGGTATCGCTCCATAAAGCACTCGTAAAAACTTTCTTTGGTCTCGTCATTCTTTTCTTCTGTCGGAATACTCCCACATATTAGGCTAATGTTAAAAATTTAGCCTTGAAGCGAATTATGTCGCAAGTCGTTCATTCACAGGAGTGAATCGCAGGACATGATACCGTATTCTCTTACCAACTACAAATCCGCATCCAAACTCGTGCCTCTCGGTATGGCAACAGTAGTAGATATTACAGGATGCTTACCGTTAGTAACCCTGTCCCTTCCATCGCATTTTTTGGATTGCAGTGATATCAGCATTATATCTTTCCAAGATATCAATCAATTGGATATAGGTGCCATCCCAATTTAGGGTCCGAACATTCCAGGTGCATATCCGTAAATCATTATCGTTTTTCGTTTGCGGTAATCGTCATCAGATTTGGGGATCATTCTTTTATTTATTCTTAAACTTTTCATTGAAATAATTTTGTTGCGTGGTGGGCTTCAAACCCAACGCACAACCTTTGCTTAATGGCCAAAGGAAGCCCGCTGCTCAGATTCGCTGCAAAAGGTCTATCGGGCGATAGTTTTTTTCGGTTTCAGGAGTCACTACGCGGAGTTTTGAGACGATTTCGACATGGATAATTCTGGCCTCGCCAAGTTGATTCAGTCAGACACGTTTCCATGTGAAGATCACCCCCTTGTCTCCTTAAAAGCACACCTTTATTAGCAAGAACAGAAATTCTATATGCCCTTAGATGACATGCTTCCCAAAAGCATCGTAGTTATTCCCCTAGTTATGACTGGCAACACGAGAAACTTACGCCATCCAAAAACGACCCTTTCGTGGTATACGGATGGCTATAAAATGGAGGAAGGCCCGGTGCTGGAATCTGTGGAGAATACTCCAATCAGAGTCACTTCTACAGCGAAGATCAGTATATCACAAACTTTCATCTGAAAATCTTTGCCATCAAAGGATGTCTCAGATTGAACAGTCTGAATATTGTTAGGTTCAAAATGGTTTTCGTCTGCTCTCATAGTCAAGCTGCCCTTAAAGCTCTAAAAATCATAATCAAATTCAAGCGTTTTAGAGACTGTTACCGTGCTCAAAATTACCCTACAGCAGATTCCCGCCTATTGAAGCTTTGATGGAAACGAAAAAGCAGACTCTCTAGCCAAACAAGGAGCAGAATTATCATTCACAGAATCGGAACCGTTCTGTGATGTTTGTTGAAAACTCTTCAGGCAGCACGTCAAAATAATCTCATTCCCCGAATCACAAGTTTCTTTGAAGAACTCCTTCTTAGGGTAAATTTGTGCTAAACTAATATTTCTAGATATATAACCTTAGAAATCAAAATTCCTTATTATAATAAGGAAAACGACTTAAGGGCAATGACCGGAATTATAACTGGAAATTGTTAACCAAAAAAGCAACATAAATAAATTAATCTCTCAACTGATTATTATTTTATTCCACAAACATCTCTTCCACCAACTACAACTTCCAAAGTCCTATATATTGATGAATTTCTAATTTCAATTGACTGAAAAGGAGAAAATAGTTAAAGAGGGGTAGAAGCGTAAGACTGAGACTAGACCGGGATTCGAACCCCCCGGAACCTCTGAGTTGGCAGTCAAGCACGCTAACCACTCGTCTACCAGGGCCTCGGTAGATGAGCGAAGGAAGACCTAAATAATTTTTCTGGAATTTTTGTGGCTATCGAAAAGCGATTCATACTTCAAAGATCGCTGGAATGACTGAAGGAAGATTTCAAAAATCTTCATTAATCGCGTATTCATCGCTTGGGCAATCGAAAGGCTGTTCATCTTCCAAAGAACCTTTGAGCGAATCGCAAGTGCTTCGCAAAAGCAACTTCTCTTCGAGTGGTTTATTTTAAAGGACTGCAATCAAAAGTCCATTATCGTTGAATTTGTTGTGATGAGAAATTTAACAGATATTAACGAGCAAAAAGCGCATTTTACAGTCGTATTTGACCGTTCAACGCGGAGAATGCAACGAAACTTATACGTTTTTTAAATTAAATAATATCCTATGGTTTTATTTGTACATATTTAAGGATTTAGGCTTTAACTATAACAACAACAACAGCACCAAAATATTTGTCATTTTATTGAACACATGTATTTGCAAACGTCGAAAAGCAAAGCGTGAAAAACCAGGCAGCCGCAACACTAATATGCGGCGAAAAATATGAAAAAACTTTCACATGTTATTTAATTTAATATTTCTATGCGTTCGTTTGGAATTTTGTAATAAAACTAATAATAATAATACCATGGCTTAAGTGCAGCTTTAAACTTAGTGCAGGAAAGCAAACAAGTGTTGGAAAAATTGTAAAAAAGTCCAAAATTCACATATGAGTGATATACGAGAGAGGACGTAGCGAGAATGTTTTTTTTTTAAATAAGAAGGATAAAGGCACTTTGATAGTATCAACATATAATCTGCTTAAATTTTGACATCACAATCGTAAAATTGTTCGAACCATTTAAAGTATTGCAACAAGCTTTAATATCACCTTTACTGAAGTGTGACGAACACTAAATAAGGGTGACCTCTTTTTTTTTAAGCAACAGTAAAAGTATTTAACCTGCAACCAGCTGGTGAAAAGACTCACTGTTACTCTTTACCTAGCTACTAGCATTAATTTATTCAAGTTGTCTTTGACGCATTAAGGATATGGAAGTAAATAACTTAATCGTTAAATTGATCAAGATTTATTGCATTGACCAACCGTCGTCGACCCGATACACTGACAAACAACAATTACAAAAACTAGTTCGGGTTGGAAATATATATTAAATTTTTATTTAAGAATATCAAACAGCGTTAACAAAGAGAGCACAAGGATTCAATAGCAGTGCATTTAGCTTAAGAGGAAACGGAAGTGTACTCATGTTCATACACTCACAGGGGAATTATTAAGATGTCTTAATAGCACCACAACAACAACAACAACAACAACAACAACAACAATAGCCACATCATCAGCAGCAGATGCTAGCCTTAAGATCAATTGGTCAATTTCCAAGGCAAACAAATTAACACATACACATGAATACCTACATATATTGTTTATGTGTCTGTGTGTGCGCGCTGGCTTAAATGTTCACAATCATACGCACATGCACTTACACATATACTCGTTTATATCATTGCTTTTCCTTTAATGTTTTATTTATAAACATTTACTGCAATACCTTCCGGTTGAATCTAATAGCATGTCTACACAGAGAGTTTAATTTTAATTTCCAGCACATAGTTGATTTTTGCAGTTGAACTCAAAATAAAATATTGAGTTCCCAGTACAATAACCTAGGATAAAACTTAAGTAAACTCAGCTTGCTTTTTGAATTTATCAAAACTCAATTTGAGAAATGCTCAAAAATATGCGAATTTTCAGATGAAGAGATTTATTGGGATGCAACTTTTAAGCTGATAAGGTACGTTCACAATATTGAACGCTGTTGTGCTGAGAAATGTCAACTATAGCTGCTTCTCAATTGTGCAAGTTACTTTTTGCAAATTTTTATATCAAAAAATGAGCCAAGAATAAAAAAAAAACAACTTTGGCAAATTTAAAAGATGAGGGTTTCTTGTCAGTATGCGCGGAGAAAAGCTCAGACTTGTGCGAAATTCGAAATTTTGTCGATCAATTCAATCGACAATAAACTCAATTCTGCCAACGTTTCTCTGTATGAACACCTTTGGTTGTACTCAAACTAAACTCTCTGTGTAGACATGCTATAACCATCTATAGAATGACCTCACAATGATGTTCACTATTTTATTGTGGAATATAGCTTTAATGCCTCAAACTACCCCAAGCCAAACGTGCACTCTCATTGCTGCAGTAACTACACACGCACCTGCACACACAATCATGTGACAAATTAACACGGCACGATTTATTGCAGTTCACTTCACGGTACAGTAACGGTAAATTGTTGATTAATAACTACAAGAGACCAAGTCATCTTATAGCGTTTAGCTCTTTAAGGCACCACAGCGTATAATGCTTGTTTAGCCCCATAAAAAAATTGTCAATAAATTTAAGGATTCGTTGTTTAGTAATAAAAGTAACTTTATAAGCTGAGATTGACTAAATTACTAAGGTAGAAACTGGCAGAATATGTAATAAATAAACTTATAACTCACTTAGACCATTTTTAATCATTGTAATACCGCAGCACACTTGGCCTTCAATCAATATGGAACCACATTGTACTTTTTATAAAGCCAGCCAAACGTCTGATACTTGTCGTTGACAAATCATCAAGCTCATAATACAAAAATTCTGACAATTTAGAACACACAACAATTGTTAGAGCTCAGGGACAATGATTATGAAAACGATATTATTCCTCTAAGTACAAGCAGTACCATAAACTTGAAATATAAAAAAATACTAGCTGGAACCTGGCACGTTGCTGCCGTCCTTGTCCAATGCCTGTTCCAGTTTGCCAATGGAAGGCCAACAATTGATAGTAACTCCACTCTGAGTATCAATATTTTGTGACCATTATTTCTAAAGCTATTAAATATAAAAAATTGTCTTGTATGGGCGGTGCCACACCTCTTGTCCATTATCCGTTTTAGTTTATACTGCTGTTTAAGTTTTCCAGTAGCAAGTTTTCCAGTAGCAAATAGTAACTTCATATTGAGTAAAAATGTTCTGTGACTTTTACTTCCATGGCTATTCTCGATAATTTGAGTTGTATGGGAGGATTTACTCCCTTTTTTCTAATGCCTTTGTCAGTTTTGTAATTGAAAGACCTGAATCAGTTTCTTCAGACTGAGTTTCATTTTTATATGAAATTTAGTAACAAATCTTTTAGATATCAAAAAATTTAATTGTATGGGTAGTGCCATGCCCCTATTTCTAAAGATCGCTTAAATGTAACAGTCGAAATAAAAGTCTCAATGATAAGTTCGTACCGAGTTTCATTGATATGCGATTTATGGACGAAAGTAAAACCGAAAATGTGTATTCTTGATAAAGTGCCACTCCCCTTGCAGTAGGAAGTTGAAAAATACTTTACGACCTATTCTCATACCTACCAAATATATAAAAAAAATTTCATTAAAATCGGTCCAGCCGTTTCGGAGGAGTTCAAAATTTTTCAAGGAATTAATGAGTTCCGCTGAGGAAAGAAATTTCGATCACCAAACTAATTTTCAGTGTTGATTCCACCGGAAGAAACTGCGTTACCGATTATTTTGACATTTGCTGCGGAACGGCAGTTCTTAAGGCAGTATTCTAGTCTAGGGGTACAAATTTTTTGTGGTTTTTTTAAATTCAATAAAAAAAACTAAGAATATTTTTACCTACAATTTTTTTTTTTATGCGGTACCGTGGTACTGCAGTGCGGGTCACATGTTGCGGAAAGTGGACGGCCGCTAGATATAGAGGTAAGCGGCTTTTTGAGGTCCTGGACAACTAACAATTGACCAGCTAGGGAGAGCGTAGCGTTAAACATGCACTGCGTCCTGGGGCCTTACTCTGCAACGCGATTCGAAAGCTAAATTGTTCGAATTCGGAAATTTGACACTCTGCAATTCGACTTTCGCATTAAATATTTTGACATTTCTTCTGTTTCTTCACACTGATTTTCGCATTTTTAACGTTTAAAAGCCAGTTATGCTATCTTTAACTGAATATTTGTTGAAACGATAAGTTAAGTCACTGTCACTAATGCGAAATAGTTACATTTTGAGATTTAACTTTCGAATCGCATTTAATTTTCGAATCGCATTTAATTTTCGAATCGCGATACAGAGTAAAGCCCCTGATACCACATAGCCCGCAACTGGCACTGTCAAAGCACCTCCTCGAAAGCTCCATGTCCAAAACTCCCAGTCTTTTCTAGACTGAAAACTTGTGGGATATCTACAACATATCTGCAAGAGCTTTAAAATGAAATGTGCGTAGGGCTTGGGTCTCCACTTCATTATAACTTCCCAATGAAAACTAAACCAGCCTCGGATTTGAATCTCTGCTACATTGACGACCACCGCAAACGAAGAACGGTTAATGATTTACGTATACGCACCTGGAATGTCCCTACCCTTTACAGGAAAGATGCCTCTGTCCAATTGGCGGAAGCCCTCGTAAAAATAAAGGCTGACCGACATCCAGGAGATGCGATGGAAAGAACAAGGCTGCTCTTAGAGAGCAGACTTCGATATCTGCTATATATTCCATACGGGGAAGCGCGAATTTGGTAACAGATTCTCCATAAGCCGCAAACTACACCACCTTGTTCCCCGGTTCACACCCAGTCAACGAAAGACTGACAACAATCCGCATCAAGGCAAGATTCTTCCACATAAGCTTAATTTGCGCGCACGCCCTGACGGAGGAAAAGGACGATGTGGTCAAACTGCCCTCAACGCGAGCCTGAAGGACGGGTTTGATCACTGACCGGCCCATGACGTGAAAACAGTCTTAGGCGATTTCAACGCGAAGTTCGGAAAATAAGGCATTTTTGGCTCCACTGTCAGTCAGTTCAGTCTCCACGAGACCACTTCGAACAAAGGTCTAAAACTGATCGACTTCGCCGCGGCACGGAACATGATAGTTAGTAGCACCAGATTCCAACACCTTGATATCCGCAAGGCCACCTGGCTGTCCCCGAATCAAAAAATACGAAACCAGTTTGATCATATTGTGATTGACGGAAGGCACACTTCAAGCGTACTAGCATTACCTATTGCTAAGTATTACCTAATGCACCGTATTGCTAATAGGTGCTACTGAAAAAAGGAAAGAAGAGAGCTGCCTTTTCAGGCGACAATCCCAACAATTCCGCTCTTGGAGAATGCATGCCGACCCCACCAATCGATGATGATGGAGGGGTAATTCTACCAACTATCCATGACGAGATTATCAATGATATGACTATCGGAAAGAATGCCAGACGATTAGAATCTCAGTGTGCTTTGTTCTATATTTATGAAGTATGGTATACCTGCAAAGTTGATAAGATTCTGAAGGATGACTTTGAGCAATACATGCAGCTGCGTCAAGGTAGTAAATGACATCTCTGAAGCATTTAATGCCGAACGAGGTTTCAGACAAGGCGACCCGCTTTCATGCGATCTCTTCAATTCCATCATGGAGGGGATCCTACGAAAGGCAGGTGTACATCACAATGGTACGATATTCTACAAGTATACAGCTCCTTGCCAACGTTGCTGATATCGATAGCATCGGCCTAACCGAGAGAGATGTTAGCTGCTTTCGCCACTATCGAAAAGGAAACAGCCAAATTGGGTTTGACGGTGAACGAGGGCAGAACAAAGTATATGATGTCTGCAAATAGGGGGAAGCGCGGCATCTAGGCTGCCATGTTACAGCAGACAAATACACTTTTGAAGTTTTCAAGGAGTTTACATACCTTGGCACTGCCAAAAAGAGCAACAACAATGTCAGCCTGGATAATAAGGGAAGAATAACAATTGTTAAACGGTGTTACTACGGGCTAAGTAAGCAATTCAGCCCAATCATGAAACATTTTCTCCCGGGAGTTGTAAATGGGAGTTTCCGGTTTTAAGATAGCAGATAAAGATATCTCATTTTTATATTTTACACTCATGAATATTGATGGTTGATGAACAAAATTGCATTAAAAATTTTAAAAAAGTATTTTAACTTTATCTCAAAAACGGAAACTCCCATTTACAACTCCCGGGAGAAAATGTTTCATGATTGGGCTGATTATGTTACAGAGCCCTCTTACGATAAAAAAACTAACACCCTACAATACGCTCATCATACCTGTGTTTCTTTATGGCGCTGAGGCATGGTTGGTATCGCAAACAGACGTTGGAGTGTTCGACAGGAAAGTTCTTCGCCAAATCTTAGGTTCTGTTCGAGTTGGCGACGATTATCGCATTCGAATGAATCACAAACTGTACGAGCTCTACGACGACATTGACTTAGTCCAGCGTATAACAATTCAGCGACTACGTTGGCTGGGTCATGTCTTTCGTATGAATGAAGAAGCTCCAGCAAAAAAGGTGTTTGAGGCGAAAGCCGAGGGTCGACGACAAAGAGGAATACCTTGCCTCTTATGGATTGACCTGGCCGAGGAGGCCCTTACCGCGATTGGTGCAAGAGATTGGAGACATCGCGCGCTAAGCAGAGACGCCTGGCGAGAGCTCTGGGCGTCGTTAGTCGAGGGGTTAGCATGCTTGACTGCCAATCCAGAGCTTCCTGGTTCGAATTCCGATCTATTCCTGCGTCCTTCGCTTTTACCTTTCTTTAATTCTTTGCTCATTTCTAATCAACTGAAATTAAAAACTCATAAAATATACTAATGTGGAAGTTATAGTTGGTGGTAGAGATGTTTGTGAAATGAGATTGCTTAATAACTCAAATTGACTGAGGTAAAGGCATAACACTTACCTCAGTTTCAAATTCGCATGTTGATATAGCGCTCCGCCACACATACAACATTCTACACTTGTTTTTCTTGGTTTCACTTTCTTTCCTACTTATCTATCTCTCCATTTACAAACCAAGGCAGACTTGACTGAATAGGTTTAACACCTGAAATCCTTGGTTCAAAACAAAGTAGGTGAAGCAATTTCATATCACGAAGTCAACAATAGAAAATTAAATTTTGCGGAAATGTTGCGGAACGAAACCAACAATGATTAAGACCACCATAATTTTCTCAGATGCTTAGTTCGAAATTTTTAACTAATATATTTGGACAAGGCTAAGTCGGATAATTTGCGCGCATAGATTTGAGGCCATCAACAGCATAAACCAGAGCGGATTGAAGACAGAAGCCATACCTTTTATAAATTTTGTATTAAAATCCTTGATAAAGCTTAGCCTTAATAATCCACGCCATTTTGTTGTTTACTCTATAGACAAAAGTGCTGTAAGAAAAAGCTCAAAGATCTTTGTAGCATTGAAATAAAACTATTTGATTAAGTTTTTTCATGATTTTTTTTTATTGATTTTTTTGTTTTTTTCACTCAATTAAATTTTTAACATTTTTTTTTTCTTTGTGTATTTTTATTGTTTTCATGTGTTATTTATAATAGTCTCATTATATAATAATATATTACTTTATGGGAGTTTTTTGTTTTGATTTTTTTTTGTTTTTTTATTTTTTTTGTTTTGTTTTTTTTTTTTGTATTTATTCTATCACTTTTTAAGTAAGCTTACATTAATAATAGTAAACTTAAAAATAATAAAAAAAGACATAATTATTATTATTATTATTAAGTTATTATAAAAAGAAAAGAAACAAATTAACATCCTGCATTAACAATTTATGATGTTTTTATAGCAACTGCTTTAAAATAATAATAATAATAAAAGTAGTAAGAATAAGAATAAAGGTGTTAATAAAAATGTCCATTATACATATGTTATATTTCTTGCATTTAACTTTCATATATGTGTGTGTGTAATTGTGGGTGTGTGTATGCATAGAATAGGATCCATTTATATCAGGGAAGGGCACAATTTCAATTCCCAAACACTCGTGTTTGGAAACAACATGCTGCTTGCGCAACATCGACACACGTTTTCGAAAAGCTTCTTCGTGTGGCTTTCGATCATGTGTGTGCCCATCACTGATTTATATTCATTAAGAACTACAGGAATAAGTCGCAAATTATTGAGTTTTAAAATAAAGAGAAATATTTACACAAAAAACAAATAAAAAAAAAAAATTTAAATTTAGCATGTTTTGTTTTTACAAAATTTTGTTGTTTTGTTTCGTTTTATCTATACTAAGATTAGTCCAGGTTATTTTCTTTTAACATTGCCATCAAAATTATAGCTGCTGAAAAAAAAATGTATTATTATGTATTATTATCTATTTAATTCTTTGTTTGTCTTAGACTTCAATTTATTCAGTTAATAAAGTTTATAGATATTTATTATATTTATTCATAGGTTTTAAATAAACATTATAATTATAATTTTTTCGCAGTATTTTTTTAGTTTTAAACTTTTTTTAGTCTTATTGTAGTTTTTATTGTTTTTTTTTTATATTTTTTGGTCAATGTTGCCTTTAAAAAGCATTTTTGAACAATTTTTTACTTATTTGGAATTTTTTTTGTTTTTTTTTTTGTTCTTTGTTTTTTAAAATAACAAATTTTTATTTTAGTTTTTGGGAAAAAAGAATGGGTGCTGAGGGCGACGAGGTATCAGTAAGGAATATGAGGCATAATCTGAGAAATATGACAATAATTTCGGTTACGTTTAAATAAAATTTAATTCAATTTCGTGTAATTTGTATAAAATTATTTGATTTCAGAAGCCGTATAATTTGAAATTTTATATTTCACTCGGGTTTTGTTAAGCGTTTGTTTTAGTTTTTTTTTTTTTTTGTTTAGCTACTATTATATCGTAACTGTAAGTTGGCCAACTAAATGTTGTTGATTTTTTTATTATACTTTCTTAGGAAAACGTTTCAGTTAAACATGTAAAAAAGATACAACTATTTTAAGTGTTTGATTTGCAAGCTATTTTAACGCTTCTTGTAATATATATGTATGTTTATACTGCACATCTTTGTATATGCTTTGATTAAAGCTCTTTCAGTTTAATTAGCAGAGCATAATAATTAGTTTATTCATTTTCTTTAATAACGAACTCTTTTTAATCTTTATAGCTTTAGTTATGCATATTTTACTTTAAGTTTGTGTATGTATATGTATATATGGTATTGATATTAATTTATATCAAGCATTTAATCTTGAAACAGAATACTATATACTACATATATATATATATATATTCTAACAAATATAGACCCCAAATTTATCGTTATTTTTGATATCTAGTTATTATAGCGAAATTTTGTCAAATTAACTTAGAAAACAAAAAACGTTAGTTGTCTGATGACTCCTCTGTTTCCAGAAGAGAAATAAATATTTTCAAACTCTTTACTTTGCTTAAAAACATGAAAAAACGAACTTGCTACGCATAAGCAAGAAATTTGAAAACAATAACAGAATTGTCGAAAACTAAAAACAATTGTATTACCACCAGATAGTAGTAGGCAGAGGTTGAAATTTTGATATTAATATTAGTTAACTTAAACCGACTTCGCTGTAATGCTGACGCTGATGCGACGTGCCTGTTGAAAATACCAAAAAACAAAGTTGCTACAAAATAGCTGTTTCAAAAACTACTCCTTAGACAACAATATTAAAGCTATGCTAAAATTTCAAATTATTTTTCCGATGACGTTGCGGCTGCACTGCTTGCTGCTGTTGCTATGTTGGTTGTCGCTGCTATTGCCGTTTGTTTTGCTGTTGCTGCTGCAGCATTGGAATCTTTATTTTGTACTTGTGCCTGCTGTTGCTGCTGCTGCTGTTGCTGCTGTTGCTTTATGACTTTTGGTCGCTGTTGCTGTTGCATTTGTTGACGTTGCTGTTGTTTATAGTTATTGGCATTGCTGCTGGCCAAGCCAGAATTGCTGCCGTAGCCACTGCCACCATGACCGCCACTACGACGCAGCTCATTTGATGGCCCATAGTGATAGTTGCGGTTGGCCACTTGTGGCTTGTTGCCCAATGAGCCGCTGCGCACACGTACTGTGCCGCTTCCAAAGCTGCCAGTACGTCGACGATTACTGTTAAAGTTGCTATAGCTTCCAACCTGATGTTGTTGCTGCTGATGGTGGTGGTGATGCTGTTGATGATGTTGCTGCGGCTGCTGTTGCGGCCGATTGCCAACATAGTCACTGCGATTGGTTATTGTTGTATTGGGCTTGCGAGCCGGACCAGCGCCAGCTACAACTACTGCCGCACCATCACTTTCGGAAACACTGCGATAGCGTTGTAGATTTCGTCCACGATTAAGACTGCCTACACCCTGCAACATCTCGTTGATTTCGGGCTCAACGACCCGGAAATCTTCGATTGTATTGAACTTTTTGAGATATTCATGCAGCTTGGGCTGCACGACTAGCTTTTCGGCATTCTTGTAGTACTTGAGGAAAGCCCAGAATTTT